>CAUYUJ010001303.1:141898-204398 GCA_963575745.1 Prorocentrum cordatum
GGAGGAGGAGGAGGAGCAGGAGGAGCAGGCGGATGACGAGGAGGAGGGGGTGGAGGATGAAGAGGAGGAGGAGGAGCAGGAGAAGGAGGAGGAGGAGGAGGAGGAGGAGGAGGAGGGGGAGGAAGTGGACGAGGTGGAGGCGGAGGCGGAGGAGGAGAAGGAGGAGGAGGAGGCGGAGGAGGAGATCCTGTGCCCAGGACGGGCCCGGGCCAGCATCGGTGAGGCGGCCAGCCGACGCCCCCCCAGACAGCGCTCCGACGGAAGATCAAAGAGAACCACCCATAGTCGGAGAAGAGAAACGGAATGAGCATAAATTTGTGGCGCTCCGCGCAGAGCTCTTGGATCGGTGTCCTGATCCCCCTGGCAGCGCCTCCAGCGCCGCCCCGGGCGCGCTCCGCGCGCCTGGGATGGGGTTCTGGCCCAGGTCCGAGAAAAATCCGCGCGGAGCGCCAGACGTTTATGTTTCTGCCGTTTTTGTTCCTCGAGCCCAGACGTCGTGAAGGATGACGGGACGCGGCTGCAAAAGGTCAGGGAGGCCTACGCCGTGCTCGACGCGGACAACGTGCCGAGCAACTGGAACCTCGAGGACTTCGAGCCCCACAGTCGGTCGCGGGCCCCCCGCAGGGCTTCCTCGCCTGCCACGGGCAACGTGGGCAGCTGGTCCAGTGGAGGGAGACAACACGATTACCATGTTGAGGGCTGAGCGAGGAAACGTCGGTGTCGATCGTCGAAGAGGGGTGATCACGATCGACAGCAGAAGGAACCAAAACGCCATACACAAACTTTGGCGCTCCGCGCGGAGCGCGCCAGGGGCTGCGCCGGAGGCGCCGCCAGGGGGGGGGCCCAGCGCAGATCCAAGAAATCCGTGCGGAGTGCCAAAAGTTTATCCTCGTCTAGTGTCGATTGTGGTCACCGCGAGTCATCTTGGCGAACTGGCGGCGGTCTGCATAAAAGCCATGGCCGAGGTCGGACCCCGCGACATCTCGGTCATGGTCATCGTGTTTCTTCCCTCCATCCAGCCCCTCCGCCCAGAGGAAGGCGGCAGAGATGGAGGAGGAGAGGTGGCGGAAGTCGGCGGCCAGTGCAGCGCCGAGCTCTGAGGAAGATCGGGCCAGGCGGCGCGCGAACGCAGCCGAGTTGGAGAGGCAGGGCTGGGTGAAGAATCTGATGAACGAGCAGATAGACAATCAGGTTTTCCAGTCGTCGCGGCCCGGTCAAAAGGCACCCACGCTGACGATGGATTGGTACCGGGCAATGACCAACATCCGTGTCAGGGCGGAGCCGAACGTGCAGAGCCCTGCCTTGGGCACTGTTATTTAATCGCTTCGCTCATTCCGCCAGCCCTGGAGCGCTATTTGGGGCCTCTTGGGGCCGTCTTGGGGACTTCTTGGGGGGCTTCTTGGGAGCGTCTTGGGGCTCCTTGGCGGCGTCTTGGGCTCCCCTGGGGCTCCTCTGGGGCGGGAGGGGGGGTAGTCGATTGCAGCCACCCCCTCGGAGGCCACGATCCTCGAAATGGGTGGCGAAAAATAGCCTCCCCCCTGGGGATCGCCCAGGACCCGGCCGGGGATCGGCCGGGGTACTTTTCGTCCGAGGGCCCCCAGGGGCCGCCCCGCGCGCGCGACCATAGAAATAGTGTTAAGTACTCCAGATTTCGTAATAGAGGGAGGGGGGTCTCAGTTCGGGGGGGGTCTCTTCCAGGCTATCTTGGAGGGCCTGGGGTGTCTGGGGACGATGTTTTGGAGGGTTCTCCCACGGGGGAGGTCTGAAATGGCTTGTCTTGGAGGGTCCAGACCCCCTCCCTTTTATTACGAAATCTGGAGTAGTTACCGGAGATCTTAGCACGCCTCTAGCCCGTTGGGCCGGCGAATTCGCGAGGGCGAGACAGTTCAGGTCAACGCCGAGCTGGTGGAGAGTGGGCAGAAGTTCTTGAAGCTCAAAAACCAGGACGGGTGGGTCTTTCAGAGGGGAGTCTCTGGCGAGTGGAAGGGCAAGCAGATACTGGTGAGGTTCTGAAGCACTAGCCCATGTGAGTAGCATCTGCTCTCTGCGACAGCCTCCTTTGTATAATTCAGCGTTCGCAAGGCATGCGTAGAGTTTTACAGTTTCGGATGTAGCCCGAACTTGCTTTCTGCAAAGTAAGCGCCGGCTAACTGCCTGTGTGATTGGCTTGGTGATGGATTGTCTGGACTGACGTGGTGAGCCCTCCTGGGGCCATCTTATAAGCGGGCAAGACTTCTGTCCATATCCATTGCAGCTTGAAGTTTCGGGCTCCCTTCCCCAGAAAGCCGAGGCGCACTGGATTGCAATGAAAATCTGGCCTCTAAATGTTCGATTTTTATCCATATCCAGTGCGCCTCGGCTTTGCGGCGCCTCTTCCAAGAAAGTCCACGACGCGCTGGATATGGATATATTGCCCGCGTCAAGGGCCCTCGGTCAAACAAGGGGGGGTCCCTGATTAGGGTCCCCCCGTCGCAGCCCTCTGAATCGCATCGTGGCTGCTCTTGAGGCACAGTTTAGTGTTTTGGGGGTCGTCTTGGAGCCCTCCTGGGCCCCAATCGTGAAACCGTCTTGATGCCCCTAAAGCTCACCAAGAGCAAACTGACGAGGAGGCAACATATGCACACTGATTCATATCATGGTTTTTTAGTGGTAATTCTTTACGCTTCGCGTATCCCCACCAGCCCATCTCACAGCAGCAACTCTTGCGAAGCATGCCGACAGTCGTGTTTTTCAGGCGTGTGTCCGCTTGGCCCCGCATATCTCCCCTGTTCCTCCTTCCTCCCGCCTCCTTGTACATCCTCCTTGTGGGGGGAGCGGGAGAAGGACGAGGCGGAGGAGGAGGGAGAGAAAGCGCTCCTCGTGATTTGAGTCGTTTGGGGTTTCTCGTCCTGGTGTGAGTCGTTCGGGCCCTTCTTCCTGGTGTGAGTCGTTCGGGCTCTTCGTGGTGTGAGTCGTTCGGGCTCTTCGTCCTGGTGTGAGTCGTTCGGGCTTCTCGTGGTGTGAGTTGTTCGGGCCCCTCGTCCTGGTGTGAGTCGTTCGGGCCCCTCCTCCTGGTGTGACTCGTTCGGGCTCCTCGTGGTGTGAGTCGTTCGGGGCCCTCGTCGTGGTGTGAGTCGTTCGGGCTCCTCGTGGTGTGAGTCGTTCGGGCGCCTCGTCCTGGTGTGGGTCGTTCGGGCCCCTCCTTGTGGTGTGAGTCGTTCGGGCTCTTCGTGGTGTGAGTCGTTCGGGCCCCTCGTCCTGGTGTGAGTCGTTCGGGCTCCTCGTGGGGCCTCTTGGGGGCCTCTTGGAGCCTCTTGGGGCCTCTTGGGGGCCTCTTGAGGGCCTCTTGGGGGCCTCTTGGGGGCCTCGTGGGGCCTCTGGGGGCCTCTTGGGGGCCTCTTGGGGGCCTCTTGGGGGCCTCTTGGGGCCTCTTGGGGGCCTCTTGGGGGCCTCTTGGAGGCTTCTTGGGAGGCTCCTGGGGGCCACTTGGGGCCATCTTGGGGCCTCTTGCGACCTCCTCAGAAGCGCAAATAAGCGCTGCCTCCTGAGAAGGACAAAATGAGCCCAAAACCTTTGTAAAATCAATGATTTTGCTATGAAGGAAGATGGGCGCGGCCCCGTCAGGAGGCCAAAATGGGGCCAAAACTGTAGTAAAATCAAGGGTTTTGGTTTCAAAGAAGGGGAGAGGGACTTATCTCCGTCCCCCCGTCGGGGCCAGAATCCTCGTGAGGGTCGTCGTTTTTTAGCCCTCCCAGGAGTCGTAAAAGACCCCTCCAACGACCCGCCAAACCCCCTCTCAAGGTCCAGGTGGAGGGGGTAGGGGGAGGGGTAAACCAAACCCCTCCCCGAAGGGGAAGAAGGGGGGTTGAGGACAGAGCGGGCTCTCTAAACCACTCACGCCCAAAGGGCTGGTGGGATTAGTTGGCTCTCGTGTGCGTCCACTTGGATCGTCTAGGGCGGTCTCTGGCCTCTTGAAGTCATGCTGGAAGCAGTCTTGGACCATCCTGGTCTGTCTTGTGCTATCTTGGAGGCCATCCTGGACCATCTTGGAGTCAATGGTGCCAGCCGCAGTGACGACGCCATCGCCGACGCCGTCGCCGCGTCAGCCAGCCGCAGTGAGCTCAGTGTGAAGTCGGGCGTGCCCCTCGACAGGAGGAGTGTTCAAAAATAGTCCAGCAATGGTCTGGGGACGATTTTTCCATTATGTTGCGACTATTTCCGATTTCTCTTTTTTATTTATATACACACGCACTTAAATTTGCACATAAAGCTCTATATGCAATTGTTTCGCCCATAGTCCGCCTGTAGGAGGACATGCCCGACCTGACTTCTGCGCCTTCCTGCCCGCCAGGCCGGCGCCTCCGTGTAGGGCGCGCGCGGCCTCTCGCGGAAGGGGCGCGGCGCACGCACGCCCCCGCACGCGCGCCCGGGGGGCGCCTCGCGGCCCGGCGCGCCCTTTTGCGTGCGCGGGCTCCGGCGCGTCGAGGGCTTTTCGGGGCTTTGCTCGGGGGCCCCCAAACGGTGTGGTGACCACACCGTGCGGTGAGTCGGTGGGGATTTGGGGTCACCGCACGGTTTTGGGACTCGAGTCGTTCTCCGAGGACGTCTCGGGCGACTGGGGCATCTGAGGTCCCAAAACCGTGCGGTGACGGACCGTGCGGTGAGGTCTTCGGGGGTTTCGAGGTCACCGCACGGTCTGTCACCGCACCGTTTCGGGACTCCAAATTTGCCCAGGCGGAGGCTTAAATCGTCGGGCCCTTTTGGGCTTGGGGCGTCGGCAGCTAGACAACGCCAGAACGCGAAGCACATGGACACAAACACACGCAAGGAAACTCAATGATTTTTTGCCTCTTTGGGCGCTCGTGAGGGTTCTATTGGAGCGCTTTGGGGGCGGATGACTGGGGGGGGGCTCCGCGGTGGAGGGCGGGAGGTGGCGCAGAGGCGGCCCAGGCGCGCTCGGCCGGGGAGGGAAGGGGGAGTTTGAAGGGGATGGGGAGGGGTACGATCGGGGGAGGGAAAGGGTATCGATACAGCCCTTCTCTTAGTGTTCGCCTTCTCGGGCCTCCTGGACGGCCCTCGTCGTTTCGGGGGGGCGAGGAGGAGGGGGGAGGAGGAGGGGGAGGAGGAAGGGGGAGGAGGAGGACGTGGAAGAGGAGGAGGAGGAGGAGCGCAAAGAAGAAGGAGGAGGAGGGAAACAGAGGAAGAGGAGGAAGAGGAGGAGAGAAATAGTAATACTCAGAAGACGGAGGAGGAGGAGGAGGAGGAGGAGGAGGAGGAGGAGGAGGAGGAGAGGAGGAGGAGAAGGAGAGGGGTGGAGAAGGAGGACGAGGAGGGCCAGCCAGGAGGAGGGAGGATGAGAAGGTGGTGGGGGAGGGGGAGGTGGAGGAGGAGAGAGGAGGGACGACGGAGGAGAGGAAGGAGGAGGGGGAGGATGACAACGGAGGAGAGGGAAGGGGGAGGAGGAGGAACAGGATTTGAGGAAGAGCAGCAGGAGGCAGGATGAGGACGGGTTCACTATTGCTCAAGGGCGATGATGCGCGTGATCGCCGTGTCCGCGCGTGCGTCTCACAAACGTTGTGCTGTTTGTTTTCGCGGATGTGTTCGTTCGCCTGCGCGCGGGAGAACAATTCTTGCTCCTCCTACTATTATTTATCTTCCTCCTCTTCCTCCCCAGCCTCCTCCTCCTCCTCCTCCTCCTCCTCCTTCTCCTCCTCCCCCATTTTGGCTCAAGCGATCGCACGGCCGCGTCTCCTTCCTTTCCTTGCGGGACCGCGGGATGGCGCTGCCTAGAGGGGCTCGCGCGGCGCCTGTGGACCTGGCGGCCCTCGTGGCTGCAGCGGTCCGAGGAGCCGTGGACGGCTGCGCGCCGCGCCGCACTGTCGCCGCCGTGGCACGCTCCGAAGTGTCGGCCGCCGCTTTCGCGGCGCGGCCGACTCCGCGGGAGCCTGCCGATGCGGGCGACGAGGTGCGCCCTGGGGTGCCTGCCGACGCTGCTCTTCGCGTTCCCTCGGAGGCGCTGCGTGAGCGGCGGCGCAGGCGCCGTCAGAGGCGTGCAGGGCGGCGCGCACTGGAGCGAGGGGAAGCTGCGGCGATGGAGGATGCAGTGGTGGCGGGTGTCCTGCCGCCTGCTGCGCCCCCCGCTGCCGCTGGCAGCCCCGACGTGGACGTCGACGGAGGCTGCGACGACGACGTCGGGTTTGACGACGCCTGGGTTGGCAAGGCCGCGTCGAGGAGGCGCAGGCCGAGTCCTGCGGGGGCGCGTGTTGCTGCGGGAGGCCCTGCTGGGGTAGGCGGCGTGCCGCCTGCGGCGGCTGGAGCTGACCGCGGTGGCGGTGGCGGTGCAGCGGCGGCAGCGCCTGCGGCGGCTGTTGCCGCGCTGGCGCTGGCGGCGACTGGAGCAGATGGTGCGGGCCTCGCCCCGCCGTCCGCGGAGGTTGCCGTCATGGTGGCTGCGCCGCCCGCGGATGCTGGGGGGGGGGGGTTCTGCGGAGCTCGTGGCGGCCGCTACCGCCGCTGTTGCGGCGGCTACGGCTGGCGGAGCCGATGATGCGGCACGCAGTGCGGCCGTGCAGGATCTCGGGCGGCTGACAGCGCGCTTGGCGGAGCTCGAGGAGCAGGAGCTCGAGGAGCAGTCGGCGAACGGCCGCTGGCCCGGCGCAGCGAAGGGGAGGCAGCGGAAGGGTCGGCGATGATGCCTTGCCCCCCGCGGAGGGGGGAGGCCGCCTGCCCCTTCCCCCCTTCCCTGCCATGGTGTTCGTCTTCGGCGAGTTTACGTCCGACGACGCGGTCGGGGACCTGGCACTTCAGGTGGTGACCAGGTCCCCGCGGGCGCGGCCGCGCTGCGGCCGCGTAGTCCCGCGAGACTCTTCCCCTCGGGGCTGTCCTACCTACCTACCTACCTTCTCATCCTCCCCCGCCTTCTCCTCCTCCTCCTCCGCCTCCTCCTCCGCCTCCTGCTCCTTTTCCTCTCCCCCCCCTCTCACATTATGGGCTCTGTGGCCCTCAGCCATTGATCTGGGGCGAGTTCCCGGGGAAGGGCACGTGACCTGTGTGGCCTCTATTGGGCTTTTTGGGGGCTCTTCTGGGGGCCTCTAGGGCCGTCTGACTTTGAGGGACGTCCGACAAGATGAAGCCGCGCAAGTCTATGAACAGTCGCAGCGTCCAGATCAAGCCTTGTTCTCGAGATCCCCTCCCTGCCGACCAAGCTCCTGAGCGCAGGGGAGGGGGTCGTGGCTGCAGCTCTCAGGAAGAAGCAAGAGGGCCACCAGCACCCACAGGGCGGACAGGGGACGAGACATGGAGGGAGGACCTGGGCACAACACGCGCAAAAAAAAAAAATCAATTTCTGGAGGGGGAAACGAACCTTTGCCCTGCCCCTCCCTGTTTCCTGGCATCGTTCGGGCGTGTGCATTTTTTCGTCGGCGAGGGCCACCGAGGAGCATCCTGGACCATCGAGCCCAAACACACGCACGACATCGAACAATGCACGGGGAATGGACGTCCGAGCGATGGCGAGGTTTCGTGCCGCCCGCCCTCGCCGCTCCGCCCGCGCAGCGGATTCTTCCGCCCGCGCCCCGGGGGGTGTAGCGTAGCCAGGATGTCCCGCGGGCGACGGTCGCACGGCCCCCGCTTCCCCCGCCCAGGCGAAAACATGTTTTGTGCAGCCCCCGGCGGCGACTGGCATGGCGTCGGTGAAGAAGGCGATGATCTTCGGATCAAGCCGTCTAGGAAAGGATCCAAGCGAGGGGGCGCCGAACACGTTCACGTAAACATTGTCTGCGTATGATTCCGTTCCGGGCGAGCAGGATGGGTGCACTCGCGCCGGAATGTCTGAATGCTTTGCGGCCTCAGGGGCCCAGTGTTGGGACCAGGAGGGGTCTGGGGGCAGATTCTGGCAAGGTTTGAGGTTAGGACGAGGATCGAGCAACGAGGGCCGAGGATCAAGTTGCTCGAGGGCTTTTACCTAACAGCTTTTGCTGATAATTAGGTTTCCAGTGGAATCAAAAGAGAGAGAGAGAGAGAGAGAGAGAAAGAGAGAGAGAGAGAGAGAGAACGAGAAAGAGAGAGAGAGAGAGAACAAAAGAGAGAGAGAGAGAGAGAGAGAGAGCATCTTGACGCCCCAGGGGGGTCTGGGCGGGATCCAGACAGATCCGGCGGCCTAGGAATCCCTAGGAATTCTGAGGAATCCTTAGGAATCCATTCCCAGAGCAGCATTCCCAGGCCACATTTTGAGTGACCAAAGCCAATTGTAGGCCATTTCGTGTTCTTCGTGTTCCCAAAACACAATTCCCAGGCCACAGTTTGAATGCCCAGAGCCAACTGTAGGCCACTTCGTGTTCTTCATGTTCCCGGAACGCCATTCCCAGGTCACATGTTGAATGCCCGGAGCCAATTGTAGGCCCCTTCGTGTTCTTCGTCTTCCCAGAGCACCACTCCCAGGCCACATTTTGAGTGCCCGGAGCCAACTGTAGGGTACTTCGTGTTCTTCGTTTTCCCAGAACACCATTCCCAGGCCACATTGTGAATGCCCCGAGCCAACTGTAGGCCACTTCGTGTTCTTCATGTTCCCGGAACACCATTCCCAGGCCACATGTTGAATGCCCGGAGCCAACTATAGGCCCCTTCGTCTTCTTCGTCTTCCCACAGCACCATTCCAAGGCCACATGTTGAATGCCCGGAGCCAACTGTAGGCCACTTCGTGACTTCTTCGCGTTCCCAGAACACCAGTCTTGTGCCTTTTTTAAAATTCCCGAGCTGAGGCAGGTTGAGGCCGAGGCAGCCAGGCAGGCTGAGGCTGAGGCTGAGGCACGCCGAAGCAGGCTGAGGCTCAGGCTGAGGCAGGCTGAGGCTGAGGCAGGCTGAGGCTGAGGCTGACGCAGGCTGAGGCCGAGGCAGGCTGAAGTTGAGGCTGAGGCAGGCTGAGGCTGAGGCCGGCTGACTGAGACTGAGGCTGAGGTAGGCTGAGGCTGAGGCTGAAAGGCTGACGCTGAGACTGAGGCAGGCTGAGGCTGAGGCTGAGGCAAGCCGAGGCAGGCTGAGGCTGATGCTGAAGCTGAGGCAGGCTGAGGCTGAGGCTGCGGCTGAGGCTGAGGCTGAGGCAAGCTGCGGCTGAGGAGGCTGAGGCTGCGGCTGATGCAGGCTGAGGCTGAGGCAGGCTGAGGCTGAGAGACTGAGGCTGAGGCTGAGGGCTGAGGAGGCAGGCTGAGGCTGAGGCCGAGGCAGGCTGGAGGCTGAGAGGCAGCTGAGGCAGGCTGAGGCTGAGGCTGAGACTGATGCAGGCTGAGGCTGAGAGGCTGACGCTGAGGCTGAGGCAGGCTGAGGCTGAGGCCGAGGCAGGCTGAGGCTGAGGCTGCGGCAAGCCGAGGCAGAATGAGGCTGAGAGGCTGAAGCTGAGGCAGGCTGAGGCAGTGGCTGAGGCTGAGGCAAGTTTCGGCTGAGGCAGGCTGAGGCTGAGGCTGATGCAGGCTGAGGCTGAGGCAGGCTGAGACTGAGAGGCTGACGCTGAGGCTGAGGCTGAGGCTGAGGCTGAGGCTGAGGCCGAGGAGGCAGGCTGAGGCTGAGGCTGAGGCTGAGGCCGAGGCAGGCTGAGGCTGAGGCTGAAGCTGAGGCAGGCTGAGGCTGAGGCTGAGGCTGTGGCTGAGGCTGAGGCAAGCTGCGGCTGAGGCTGGCTGAGGCTGAGGCTGATGCAGGCTGAGGCTGAGGCAGGCTGAGGCTGAGGCTGAGACAGGCTGAGGCTGAGGCAGGC
The DNA here is from genome assembly GCA_963575745.1 of Prorocentrum cordatum. Classification (NCBI taxonomy): domain Eukaryota; class Dinophyceae; order Prorocentrales; family Prorocentraceae; genus Prorocentrum; species Prorocentrum cordatum. Next base: position 151,623 of record CAUYUJ010001303.1, read on the forward strand.
TCAGGCTGAGGCAGGCTCAGGCTGAGGCCGAGGCAGGCGAATCCTTTGGATTCCCTAGGAATCCTTAGGAATCCCTAGGAACCCACAGGAGTCAGGATGCCTAAGGATTCCTAAGGTTTCCCAAGGATTCCTATGGATTCCTAAGGGTGCCTAAGGATGCCTTAGGAATCCCTGGGAATCCTTAGGATTCCATTGAATCCTAAGGCCGTTGCCACTGCGACTGTCATTACGAATGCGACTGCGACTGCGAGGACAGCAGAACTCTACAACTGGATTCTCACCTGAATCTTAAGGGGAATGCTTCCAGATATGCTTATACACATCACTGTTATATTGCTTTGCCGGGATAATTTTATCGTGCCACGGCGGCACCCAGGACTTTGGGGGGCCGCCACGACTGCGGAGCCCGCATGGTGGACGAGGGGGTGGAGTGGGAGGAAGAGATGCCCAAAAACAGGTCGGGGGAGGATTGATTCGCACCTTCCCCCTCCTCCTTCTCCTTTTTCTCCTTCTCCTCCTCCTCCTCCTCCTCCTCCTCCCTAGGAAAAGATAGCATGGGCGAAGTACCTATTGATATCCGCGGCCTCGCGGGCCAGGCCCCTGGGCCGCGATGCCCCACGCGGACTGTGTCCATGCGGCCGCCCGTCCACGGGACTGCGCCCTGGAATCCAGGCCAGGAGGGTGTGGACGTGGACATGCCGGGAGCCCTGAGACGGGGGTCAATGCAAGCGGGGGTCAGCCAGAGCGCCAGATCCTGCAGGATCCTGAAGGGCCCAGGTCGCATGGACCCGGGTTTGGGTGCAGGATCTTGCAGGATCTTGCAGGATCTTTCGCGCTGCCCCGGGCTTGGGTGCAGGATCTTGACGGAGTGTTCCGGATTTTGCAAGGCCTGACTGACCCTGGTCTGGATGGACCCGGGTCACGAGATCCCCGAACATGTTCGCCTGTCGTGAGGAGAGGGGTTGGTGTCGGGGGCCCTCTGGTCTGGGATGGCGCCCCCGCTCGAGCCAGCCGTTCCCGCGGCCCCGATCGGATCGGGCGTGATCTTTTTGTTTTTGTTCTCTCTCTCTCTCTCTTTCTCTTCTCCTTTGTGGTCGGCTTAGCCGAGGCTCGCTGTCTTGGAGGCTGGCGAGCTCGCCGAGTCGCTTTCACGCTCTGACGCTACGAAGTCGTCCCTGCCGGGGCGGGGGGGCGGGAGGGAGGCGCGGGCGGGAGAGAATCGGCGGGCGCCCGGGGGTGGAAGCGAGAAGGGGCGGGTCTTCTGAGAAGGCTCGGAACCCCCGGGCCTCCGGAGAAGTTTGCTGAGCCTTCCTGAAGACACAGAATACCTCACAGAAGGTCGGAGGGCTTCTCAGAAGTCCCGCCGCCTTCTGAGAGGCACCAGATAAGGAAGGATAATCAAGGGGGACTGAACGCTCCCCCTCCCTGAGCTGGTGGCACCCCGTTTTGGGCGCGCCCCCAGAGAGTGCTCGGAGCGGAGTGCCACCTGCTCGAGAGGGTGGTCTTCAGGAACGGAGCTCTATAGGGAGGTCTGGTGGTGGTGGCTCCTCTTGCTCTCGTGAGGGAGGGCCTTTTCCCCCTCACTCTCCCCCTCGCTCGCCGCCGAGAGGAGGGATCGGTAGCCGTTCCCTCTGGCGTTGCACGCTTCTCGTTGGCCGAGCGCGCTCCACTGCTCGCAAAGTGCCTGCTCGCAAACGTTCGAAAAACAAGAACACATTCACGCCTCGATATCATGGCTCGTAAGTGTCCGGAGGTTGATGGACCTCCTACCCTGACACGTCGATTAAGGAATTGGCCGTTTTCGGTTCGCACGAGGGCGTCGCGGCCGTCGCTTTTGCGGGTCCAGGTCCGTCGGTTTCGGTCCTAGGCCGTTTTCACAAAGGGGAGGTTTACTAAAGGGAGGTTTGTCCACCGCCGAAGTACACCCTCCGCGTTGGATCGAGCAGTGGGACGCCCCCGGGGCATGGATCGCTCTCCAGCTCGGCGCGGCAGGCGGTCCCGACGAGCGCGCGTCTCTGTGGCGTGCGCCCGCGCCCAGGCTGGGAAGGGCGGCGAGGTGTGAGCGGCGCGTGCGGCTTGGACTTCTGCCAAGCATGAAGTCGGGCGTGTCCCTCTACAGCAGGAATATTGAACAAAACCAGTGACAAAATAGTCTGGGGACGATCTCTGATGTTTGTTGATCATCTTTTAAGTTATTGCTTCTGACTATCTTCAAGGTTGATTTGAACATCCGCCTGTAGGAGGACATGCCCGACCTAAGCCAAGTGGGACATCCGACGGCTAGCGCATACGCGGTGTGAGTGGCAATCGGTGAGCTCGATGCGGTGCCTTCCTGCGGACGTAGCGTTCGTGGCAAGCACCGTTCCAACTTTGGCCCCACGTGCGTCCCACGCGAGGTGTCCTTTTGCTTCTGCGCAGACCCTTGTCTATGATGTTGCTATGTCCCGTTCAGCTTGAGCACCATGCGCATTATTGTCGGGAGTACATCCAAAATGCTTCTCTTGCTGCATCGTGGTCTGCCTGCGAGTCCCTCTCTTAGCTGTGGGCACCTGCATGTACGCATGCACAAACATATATGCATCTATCTATGTATGTAGGTATACACGCATTATCATATGTGGTTCGTTGATGCTATATACATGCCTGTTTTGATTGGATCGAACGCCGACCAGTGATTGGTAGATCTCATCCACGCGCCAGTGTAGTTCCAGTGCGAATCGGAGCTGAAGCGTAGCTGCAATTGTCCCTGCCTAAGAAGTGTTGTGTTTCAGATGCCGTTTGCATGTAATCAAGCAGCAGGCTTGTGTGTTTTGAAGCGTGTAGGATGTGTTGCACTACTTCTGTTACAGTGCGTCCAGCGAGTTCCGCTGTCAATCTGGAGTTGGTCTGGCGTTTGTAAAGCCGAGCTTTTTCGGTCTCCAGTATGTTGAAAACATACACTGCGTCAGTTGTCACATTTGTCGCATCTTGCTTGTCATGTATTGGGCATCAGCTGTGACACCTCCAGTCATCGTGCATGCCATGTGCTCCCGCGCAACAGCCAGTCCGCGTCTGATTCACCGCGCTCGTTGAAGTTGCATTGTCACGTATTTAGGCGAACCTCTTCCTCAGCCTTTTGCCGTGGCGTCTCGGACCTCCTATCCTCTCGTCTACCTTTTTTTTCCTGCCTCTTCCCGAGGTCCCCGCTTCCCTTTGCTGCAGTCTCGGAGGAGGTTTCTGGCAACTCGCAGTCGTGAGTGACCGTACGTGATGCAGACTATGGCAGAGCAACCTGCTTGGTATATGTCAGCTGCCACTGCATCCGTGACTGTTGGGCAGTGCGGTGCATTCGGCGGGTCTTGAGCCCTGAGCTTCAGCCCTGGCCTTGCCTCCTGGTCCTGAGCCTGAGCCCCGGGCCTCGCCTCGGGCCCTGAGCCCGAGTCCTCGGCCACTGTCCCGGCCCTGGCTCTCTCCGCGGCCTCCTCCCGGGCCCCCTGCTGCTCCTCCTCGGCGTCCTCCCGGGCCTCCTGACGAGCTGCAGGCGATAGGATCCTCCGGAGGCGGCCCTTTCCTCCTCCTCGTCCTCCTCCTCGTCCTTCTTTTCGTCCTCCCCCTCCTCCTTCTCCTCGTCCTCCTCCTCGTCCTCCTCCTCGTCCTCCTCCTCGTCCTCCTCGTCCTCCTCCTCGTTTTCCTCCTCGTCCTCCCCCTCCTCGTCCTCCTCCTCGTCCTCCTCCTCCTCCTCCTCCTTGTCCTCCGTCCCCTCCTCCCCGTCCTCCTCCTCGTCCTCCTCTCGAGCAGCGCCCGCAGCCACCTCCCGCGCCCCCCCCCCTCTCGCGCGGGCTCCGCCGGCGGCCTGCCCATCGCCGGCCACATGCAGCCCGCGGGCGAGCCCGCGCACGGCGGGCCCTCCCTGGCGGCGTTGCGCCAGAAGCACAGGAGCCGCGTGCCCGTGATTTGCAGGAGCTCGGGAGAGGGAAACGCCTCCTCCTCGTCGTCCTACTTCTCGTCCTCCTCCTCCTCTCCTGCTTCTTGCTCCTCTTCCTCCTCCACCTCCTCCTCCTCAGCTGCCCCTGTCCATCGAGAGATCTCAGGCAGCTGAAACGGTCGACACCCCAAAAGGACCCCTCATTTCACTTCCCAGTTTGATGGCATAAGCGGGCCCAGCCATGGGAGCGGCGGCGGTTGGCGATGTTTGTGGGCGGTGACCTACAACCCGCACGCCCTTTCGGCCCCCGCCAGGGTTTTCGACGTGTCCGCGGATTAGCAGGGCGTAGACTTCCTCATACTCCAGGGCGCCACGGTCAGGAGTCGCGGCCAGCCGGCAGGCTTTGGCAAAGGCAGTAACCATACATGTGGAGTGGCAGTGGCATTTCATCGACACAGATATGCAGAGCAGCGCATCATCAGGGTAGTCGAGGGTCATAACAGACTCCAAGGCAGAGCTCTTCTGGTCCGCTACAGGAGGGGACGACAAAGACTTGGCCATTGCTTCTTTTAACTATCCGACGAGAGGCAAGGGAAGAGCAGCGGTGGCATATCAGAAGTTCATTGTTTCAGAACTCACAACATGGTTGCAATATCAATCCCGTTCATTACGAGACCGGTGTCTTCCACTGATTGGGATGGATATCAATATATAACTTGTGGCAAGGATGGGGACGGTTCACCAGTTGCTGGCCACTACAGTGCAGATGTAGAAGGGGACCGAAATTCCGCAACGCGAAGCCGATTCTGCAAACACACGACTTGGTATTGGCGAATCATATTTTAATGCAGGCGCGGCGTATTATAGAATTTTCTCAGGTGGTGAAGCGAATGAATTATTTTGGTTTGCCCACGGTGCTACTAGTCATCCATGAATTGAGGATGCAGGCTACACCGCATCAGAAATTATGTTCCGACATAGCGCCCTCCGCTCGACGCCTCCTGCTGGCGCGCCTTTTAGCATCACCAGCGCCACCAACTGCTGCATTATAGTTAACAAACGGCCTGCAATGCAGTATTGCTATATGGGACGGGACGGGATCGGTTTGTGGCAGCGGTGGAGGAGTGTCTGGCACATTGCAGGGACCAGTTTACAGCTTGGGATCGTGACGGGGATGGGGATCATATCAATGCAAGGCTGATGCAAGTGGTCCAAGGGACATCAGCGGAGTGTCTGTGCGAGGCCTCAGGCTATGTGTAGAAGCGAGCACATCTTCGCGCATAGCCAGCAGCTTCAGGTGCCACTTGCAGCAAGGAGGCAGGCGGAGGAAATTGAGTAGATGCTCCCCGGGGAGCAGCAGCTGGAGGTTTGCAGACCCAGTGGACGTCTCAACAAGTACAGGCATTATTTTTCCAAGCAGCTGAACGAGGCTCGTATCGAAGGGCTCTGGGATCTGGGATGCGTGGCGGTCTCGTCGGTTTTACGATGTCCACGAGGTTGCGAGGGTGCTGGCGGGTACCTGCAGGGGGGCACGGGCTAGATTGTACGATCGGGTGGCGACCACGAGGGCGTCGGCGGCGGACTGGGTGTCACGACGTGAATTTGCCGGGGTGGAAGGCGGCGCCTAGGCGCAGCTGCGGGCGCAGAGCGAGGCGCAACATGAGACCACAGGCTTCTGGAGACTACCGTTTGCTGGACCAGATGGCGCGGGGCACAGTCAGTTACACGCGCCATCGCATTCGGAATGGATTCATCAGGCGGACACTGACAACGTGGACTTTTCTGCAATGCGTGAGTGCGCACTGATCGCGGTTGCTCGACTGACGGAGAGTTTGAAGCAGCTTCCCTCGTTGCGCGCACAGCCGCAATGGTCAGCGCCAGGCGATGCACTAAGGGCCCCTGCGATGCCTGACTGGCACCATCGACCGCGACGGGGAGGGGGCCTGAGACTAAGCAGTGACGATCAGGAACAGTAGGTTCAGGTGCCCGAGCTTGCAAGGACTATCTACCTGTTGCGTCGAGAGACTCGCGCTGTTGGGAGGGCGCCAGCCTCTTGGCACCAGGCGCCCCGTTGCCGACCCGACAAGAGCAATGACAAGCTCGGCGCAGCAGGTGAGCGACCCATCATGGTGTTCTGTGGTTTGGGCAGGTATTTCTAAAGAAGACTTCGCTTACTGGGCACATGGGGGCACATCTCATCGACGGAGGAAGCGTGCCGTGCTTGTCCAACCGAATGGATCAGTACGACTGCGACGAACAGGAGTGGCACGCATTATGCGCTATCATGATGCCAGCAATGCCTTTGATTGTGCGCGCGAAGATATGGTGGAGCATGCGATTGCAGAATTGGTGCAGGAGGGCAAACATGATCTTGTTCTGCAGAGAGTTTTCAAACGTGCTTTTGTAGTGACAGGTGGACAGGAAAGTGCTCGCATGGCCAATGGGTCAGGAGTGCGTCCAGGGGATCATGCTGCTACTCAATTGTTCGTCAAAGCGTACGAGTATGGCATGCGACGCATGCGCGGTACTTTCATTCAGGATCCGTGGCAGAGGGCGCTACGCATGTTGATGACCACCGCTGTCCAGGCTCCAGATGACACGAGCATTGTTGACGCGGCAACGTCCGCGCTTTTTGATGTTGTCGCTCGGAAAATCATGGGCGCAGACCAGAATCATGCGCAGCGTGTAGTAGAATGGGAGAACCGGTTGTCTGACTAAGGGTTGGGCGATAGGAGGAGCCCCAAATCGAGATAAACGAAGTAATCTGGTTCAGTGAGCAGGGGCCCAGGCCGCGAAGTTCAATCGTGATTTTCATAAAAAAAGGGCGATTCAGGCTGGAGGGGGCGACGGCGTCTGCCTCAAGCTATATCGCGGGGTGACCGCACTTCAAAAATTGGTTTTCGTGTGAGAAACAGGTTCGCCTTCAAGCTGTGAAAATTGCATGGCACAGAAGGGGGAGTTTTGGACGAAGACGCAGGTTTCTCTCAGGTTCAAGGGGGTCGTCTTCCCGGGAATAGTCGCGAACGCGGCCCTGTCGGGCCCGGAGTCGTACATCCTCGCCGTGGCGAACCCGATCCCCCGGCAGAGTATGGGGCCACCGCGGCAGATTGCGTTCAAATGCGCGCGCGCCGCCCAACGAGGGCAATTCGCGGAGAGGAGATGAAGCGCGCGTGCCCAGTAATATTGAGGCCCAGAGGTTGTCGAAGTTCGGCAGTCTTCGTTGAGCCCTGGATCCGCCGACTGAAGTGGCCACGGGACATCGCGACCCACCGGCGTGATCATCGACGGGTCGTCGCCGCTCTGATTGGTCAGGGGCGGCCAAACCTACCAAACCATGCCCTTTCCTTTTTTCAAAGAAGGCGGAAGTGCGCAAACACAGGGAGCGAATGAGATCCTTCCTGAGAGCGTCGCTCTCGCAAGACCGGGTCGCGGCCCCAGGGGCATGCGGAGAGACAACTAAATCGAGACGTTTTGGAAGCCACTGCACCAGTCAAGCGCTTCGGGGACGAACATAGACGAAAGCGCCAGCGCGGGCAGAAGTCGCGACGACGGGCCGGCAGAAAGAACGACGCAAGATAAGGAGCACGGCCCAAGGACAGTCATCGGGGAACGGTCAACGGCGCATGACATCCACGCGCTGCCTTCGAATGGCGTGACCAACGGTGGCCGGCCAGAGCGACGCGTCTGCGCTGGCACGGGCGCTTATCATTCAAAATATCATGCCTCGGCCTTGCGCTGCGCAGCGCAACTCTTTCTCAATGCGAATCAGAGCTCCGAGGTGCGCACATGATGTCGGTGAGGCGAAACGCGCGCTGAACCTGGGCGGCCGGGAAAAAACGCAACCACCCCCAAAACGAACATATCCCAACGAAGCAGTCGCATGCTTTGCGCGCGGTGGAGTACGACCGCCAGGGTTTGAACAGTCTTACAATATACCCGGCAAACCTTCAACGATTTCTCAAAAGCGATCGGCGCACTCACGACACCAGAATTACAAATAAATCGTGTCGCTACTTCGGGAATTTGACAAAGGAACACCACTCCTTTTGTATATGGACGAGCAAGTGAAACGTCACCCACCCTGACGTACGCATACGCGTGCAGGGATGGCGAATCGAGCCAATGATGGCCCAAAGAGACGGTCCTCCTGTGGAGGGGTTTTGACAACGCGTGCCCGCTACATATCAGGAGCCTCGAAAGTGCACAAACAGACATATCATAGGATCCACACTTGGCTCTATCACAGAGCGCCCGCGTCTGCGTTGGCAAGTGTGGCTCCGGTGCCGAGCCAGGCGCATGAGTACGCACGTGCTGCGCGACCAGGCTCACGCGCCCCATGAAAGACTGCGGACGTTTCAACGCATTGGCCACGCATCCCCACAGACGCAACACAGTACGTTGCACAGATTGAGGCAATGAGTTGCAAATGCTGGGGACCAATAGTATGCCTGGGTGCAACATGTCAGCACATGCCGCACAAACCACACGTGTAACCCCCGTCCCTCCATTTCCGCTTGATTTCCCGTCCACATATTATATATATACATATATCCTTCCCTCCCCTGCCGCCCCCGTTCGCCCCCCCCCCCCTCCCCACCCTCTCTCAACTTTCCCCTCCTCCGCCCCTCTCCTCCTCGACCCCTGGCCCAGCTCGCCCTCGCGGCGGAGCGCGTTGTGCAGCGCGTCGCCAGGCGAGGGGAATAAAGGAGGGAGGGGGGAGGGAGTGGGGAGGGGGGGGGGGAGAGAAGGGGGGGAAGGGGGACAGGGCGAAAGACGCACACAGGGAGGGGGGCGCGGGAGGGGAGCCAGAGGAGGTAGGAGAGATACGGGGGGAGCGGGGGAGGGAAGGAATGCCGGAGGCAGGGAAGGAGAGGAAGAAACGAGGGCAAGGGCGACGCGGGCGAGGGGGGCTCATGCGAGGGGGGAGGGGTGGGAGGGAAGGGGCACTAGGGAGGGAGGGGGCGAGGAAAAGCGAGGAAAGCGGGGGGAGGAAAAGAGGGCAAGGAGGAGAGACAGAGAAGGTGGGGATGTTGTGAGGACAGCGGAGAAGTGGACAGAATGGAAAGAGGCAGATGGCGAGAGGCCAAAGTGAAGAGCAAGGGAAGAGTGGCGAGGGGACGGCGAGGGAGGGAGAGACACGAAGGAGTAAGGAAGGAGGAGAGGATGGCGGCGGAGTAACGGGGAGAAGATCGGGAAAGTCCAGCCGGCCTGGACTCCCGCGGCACATGCGACAAAACTTTGCCCTCCGCCCCCCAGCGAGGCCCAAACTGCACTCGCGCGGCTTGCGGGGGCCGCGCGACTGTCTTTCGGGGCTCGCCCGGGGCGGATCCCCGAATGAAAATTTCGAAAGTGTGGACCCGGAGCTCGTCGCGGTGGGGTATCATTTGGGCGCGCCCCAAACCGGAGGCTTCCGTGGCGACCCCCCCCGGGACCCCCGCCCGTCTGTCTTGTTTCCCGATTTGTGCCTAAACCGGAGGCTTCCGCGACGAGCTCGGGGGGGCCCCGGGCGCAACCTAAACCGGAGGCTTCCGTGACGAGGGGGCGCCCAAGCCGGAGGCTACCGTGACGACCCCCCCCCCCGGAGGTTTCCTGGTCGGGGGCCCTCGGGGGGGCCCTCTCGGGGCACTCCAGGCCTTCCAATGCAATCTCGGAGGGCCTCAAGAGGGCTCCAAGAGAGCCTCAGGAGGGCCTCCAAATTTCAAATATATTGACAAACTTTGAAGCTCTCTTGGAACCGTCTTGAGCCCGCTTGAAGCCCTCCGGATCGCAATGGAAGGCCCTGGAGGGCCCGGGCAATGCCCCAAGAGGGCCCCTAGAGGGCCTCAAGACGGCCCTCAGCGAGCCCCACGAGGGCCCCAAGGGGGCCCAAGAGATACCCAAGAGGGCCTCTTGTGCACGACCACTTGCGTATATGAACACTGCTGTCCATGACCACTCTCGTATTCGACTGCTATTGTATATCACCCCTCCCTCCTGGCTCATCCCTTCACCCTCATCGCTCCTCCTGATGATCAGGGCAAGTCGCCTGGTGATTTTTTGGACGGGCTGGTGGGGATACGCGGAGCGCCAACAATTTCTGGAAGCCTGCCTGAGGGCTCAAGGGAGCCCCAAGTGGGCCCCGTGAGGCCCACAAGAGGACCTCGGGAGAGCCCCGCCTGGACCCCAAGAAAATCCAAAGTTAGGACGCGCGCTGCATCCTGATTCAGGAATGTCTCGGGGTCCACTTGATGCCCCGTGGGGGCATTCTCCGGGACTTCCTGAAACCCGCCCGAAGCCGGAGGGAGCCCGTGTCGCCGAGAACTCGCTAATACGGCTTTAATAAAATCTAGTTACCCCCCAAGAGGGCCCAAATCCAATATTCAAAATGCTTTTTGGCTCTGGGCCATCTGGGGATCCATCCGGGGTCCTCCTGGAGCCCCCCTGGGGGTCTCCCCAAGGCCCACCCACAGCCCCCTCGAACCCATTGAGGGCCCCAAAGAACGCCCCAGAGGGCACCCATCAGAAGGGGTCCAAATACATGTATGTTTGGAGGGCCCGCATCAGGATGCATGGTGCAACATGAGTTTGGGCCGTTGCGTGGGCCACGCCGGTGCCCTCTTGGAGCCGTCTTGGGCCGCGCTGGGGCTGTCCTGAAGCCCCGAGGATGCCCCGAGAGAACCCCGAGAGAGTCCCAAGGAGGCTCCTGCAAGCGACATTTGCATGCACACTTTTACGTCGTATTGTTTCCGCGTGCTCCCTTGAAGCAAGAGGGTAAGGTTTTCCTCGATGTGGCATGCATTGCCGTTTGCCCCACGGCGCGGCGTCGTGCTCAACAACAACGTCCCCCGCCATGCCATTGCGGTTGCATGATGCACCGTGCACCTTGACCTGGGGCCCACTGGGGGTCGGCTTGGAGCCCTCTCGGAGCTCTTTTGGGGGCCTCAGAAGACCTTTTTTCGGAGCCTCGTTGCGGCTTCGGGGGGGGGGGGGCCTCGCCCAGCTCGCTCGAGGGAAACCGCGAGCTCCGGAGTCCGACCGCCAGCATCAATCGTCTGGCAACCCCCGCATATCCTAACATTCTCGGTAACCTAGGAAAGCGGGGCCCCGGGCGTCAGCCGAAATCGACGGCGAGTTGTTGTCAAATCCCTGCAATTTCCGCGAGGGGCCACTGTCGAGCATTGATTCTGAGACAAACACAAAACGCACGCGAGTGGTTAAGATGATCGAGTCAACAGTAGCACCGAAAAGTGTCAGCGGGCACTCATCTGTTTCCTCTAGTTGCGAAGCCGCTCGCGCCCCAAGATGCAGATGCGATGGTGCCGCATCGGAAAACATTGTAGGCGCATGCGCAAGAATGGCAGCGATGCTCCCATTGCTCCTTCGCCAACTCCGCCAAACATGCACGCATTCCGACTCGATCGAGGAAGCTGCGCGGCGCACTTGCTGCACTTCATGACTTCTGTTTGCGAATTCCTTTGGGGCGGCGCCGGTCGTGCCCCGAGAGCGCTTCGCGCGTGGGCAATTCGTTTTGCTCGAGTCTGCAGCCGACGCACGCGCGGACCGCATTGACCTCGAAAGCGCAAAGCTCGCTACGCAAGGGCATGGTTTGCTGGGGGTCGGTTTGGCCGCGCCCGAATTGGACGCGCGCAGTGCGAGGCCACTAATCTAGAGGCGTTGAGCGCAGGCGAGGTCCTTCCCGCGGCTCTGTCGTGGATCAAGCATTTCTGATTGGACGTGCAAGCACTTTTTGAGCTTGAAGCAGGGGAAGAGCTAGAGACTGATCTGGAGGGCGAGTTCTTCAAGAGCCTTGTTGGGGTGAAGCTCGAGGTGCTTTCTTGAGGATCGACGTCGCGCAACTTCGCTCCAGGGAGTTGCATGTCGCGATCCCGCCTCCTGCCCCCGCCGCGGAGCTCGAGGCTGAAATGCCAGCCCCCCCCCCAGACGGGCGGGCGCGCGCGTCGCGGTTGCTCAGTTCGCGGTGCCAGCTTCCAAAGTGACGCGGCCTCAATCCTCAATTGCACGCGTGAATAAAGTGCGTGCGAAAGGAGGCGCAGAACGAGGCCCCCTGCTTGCCTTTGCGTTCGCCACAGATAGACTGCCCCTTGCAGCTACCTTGCCCAATTGCCGTCTTTTGCCGGGGCAACTTCGCAGACAGAGCAACGGCGCAGGGTTATTCGTCAGCTGCGATCAGGCACGAACGATGCACGCTAGATTTAAGTGCGCGCCATCCCAAACGCGCCGAGCATAAATGGGCGCAATGTACTCTCCGTAGCTACGTCGCCAGTTCGCCCGAGCAGCTGGACGACCATGTTCGAGTTTACTTGCTACCGTATCAAGCAGACCACGTTCTCTCGCTGGATGCCCAAGTGGCTGGGCAGCGCCCAACAGTTAGAGGAGACGGCGGTAGGCGCGGGGGGGCAGAATCGCAGGAATGGCAGGGGGGAGAATTCTTCGGAGACGGAGGGGCATGAGAAGAAGCTATTGCCCCAGCTCGAAGCGTGGATGAGAGAGAGAGAGAGAGAGAGAGAGAGAGAGAGAGAGAGAGAGAGAGAGAGAGAGAGAGAAAACAAAAAAAAAAAAAAAAAAAAAAAAAAAAAAAAAAAAAAAAAAAAAAAAAAAAAAAAAAAAAAAAAAAAAAAAAAAAACACGCATAGGCCAACGCCGCGCGCTCCAGGCCCCCCGCGGGCCACCCTGTTGTTTTGAGCATGAAGGAGGCAACCAAGCGCTACGACACAGAGGTCAGACTTCAAGACAGAGGGCGCAAACTCGGCAGCCCCCAATTGCACGCCTTCGCCAGTCTTCTCGAGTCCTTGGCCCAAACTAGCGTGGAAGGCAAGCCAGAAGAGACCGTTCGGTTGCTCAGGGCGGCCAAGCGCTTAGCCAAGCAACGCGCGGGCGAGAGCAAGCCATCGGAGCTAGAGGATTTCGCGCACAGCTGTCGAGTCAGCGACTACCATGCGAAGAAGGGTGCGCAGCCCATGAGCAGGATCAACTTATCCGTCGGGGGGCATTGGCCACTGGGGCAGACGATCGCGCAGGAGGACGACTGGACATGATCGAGTCTCATCCTCAGGAGCTCGATTGCAGTCGCAAGTCTGTGCTCATGGCCGTGGCCAGGCTCCTCTCGCTGGCCATGAGGGCCGCTAGCATGACCAAGATGCCAGTCAAAGCGCCCATGGGCGGTCTGGCGCACTCTCCTCGGGGCAAGCAGGTGCAACGAGGCAACGAGCAGCAAGAAACGAACAAGCGAGTGCGACGAGGCAAGCTGCAGCAAGACGCGATCAGACGTGAGCAAGCCTGGCATGTCAGAGCGTTGGGTAGGTAGCAGAGAGCGAGTTCCGAGCCTGCTGCGCAGTTTCGAACCCGGGCGCGCAGAGGCGCGAGGTAGGAGCAGTCGGTGTAGCAGAGCCAGCAGGGAACCCATTCTTCTTCCGCCACCCCCTCGTGGGCCTCCCTCCGCCGCCCTTCGCTCTCAGAATGTGACTCTTCCGTCGGGATAACGTTTGAAAACGCTTCATCGGATAATTCTGGACAAGGAGACCAGTGGCCGCAGAAAAAGGTCAAAACACCCCCGTGCCCAGTCAGGCCTGCCAGCGCCAAGCCGGTGCATTGCGCAGTGCCAGCGTTCCCAGTTGTGTGTCGCAATGCCCCCCGGTACTCCAAACATCCTCTGTGAATTTGCGGTTTTCCACACCAGGTTCTGCGGTGCGTGAGCGGACACCAGGTAAAACTCGGCATCGATGCAGCTTCAGTCAGTCAATCAGTCTCCTCCTCCTCATCCTTCCCCGTTTCCTGCTCTTCCTCCTCCTCCTCCTCCTGCTACTCCTCCTCCTCGCCCTCCCCCGCTTCCTCCTCCCCCGTCTCCTCCTCCTCCTCCTCCTCCTCCTCCTCTTCCTCCTCCTCCTCCTCCTCCTCCTCCTCCTCCTCCTCCTCCTCCTCCTCCTCCTCCTCCTCCTCCTCCTCCTCTTCCCACTCACACTCCACCTTCTGGAGCATGTGCATCTTTCCTGGGGCAGCATCGGTGCAGCGCCCCGCGCCTGCGGATGGGAGCGAGGGGTGCTCCCCATCCTTTCCTCTTCTCGTTCCTGTCGCATGCCCGGGGCCGCCCGCGCAGCGTGCCCGCACGGCGCTCTTGCACATAGTCTTTCGATACTGCGACCTCAGTATTGATTATTGGAGGAGCATGCGATGGGAGAGGACAGGCTCATGGTCGTTGCAAGGCTGTCTTGGGAACGTGGCCGAAACTCTGGCCAGGGATGTCGGCCACGTTCGCAGGACAACTTTATGACGAACAACACGAGTCGTGTATATGTTCGCTGTCTGTTCCTATCTCATGCTCATCCAAAAACCAATATTGGTACCCCCGACGCGCTCGCGTAGTGAAACCAATGACGGGCGGTTTTGGGCGCTGTCGGCCCCCATGGGCCTGTGGGGGCTTTCGCTGGGCCCTGTGACCGTCGAACAGCCGACCCGGGATACAACAAAAAACACGCTGGCCTTGAGGAAAGGGGCGGGGTTTCCAGGGACCCGCGTGTTGAAAAGGTCTAGAGGACAAACCTATATATATACACAGAGAGAGATATTATCGATATATTATATTCTGGAACAAATCGTGGGGAGGCTTGTCCAAGGGGGGTGGTCCTGTTGTGGTGGTCCAGATCCTTGCGGGGTTGTCCGGTGGATTGTCCGGGCTGTTCGGGTCGTCCTGCTCCTTAAGGGGTTGCCCTGGTTGTGCTGGTGGGTGCCCGTTTTTGAGGGGGCTCGGAGCTCGTTTTTTTTGTCCATGGAGCATCGCAGCCTTCCCTCGCCTAGAATGGAAAATGGGGTCGTGAACATATATGTTCTGGCATCCGCTAAGAGTGCAATCCGCCTGGAGGGGGACATGCCCGAGGTCAGGTTATGCTAGTTTCCATTTCTCTACATGGAAGGAAATGAACCGATTTTGCTACCCTTCCTTCTTTCTAGTCAGAACAATCCCCTTTGGAGACGTCCAGGGAGTAAAAGAACACAATGCAGAATCACAAGCTTTCGGAGGTTTGCGCGGCGTTCATGGATCAGCGCTGTAACGAAGCGTGCCAGGGGCAATGCCTCCGGTCTCCTAGCTACCCTTTCGTGGATTGGAGTCTTGGGCATGTGACCAGGTGCTGCTGATGCGATGATCCCGGACCCGAGGAGCCGAAGGGGCCTTTGAAGCCCCTGGCCGTATGCGCCGACGCCCCTGGCGCGCTCCGCGCGCCAGGGAGGGGGCCCCAGCGCCGATCCGAGAAATCCGCGCGGACCTCCGAGTTGTTTTGTCCATGCCATTGTTCGTTCCCCTAACGTTGCCCGGCTTCATCCGTGCGACGCCACGTGTGAGATAGTGCATGCGTCACGTGTGTATCTGCGCCGCTCGCCACCGTTTGACCTCTACGGGTTCCTTTTTGCCATTGCGCTAAAACGCATCACAATCACATTGGTAGCAGAGCTACCACACGATCCCCGTATCGTGCCACTGCGCGCACGTCTCATCAGAGAGTGTTACACTACCTCTCTTTACTTCCTGTACTGGCAGTTTCCCTCGCTAGGGGTCAGCACTGCGCCATGGCATTTTCTTTTCTTCGCTATCGGCCGAGCCCCAACGCGCTGACGTGGTCCGAGACGAAGCATGGTTCTGACATCTACGACGGCACGGTGACCAGTTTCCACGAGTGGGGGTTCCGCATAGAGATGCGCATGAGTGCCGCCTTGGCCCCAGTGGATCAGCAGACGGGTGCCCCACAGCAACACGTGATCACCGCAGTTGTCAACAAGGTTGCAGAAGGCTTCAGAGGTGACGCATTCGATATTGCCGTGGATATTGGTAAAGACGTGCTTCTGACTCCGAATGGGATCGATCAGCTGGTGTTGGCGATTCGTAATTCACTCTTCCACATAGAGGCGCAGGAAGCGAAGACCTGGGTCCAGGTGGGGCAGAGACCATATGAACCATTGTCTCGACAGCACGGTGAGTCTATGGTCTCGTACATCTCCCGAAGGAAGCGCAAGTTGAAATTTGTCCCCAAGATAGATCCTAAGATCTTGATGAGCGACGGTGTGCTTGGCTCCCTTCTCTTGGACCATGCAGGCCTCTCGCATTTGGAGAACCGGATGGTGTTGTCATCCACAGGAAATGTGACAACCTTCGGCCATATCAAGGCTGTCTTGATCCTCCAGCACGGCCGCATACACATCCGCCAACAAGGCCAGGGTGAACCCGGTGAAGGCTCCAGTTTTTCCGACGTAGACGCAGCCCAAACCCAGCTACCAGAACAGGAGCAAAGGCAAGGGCAAGGTGCGCTTTTCCCGGCCACAACACGCCTTCTACACTTTTGATGGTGGATGGTACGAGCAGGAGGAGCATTCCCCTGAGGAGCTGACTCTCTGCGGATACTACGCGTCCGGCTTTGCGCCAGAGCACGGCTGGGACGACACGGCCTGGGACGACTACTCCGGCGACCACACCTACGTCGACGAGGGATCGTATGCTCACTGTGCTCCTGTCCAGGATAGCAGCGAGCTCGACGTTGAGGTGGTCGACGAGATGGTCAAGGCCCGATACACAGAGGAAGAAGCTTCGGACGCGATCCAAAAGGACCTGGTCGCCAATCGCGGCACCAAGGGATGGAGCAAGGGCAAAGGAAAGAGCGGATGCAAGAGTTGCCATTAGACGCCCTGGTCGCCCGACGGAGGCGACAAGCGAGGACCTTCCCTGGAAGATCGCAAGAAGCGGCTCCAGAAGATCAAGAAACGCTCCAAATGCGAGACCTGCCACGAAACAGGCCATCGGTCCGGGGACCCTGAATGCAAGGGCGAACCTAGGACGGTGATGGTGGCGTACACTGGGGACACTGGCGACTGGCGAGCGCCGTGTCCAGTTGCGCGAGGGCGATGAACGAAAGTCCACATTTGTCTGTTCTGTTGCTGTCTCGACATCAAGTCCTCAGCATGTCATTAGGAGCCAGGATGAGTCGATGAGAATGGATCCTGGTGTTTCTAGAGGCTTACTGAGACCAGACGTGCTGCGCGGTTTGCCGGCTAGCTCGCGATAGAGCTTCACGGGCGTAATGTTTTATAGGCTCACGCCTCGTCCGCTGGCCCCTACATAAACTACTGCGTGTCCAGGGCTGCGTTTCACGAGGCTTGTCCGAATCATGACACGGCGCTCGACATCGTTCCTGTTGCTTCGTTGTTGTTATCGTACCTCTCGGTGCTCTTTTGTGGCCTGTTGGTGGCATCTTGGCCTGTCTGCAGGCCTTATCCGGCCGCCTCGAGGCATCTTGGGCCAAGTTTTGGGGCCTCTTGGGGGCTTCCCGGGGGCTTCCTGGAGGCCTTAGCGGTTTTCTTGGGGGCCCCATCGGGGCCTCTTTGGCTGGTCTCGGGGCAAGCTGGGGGCGTCTTTGGGCCGAAGGTTCGAACAGATGCTCTTTGAGCTCCGTTTTGGAGTCGTCTGGGGGCCCTCTTTGGCTGTCTTAGGAGGGGGGCTTCGGGGGCGATTGTTGGGCCCTCTTTGACCCTTGTTGGGAGCCCCTTTGGCCGTCCAGGGGCAATATTGAAGGTTTCTTTGCCCGTCTGGGGTGTTGCGAAAACCGAATAGGCGAGCGTGCGACACATGCTTGTTTTTCTCAAGGAATGGGCAGATTTTTGTTTCTTGGGGCTCTCTTGGGGCGCATCATGGGGGCCTTTTGGGGCGTTTTGGCAGCTTCGGAGGCCGCCTTGAGGCCATCGTGGGCATCCAGGGCGATATTTCGGCGAATCGTGGCCCCCTGGGACCATCTGGGGAGCGTTTTAGTGTCATTTTGGCAAGTTTTGGGGCCTTCCGCCCCCCCGTGACGCGTTCGGTCCGGGGTCGGGCTGGGCGAGAGGGGGGTCGAATTGCCGGTTTGGGGTCCCTGGGGGGGGGTATGGGGGGGAGATAATTTCACACGCCTGGGGACCCACAAGGGGTCGGCGGAGACTGCATGTGTCACGTGCGTATATGCGCTATTCGCCGCCGTTTGACTTCTAGGGGCCTTTTTGTTGCCAATGCGCTGAAACGCATCACAATCACACCACGTTTGCATTCGCTTCGAGGTTCTCGTCCGAGCGCACCCCTGGACAGGAGGCCCGGGGGAACACTGGTGCAGGCGTCCCCTTCTGGGCCCTTGTGGCCCGAGGAGCGGCGGCGAGTCGCTGCGCTTGCTCGTGCCGAAGGACATGGACGGCGGCGGCTTCAAGGACTCGTCGGGGGCAGCGCCAGGGGGAGGAGGCGGAGGAGGAGGAGGAGGAGGGGGAGGAGGAGGAGGCGGAGGAGGAGGAGGCGGAATATGAAGATGATGATGATGATGATGATGATGATGATGATGATGATGATGATGATGATGATGATGATGGTTTTGGTGATGATGATGATGATGATGATGATGCTGATGCTGATGCTGATGCTGATGCTGATGCTGATGCTGATGCTGATGCTGATGCTGATGATGCTGATGATGATGATGATGATGATGATGGTGATGATGATGATGGTGATGATGCTGATGCTGATGCTGATGATGATACTGATCATGATACTAATGATGATGTTGATGTTGTTGATGATGATGGCGATGGTGATGGTGATGATGATGACGATGCTGCTGATGATGATGATGCTGGTGGTGGTGGTGATGATGATGAGGAGGAGGAGGAGGAGGAGGAGGAGGAGGAGGAGGAGGAGGAGGGGGAGGGCGAGGCGGATGAGGCGGAGGAGGGGGAGGAGGAAGATGAGGCGGAGGAGGAGGCGGAGGAGGTGGAGGCGGAGGAGGAGGAGTAGGAGAAGGGATGAAGGACGATGGGCCAGCGCAGCGTGATCCCGAAAGTCGATGTCACCCGTGACGCTGGATTGCGCAGGCGCCCTGCGCCGGGAGATCGCCCACGCCAGCCGAAGGAGGCGCGTCTGCGTTTGGGCAGCTCTGGCCCGAGGCATTGTCCCGAGGCCCGTGATGATGGATGATGATGATGATGTTGCTGCTGATGATGATTATGACGATGAGGATGATGATGATGTTGATGTTAATGATGACGATGTTGATGCTGATGGTGATGATGGTGATCATGATCATGATGCTGCTGCTGATGATGATGGTGATGATGACGATGATGATGGTGGCGATGCTGCTGTTGATGATGATGGTGATGCTGATCGTGATGATGATATTGATGATGATGATGATGATGATGATGGTGGTAGTGGTGGTTGTGATGATGATGATGATGCTGGTGATGCTGATGATGATGATGATGATGATGATGATGATGATGATGCTGATGCTGATGCTGATGCTGATGCTGATGATGATGATGATGATGATGATGATGATGATGATGATGATGATGATGATGATGATGGTGATGATGATGATGATGATGATGATGATGATGCTGATGCTGATGCTGATGCTGATGCTGCTGCTGATGCTGGTGTTGATGATGCTGATGATGCTGCTGCTGGCACCCACTGCGCTGGGCCCAGGGTCGAGGACTGCTTCACAGAAACCCCGTTTCCATATTCCGTGGCACTGAGATCGACCGCCCCCACCTCCCACAGCGTCCAATATTATTGGTGGTGGTGGTGGTGGTGGGGATGAGGAGGAGGAGGAGGAGGAGGAGGAGGAGGGCGAGGAGGGGGGAAGGGCTCCAGGGGATAACGTTTTGGGCCCTCGAGGCTCGAGTCTCCCGGACGTTTTCGCCAGGTCCCGTCGCTTTTCCCGCCTCGGGGTGCCTCTCAGCTACTGCGCTTACTGAGAGGCGTCGGGGGGAGGGGGGGCCCAGCTCTTCTCGGACGGCCGCCGGAGGGGCCAAGATATGGCCCGCAAGCCCGGGGGGGCAACGTGAAGGATCGATCTCAAAACACCTGGGGAACCAACGCCCCGTCGACACCTTATCTTCCTCCTCCTCCCTCCTCCCCTTCCTCCTCCTCCTCCTCCTCCTCCTCCTCCTCCTCCTCCTCCTCCGCCCTCCTCCTCCTCCCTCCTCCTCCTCCCTCCTCCTCCTCCTCCTCCTCCTCCTCCTCCTCCTCCTCCTCCTCCTCCCTCCTCCTCCCCCTCCTCCTCCTCCTCCCTCCTCCTCCTCCTCCTCCTCCTCCTCCTCCTCCTCCTCCTCCTCCTCCTCCTCCTCCTCCTCCTCCTCCTCCTCGGACGGCTGGCTGACGGACTTGATCTCGAGGTTCAGAGCAGCTGCAGAGCTCGCGATCACACCGGTGGATTCGGCATGTTCGCAAGCCTTGGCCTCGAGCCTGGAGGCGCCCGAGCGGGGACGGGCTCAGGGGCCCGATGGCCCGCCGCGCGCGGGAGCGTGCGGAGTCGCTGTCGGGGGCCCTCTACAGGGCAGGCCCATGCCAAGAAGCACCCTGCCTGCCTCCAGGGTGCCCTGGGTCTCTTGGGTTTCGATGGTGCTGCTGTGGGAGGCGCAACGCTCCCATGCCAGAGGCGCGACGCTCCCATGCCAGGGCCCCATGCAGAACTTATAATGGACGTCCTGGGGTCTCAGGGTTGGGTTTCTCGCGGAAGTCTTGTTGTGGTCGAGCCTCCACTATTTGCCAGGATGGGGAGGTGGACTGAGGAGGATGGAGAGGCAAGTGGTTGGCTCGAGGTATGTGTAGAGGTGGGCGAGAGAGGCGGGATGAGGGAGGAGGAGGAAGGCTTCTTGTGGAAGGCTTCTCGGCGTCCACAGTGATTCAAAACGTGCCACAGTGGTTGAACACCTGCGCAGGGGTCGAAGGCCGGGACGTGCTGGAACACTCGCCGATTGTATGCGCCGTGGCTGAAGGTTTCTCGTGAAAAGTTTCTGGTGGTCGGGCCTCCGCTGTGGCCCACCGCGCGTGGGAGCGCCTGCGGCGTCGCTGTCAGGGGGCCCTTGGCGGCGTGCTCCCCCCGGAGCCGGCGGACCCCCTAAAGGAGGAGCACTTCGACTACGCGTGAGGGGTGGCCCTTCGCCAAACTTACCCTTGGTGCGGGCCCACCGGGGCCCCCCGGTCGCCGAACGCGATGCGATCGCAGCGTCTCGCGTGCCTGTGTTTGGCCCCCCCGCGGCCCCCCAAAAACCGCGCACCAAAGGTCAATCCTTCCCCCAGGGGTCACTCCTGCGTGTAGCCGAGCACGAACAAATGTAAACAAATAGTCAGGGGACGTATTTGTTGATTCTTTTCTTGCATATGTTTTGGAGTGTTTTTTCCCAACCCTCCTGCGTTGGGTTCTCGTTTTGGATAGAGCACTGCTCGCGCGTCTCCTTCCTTCCTTCCTTCCTTCCTTCCTTCCTTCCCGTCCCTCTCTTCCCCCCTGCCTTTGACCTCGCCATCCCTGGGGGGCTGCGATCTACGAAACTGTCGCCACTTTCGAGGGCTGCTGGGGAGGCCAGCGGAGAGGGTACCCACCGCGGACCCAAACGGGACCTCGCCGTCCCTGGGGGGCTGCGATCTGCGAAGCTGTCGCCACTTTCGAAGGAGGGTACCCACCGCGGAACCAACCGGGACCTCGCCGTCCCTGGGGGGCTGCGATATGCGAAACTGTCGCCACTTTCGAGGGCTGCTGGGGAGGCCAGCGGAGAGGGTACCCACCGCGGACCCAAACAGGACCTCGCCGTCCCTGGGGGGCTGCGATCTGCGAAACTGTCGCCACTTTCGAGGGCTGCTGGGGAGGCCAGCAGAGAGGGCACCACCGCGGACCAAACGGGACCTCGCCGTCCCTGGGGGGCTGCGATCTGCGAAACTGTCGCCACTTTCGAGGGCTGCTGGGGAGGCCAGCAGAGAGGGCACCCACCGCGGACCCAAACGGGACCTCGCCGTCCCTGGGGGGCTGCGATCTGCGAAACTGTCGCCACTTTCGAGGGCTGCTGGGGAGGCCAGCAGAGAGGGTAGTCACCGCGGACCCAAACGGGACCTCGCCGTCCCTGGGGGGCTGCGATATGCGAAACTGTCGCCACTTCCGAGGGCTGCTGGGGGGGCCGCATGCGAAACTTCGCGCTTTCGAGGGCTGCTGGTGGGTCGCTGCGGGGTGAGGCACCGCGCGGGACCTCTGAGCGGGCCACTTTCTGCGCCGCCCCTGGGGGGCTGCGATCTGCGAAACTGTCGCCGCTTTCGAGGGCTGCTAGTGGGTCCTGCAGAGTGAAGCACCGCGCGGACCTGAGCGGGACTTCGCCGTCCCTGGGTGGCTTCGATTTGCGAAACTGTCGCCACTTTCGAGGGCTGCTGGGGAGGCCCGCAGAGAGGGTACCCACCGCGGATCCAAACGGGACCTCGCCGCCCCTGGGGGGCTGCGATCTGCGAGATTGTTGCCGCTTTCGAGGGCCGAGCGCCGCTGAAAATGGACCCCTTGCAGGGATGAGGCTATCTGGACTTAACGAGAATAACGCTCTTGCCAATCTCCGCACAACCTATGGAGACGGTCCTAAGGGAACGACGGCGGCTAAGTCGTCGGGCAATGCAGGACAGGGCGGAGAAGATGACGACAAGAGCGACGCTCCCAACACTGATATCGTATCTTCACACGAAGATGATCGTGGTAGAGGACCACGAGGATCGCCTCCGTGGAGCCCAGGGGGGTCAGACCTCTCTGATGGCGGGGGTGGGCGCAGGGGGCCCCGAGGCCCCGGCGGACCGCACGACTCGATAGTAATTGACGAGAGCACGCCGTTAGACCAATGGAGACAGGTTGGTAACAACCAGAAAATGGATTTGTTTGACATCCTTGATGTTACGAACATTCGCGACTGGAAAATGCACGCAATACGCGACATCGCTGGGTCATCGCCCGAGAGCCAGGCAGCGCAGCACTGGATTGCCGAGGCTATGGGTCCAGCCGTGGAGGATGAGCAACTCAAAGATGCTGGACGATTCCAGCGTCTCGACCTTATGTTCGCAACGAATCTTATCGAAACATTCAACAAGATGCGAAAGAGTCGATATCAGCCCCCACATCATACTCATTTCCTTCAACAGGCTACTCGCATGGAATTCAGCGCCCAGGCCGAGGGAAGGCTCATGACTGGACGCGAGATGGTGCGGGCGATTTGTCACTGGTGTTCGGTAAGGTCGGAGTTGGGACAACATCGCATTTCGCGTGACCTCTTCAAAGTGAAGATAGACCCGCACAAGCCCGATGCTGACCTGTAGCATTTATACAATGAATGGACAGACGTGTATCAACAGCTGGATGGCGCCAAGCCTCCGTCCGATGTAATGAGGGCCTCAATGCGTGCACACTTTCTTGAACAATGCAGAAAGCCGAGCAAACTGGATGTTGCATGTAAGTTTTATGACTCGCCGAAAGACAGAACGGGACAAGGTGTCAAGACTTACGAGTGGCTGATGGAGCAGATTGAAGAAATGATGTTGCGAGAAAATGAAGAGTGGAACATCAGCGTGCACGAGGGAACCTTAAACCAACGCGCCAGACAAGCGCGATTCGGCGGAGGCGGAGGCAATGACCATCGGAGGAATGCAGGCAGTAAAGCCGCCCCGGCAGAGATTGCCACTAAGTTGGGGCAATCTTCGGATGTCATGAAAAAGCGGGAAAACCATGACGAAACCACGTGCAGATACGCGACCAAGGGCGACTTTTGCCCGTATGCAGGAAAAGGCTGCCCCTTCAATCACAAGAAGCCGAAGAACGCCGCGCCGGCTCAGCCGAGTGCGGGACGAAAGTCCAGCGCCGCCCCTGCCCAGGATAAGAACCCTAGAGGTAGATCAAAGGACAGGGGCCGAAAGGGGCAGGGCCGATCCCAGACCCCGATTGGAAATCGTAGGAAAGGAGGACAGCAGAAGAACAGAAGTCAGTCACGTGGGAAAGACACCAATATCCCGTGTTACGCATACTCCCGAGACCCCGCGAATTGTCGAGGATTCGAAGACGGATGCCGCAAGGCACATAGAAGGCTAACCGATGCTGAGAAGCTGAAGCGTGACAAGTGGGAACAAGCGAAACTTGACGCTGGGCAATCTTTGGGATATAAGCGCACATCCAAACAGGCCAATGCTGCTGCTGCCAATATCTCTTCGACGGGAAGTAATGGTGGCTCCAGAGCCACTAGTGCTGATTCCGACAAACGCAAAAAGAATGGAGGGAAAAAACAAAGGCGGTGGCAAAGGCAAACACATGGTCTGTCGCTCTTACAAAGAAACGGGAAAGTGCTCACGCGGGAAAGAATGCTGGTTCGCCAAGACCGCCCCAGGTCATCCAGTTGCGTGACAATGGCCCCACACTGGCGGCTCAGCCGTCAGTGCTGGAGGGATGACAGACATAATTGTGTTCATGGTCTTCTTTCCTGCCGTCCTCGTTCGGCAGACGTGGCGAAGCCTGCGTCGGTTGAGCAGAAAACGGGGGGGCTGGAAGAGACCCACTGATTCAATCAGCTTGGGTGCCGTCGCGCGCCCCGCCCCATTATTCCGGGGCTTCCCAGGGCAACAACAAAACAGCTTTAAACTTTTGGCCATTGCCTCTAGTGCCGATGGAGGAGACTATTGGGATGCCTCCAAAGGTGAGTTTCAACAGGACGGCTGGAAACAGGTCGAGAGTTTCGTCGATGTCCTTGCGAATTTCCTGTGCCCTCTTTCTCGGGGCGCGATCAAAAAGTACTGGTACGTTCCCCCTAGTAAGAGTTGCATGCGACATCGGGATAGCAACCGATGCAATCTCCGCGCGCGTTTTCACCCCTCCACTGAGAAGCCGACTATCACTTGGAGAAAGGCGCGTCGCCACGACTTGAAAGAGTTGCCTTCGAGTAGCAAAGACAGATGGAAGTTCCCAGGAGAGATGCGCCGACAGATGTCGACGCAGTCGAGGGCGTCTGTCGCAGAGGTTTTGATCAGAGCATCAGACCTGCAAGATCACGTCTGGCATCTTTGGTTGAAAGACGAGGAGGGGGAAGAAAGCCCGCACGGCTCAGCCGCTGCTGGACGCACAGGCAAAGACGCTGCGTATCTAGGGGCATTGAGCTTCATTATAGATACCGGGTGCGGGTACAACCTAATTGCGGAGAAATGCATTAGGAGCGCAGGTGCAGTGAGATTGATACGAAAGCTTCCGCAATCGATCACTCTGAACACTGCCGGGGAGGAATCTAAGGCCCTCGGTTCAGTTCGCATCGCGTGTCCCAAATTTAAGGGTGGTAGTTTTAACGCTCTAGTCATGCCGGAGACCCCGTGCGTGATTTCGGTAGGAGAGCGGTGCATGGATCACGGCTTTAGTTTCTTTTGGCCAGCTGGCCAAAGGCCCTACCTACTGTTGCCCAACGGCCAAAGGGTGGACCTAGCCGTTGAGGGCAAGATACCATACTTGACCCTATCAGGCAAAGAGGCGCTGGGTCAGTGGATATGCGCAGCTGCCGCCGGAAGGAGTGAGCCCCTCGAGCGGCGGTGTTGCGTGGCGCCGGGCGCCAAGGCATTCCTGGACAACGTGGAGTCTACGGGAGGCCCTCCGCCCCACGCTGTCCAGACTCGCGTAACCATAGACCTGCGCGCACATGAGCTGATTGGTACCCGCAGCTACGCTGATGGGCGGCCGACCGAGATCGCGCCCGTTTTCCCGTCTTTGATCGACTCTGCGGATACCATCACCTACTTCTACTACTCGCCTCAGTGGGCCAGCGAATGCGGTTGGAATCGGACGCCAACCGGTATTGCTGCCTCCAATAGTCTCTCAGCTTTGTTCGACCACGGTCAAGCCGTCGGTCCATTCGACGAGCAGCCCGGCAAAGCCGAGGCTTGTGCTGCCGCATATAGATGCCATTTTGGATGTGGGGTTTCAGGATACCTCCCGTACGAAGTAAGTAGAGGACTGGACTCCGATGCGTGCAACGCGGCCCCAGGACCCGAGGAGGGTGAGGTTGGAGACGCTGACGGCGTCGACTTGGTCGACGTCGACGCACCGCCAGATTTAGACCCAGACATTGCGGAGGTTGAGGTGTCGGAGACCCTTGCTGAGCGGCTCAAAAAGGCTGCAGCCTCCCTACCGCACCTTCTAACTCATACTCCTAAGAACCCATTTTGCCCAGTGTGCAATTGGGCCAAAGCCATCAGAAAGCAACAGCGCAAAGCGCAGAACAAAGGGCTAAAGGTTTCTCGCCCATACGCTACCCCCACTTCGTTCGGACAACTGACGACGATGGATCATTGGTATGCGATGGATGAACTCTCGCGGGGGCTCCACGACGAGACCGCGTGCGTGACTTTTCGCGGCCGAGCTGCAGATTTTCTCGCCGCTCAGGGTGTGCGCGACAAGTCTGCGGTTCACGTTTGTAACTTTTTAGTAAACCTTAGAGCCCCGGAGGAAAAGTTAGAATACTGTTATACAGATGGTGCAAGAGAGTTTGCCAGGGCATGTTACGAGCTCAATATTGCCCATGATCCTACCATCCCAGGAAACAAGAAACAACATGCTGTCGCCGAGCGTGCGAACGGCGTGGTGCAGATGGGAGCTAGAGCCTTACTCATGCAGGCTGGTCTTCCACCACCATATTGGATCTATGCAGTTCGATATTTCTGCTTATGCTACAATGCCAGGGCCCCTGCTGAAGGGCAGTCCAGCTGGGAAAGACGCTTCGGATGCCAGTTCAATGCTCCGTTTCTTCCCTTCGGATCACTTATCCGTTATGTGCCTCCGCCTGAATCCCGTTTCCGCACTGCCAAGACTGGAGCAACGATGATTCCAGGGATATACTTGGGGTATGTGCACAAAGCGGGGGGATTGGTTGGACCTGATAGTTACGTAATACCTCTGAGACAATTGGACGGACTGAATATGGAGCCAGGACGCATTCCAGAGGGAAAACGACCTATGATCGAGAAGTCTGACCAAGTGTACAGCAACATCATAGATGGTTTTGCTGATGACCAGTTGCCTCAGTTTCCTTTGCGACAAGCACGCGAGAAAGCGGCGACGGAGGTACGTTCCGTCACAATCCCTGCAGAAACGGGAGAAGGTGCGGCCGTTTCAGACGGACCGCAACCAGGACAAGACCGGACAACATGTTCAATGTTGATGATCTTGCCATTCTGGCGCCACCGCCTCCCCAGGAAGGCGAGGGCGCACCGCGTATTGACTCTGAGGCCGATCTTGATGACGACGTTCCTGGGGGTTTGTATGTGGGCGATGTGCCTTTGGTAGTTGACGGCAAGGGCCCTCGGCGCGACTCCCATCCTGCAGACGAAAACCAAAAACTAGGACTCGCACAACTCGAGTATCGTTTGGACAGACAGTCCAACTTCTCAGCGGCTAAGCCGCGTGAGAAAGTCCCAGGGAAAGGGCAGCTTCTTGCCCGAACAAGTCAACATTTGGATACAATGGATTTTTTCGAAGACAGACGGATCGTTGCTGGACTTACAAAAGACGAATTAATTCATAATTTCCCGTTGACAGGTCGGCGATTAACATGTATCATACGAGCTGTTCTTTATTATGACCCTGATTCTGCGCTTATAACCCGAGTCTGGGTCACGGACCCAGACCCAAAATACAGTGCCCAATGGTTAAAGAAGTTACCTGAGTCTACAAATCCCGGGATGCATCCTGGACGATGGTTCAACATGACCCAAGCGCAGCGTCGACGGGCCGTGGAACAATATACGGCTGAAACGAGAGAGTTCTTCGGTATAGAGGATCCCCGTCCTTGCCTAGGTCTTCTGCGTGATATTGGTCTGGATGTGGATGACCCACCGACTCCGCCCGATCCCGCAGTGGCTCGGCCACTTGCGGCTCTCCCCGAAGCCAGGCTAACTGGACCCAGGGTGGCTGAGCAGCTACGTGGAATACAAAACGGCAGCCTGTGCTGCACCCCGGGCAGTGGGCGAGGGGCGGCGTCGCGAAACACCCAGGTCTGTCAAACCACATCTCAAACTGACGGTTCATCAGAAGAAGACGTTGCTAACAGACACCTGTCAGACGATGAAGACATTTGGTGGAAACAAGCGCGGTATGGAGGAACTATAGCAAGAGACGGGCTACCCTCCGGCTCAGCCGACAGGGGCCCCTTGTCCGATGATGATAACCGAAAATCTGAGGATAACGAAGAGGCAAGCCTGACGTCGAGTCCGGCGGCCGCCGCGTCGCGGCGAAGCGTGCCTTGAATGCAATTACGAGATAACTCAGACACAGATATCAGTCATCGCGACAAAGAAAAGTTCGATTCGCAATACTTCTATAATCCGTGTACAGATATAATATCTGTCATTGACGAGCCCTTCCAACTTCCCTATGACTGGCAATGCGCTCGTATGCCGCCGTAGCCAGATCTGTCTCGAAAGACGAGGCCAAGGCAAACGCAGACGCTCAAGTTGCTATGAGAAAAGAGTGGGACAGACTGCGTGACATTGGCACGTGGATCGAAGATGGTGTTCGGGAATATGCCGACGATGTTGCCGAACTTAAAGGGAAGACGGCTCATGTTTGCCGCTTGTTTGCGATCCTTGTTGAAAAGAACTCAGAGTTGCCGCTGGGACACAAAGGTCGCAAGTACGAAGGTCGGGTGGTCTTGGACGGTTCGAGCGTTAGAGATCAAAACAAAGACGTGGCACTATTCAGGAACTGTCCAGCAGCCCCGCGACAATGCAGGCGAGCAAAGCAGCCGATACTTACGGGCTGTTTGAAGGCCACAGTATCGAACAAGCTGACGTTCGACAAGATTACACACAATCAAAGTTGGGAGGCACTCTGACTTGGGTTTTCTTGCATCGTGACGAATGGCCTAGAGCATGGTCCAACATGAGAAACCCCGTATGTCCTCTGTACTTATCTCTATACGGACATCCTGATTCGGGCGGGCACTGGGAACAGCATTGCGAGGGACATGTCACGGCGAAAGGTTTTGGGAAATGTAGTCCGTGGCGCAGTTGTTACTTCCACAAAGAATTGCAAATTTTCTGGAGCATGTATGTCGATGATTTCAAATTGTCGGGACCTGCCGACACGCTGGCCCAGGGATGGAAGTTACTTCAAGAACCTTCGGCAAATTTGCCTAAGGGCATATGCATAGATCCTCCAACAGCTGTTTGACGATACTCAGGATGCGAACGCATATTATCAACTCAGACAATTGAGTGGCACGGAGAGTTACCTACGGTACTCCACCCGCCTCCTCCAAAAGTTTATGAAAAACAAAAAAAAAACACCTCCGTCACATACGAGAGTAGTGAGGAGGAAGCGGGGGGTGACTCGGCATCTCAGATGACCGAGCCATCCCAGCCGAGAGAACCGAAACTCGTACTTCGTAGAGCTCTTCGGCAAGATGAGCTAAGAGGAATTCGGGCGCAGGGTGGAGCTAGTTGGCCGACCCGACATGAAGAGACAATGTGTTAACTTTGGGTCGGTTTTTCACTCCTCGTGCAAAATTTGAAAATTCGTTTTGAGAACCAGTATTTTTTTCACGTGTAGTGGGTTATGCCGCGGCTGCCAGTTAAATTCTCAGGTCCGTAGCTGCAATATTACTATCAAAACACTTGCTGGAACCGACGGCCGTTTCGAGCCATCTTGACACGCATCGACGGTTTTCTGTACTTCTCCCGAGATTCAGGACAGCTACAGAGCTGACACTTACAGAAACCGATTGGACATCATGAGGCCCGTTTGTCTGTCCCATCTAGAGCTCTGAACTCGGTCTGCTGCTCGAGCTTGGTCCGCCAACCTATTCGCATTCTTCGAGTGATTTTGACGAGTGCTGTCGGTTTTCTGGACTGAACTCCCGATTCAGAATAGCTACAGAGCTGGTACGCACATGAGAGGATTCTGTATCATTAGGCGCGTGCGTCTGTTTCATCGAGCGGTCTGAACTCGGTTTGCTACCCGAGCTAGGTCCGCAAAACTATTCGTATTCTTCAAGTTCTCTTTAGAGGCGCTGTCGGTGTTCTGCGCTTAACTGAAGCTGTAGAGTTGCAGAGCTGGTACGCACCGAAACCGATCCACAATCATCAGAGGCGTTCGGCTGAAGCATCCAGAGCTCCGAACACAGTCTGCCACCCGAGCTAGGTCTGCAAAACTACTTGTATGGGGCCGATTTTTTTGAAACTGATGGTGATTGATTTTTCCCGCTTAACTCGACCTGCAGATGAGCTTGAGAGCTCTTTCGCACAGAAATCTTGAAGAAAACTTCCTTAATGTGTACCGGGCAGCCCCGCGCGAGAAAAGAGCTCTGCGAGGCTCCC
This sequence comes from Prorocentrum cordatum, assembly GCA_963575745.1. Lineage (NCBI taxonomy): Eukaryota > Dinophyceae > Prorocentrales > Prorocentraceae > Prorocentrum > Prorocentrum cordatum. The sequence goes on from CAUYUJ010001303.1 coordinate 181,673, forward strand.
GGTGGTAGCCTGGTTGACGGTTTACCGCCGGCTCCCAGTAAAAGTCATCGAATACGATATGACCGAGTTTTTCGATTCCTGTGTTACATTATACGCTCTAATGGCGGACGCAGACCCGGCCACATATCCGGCCGCGGGTGCCCCGTTCGGTCCTGATCTTACTGACTTAGAAGACGGACAGGACGGCCCCAGAGGAAAAATCTACTCCCCAGCTGAGGAGGCTGTAGCATCAGCGTTACAGATCAACGTTGATACCGGCCCTCCCGAGCAAGAGATAGAGGTGCTTGGCCTCGATGCCGCAGCAGCTAGCCCTAATGACCCTGAGCCGCCGACTCAGGCGGGAGTGCTTCAACAAACTGCAGCAAAAGTGTGGATGAAAATACTTTATGGGGCTAGACTGGCAAGATGCGACCTACTCCGTGCCGCGTGTCAAACTGCCAGTTGCATCGCAAAATGGACAGAACAACAAGACATGGACCTCTTCCGTCTCGTATGTTACATCAAACGTACATCTCATTATCGTAAGACCTCGTGGGTGGGTGATAAAAAGGAGGGTGTTCTGTTAAAGCAATATTCGGATGCAGATCCGGCGAGTGACATCCGAACACACAGGAGCACGAGCGCCAGCTACCAAACAATATGGGGCCCATATACACGGGCAGGCCAGTCGATGAGTTCGCAAAGACAAACATGCGCATCCCATAGGACACTTGAGGCCGAGATCGTTGCGGCCGACCTTGCGTTACGCAAGGAACTGCTTGCGGCATTGCCACTGTGGGAGATCCTGCTGGATAGACCCGCGCGATGTTTATTCTTGGAAGATGACCAAGCAGTTTGCAAAGTCATCAAGGCAGGCGGGTCAATGAAGCTAATGCACCTACCAAGAACGCATCGAATCGATGCTGCAGCTGTGTCCGGACAATTCTCTCGTGGCCTTGTTCAATTACAAAACGAAAGAACACAAGACGAGGCTGCCGATATTGGAACAAAACGATTCGTTGACCCAATGACATGGGCCGAAGTATTATATCTCGTCAACATTGTGACGCCGAAGTTCTGGGCCGCTAAGCGGTGCCAAGGTTCTCTTGACTCAATATTTTCTGACGGACTTCCCCTGGAACCCGGGGGGATTCTCAAGCCCCGCCTGGGCCCTAGTTCGGCCTTGCGGAGAGGGGCTGCCACGCCCAGCAAGAAGTCAAACAACAAAGAAAAAGCGCCCCAACAAAGGCAGACCCGCCGTGGCTGCCCCCGGCCAAGCCGAGGGATTGTTAAAGACGAAGAACGCAGTCAGCTCAGCTGATATTGCAGGTAATGTCACTCCTCGGATGGGCAAAGAGTGTTACAGCAGAAGCTCCGAGAAAACGAGACAGACAGACAGACGGACAGCAGCCGTGCGCCCACTGGCGCGTCGGCAGGCGCTACATGACACATGAATTCAAACGTTCGGAGAGGGGGGGGGCGCGCGACGGAAGGGCGGGGCGCGCGACAAGCGGGGACGGGAGGCGAGGCGGAGCGAGAGAGGGGGGGGCGAGCGACAATGGGGGGACGACCGAGGAAAACGCGAGGGGGGGAGAAATGCGCGCGCGCTGCAGCCCGCCCGTTAGGACGCGCATGCCGCGTTCACGTGATCCCTCCAGATATGCTCGTCTTGAATGAGATGTCCCCATCGGCGACCTTCTCCGGCAGCTCGAACAACGTGCGGATGTAAATGTTGAGCCCATTCCAATCTTGGCCGCCCACACGTGCGAACGTACCGGTCTGTCTGGTGCTGCCGCGTGCCGGGGGTGAAGACTGAGTCCCTCAGCGGGTCGCCCATCTGTGCCCTTGCTACTTGCCGAACATCAACAACCAATGGTTTCACATGTGTCAAATGACGCAATCCGTCAACGAACGAGTCAGGCGCCACTCCCGAGAAAACGAGAGCGATCGAAAACACAACAAAAAGAAGCTCCGATCGTGAGATGAAAACCATGTTTGGAATATCGGACAGCGAAAGCGAGTCAGAGACTTCCATGAGACCTGAAAACAGGGAGGCTGCTTCGAACGACGGTCGCTCGCTTCACAATCCGCACTCTGCGGTGGCTGCCAACTTCTCTGACAAAAGGGATGAATGGATGAGACAAGGAAAGAATTTGACACGACATCACTATGTTCCGAGACTTGTTACATTTATGCCGACAATCGGGGACTGCCCCGTCGAGCTTGATAAGCTTGATGATAAACGTCGCACAGATGCCGTCAACTCCCAACAAGGTTTGACGATATATCGCATCGATAATTGGCGTGATGAAGAAAGCAGATATCATCACCCATTTGAATATGACTCAGATGGCGATTCTAGCGACGGTGATTATTGCCTCAGCAAATGGACAGGATACACAGAATTTTAAAATCCGAGAAGATTGCGCCCCGGCCACTCAGTGGACCGGGGAAAGACTTTCATTAAAGTACTGTTGCGGCCCCCAAAGTAGAGTAGGAGACCCGAAGAAATTCGCTGATAACTCAAGCAAAGTGATTCGATACACCGAGGAAGAAGACATGAGGACGGATGAGGGATTCAAAATAGCGCTAAACGACATAGCTGCGTTTAAGGGAAAACATACACGTTGTGGGGCTCCATGCCGTGTACAGGGGGCTCCCCTTGGCAGTGCGCGAGCGAGGCCCATTATTTCCGTATTGGAAACCACAGGGCTATGCGCAGATTTCGGGGCATTAGAACTGATTTCCGTTATCTGTTTTGGAATTTCCGTGAGATTGCCCGTGCTGTGCACAAAGCGGGGTGCGTTGCATGTATTGAATGGCCTACCCAGTGTAATTATTGGAGAGACCCTCAGGTTAAGAGTTTTCTTCGAGAGTTGGGATTTGCCAAGACGGCGTTGCGCGGGTGCGCATGCGGATTGAAGGATAGCAAGGGCAATTTCATGAAAAAGCCCTGGACGATAGCCACCACCTCTCCCATTGTTGCGGATGGGTTAGAGCGTTGATGTGATGGCGCGCGCGAGCACGTGGAGGCTAGGGGGCGAGAGTGTAAGAGCGCTGAAGATTGCACTGATGATTTTGCCAAGCAAGTGCATTTTGCCGTCGCCAACGCCGCAGGGAGAGTTGGATCGTCTCGTCGTCGTCCTACCTCCTCTCCCAATCCTATATGCGCCGCTGCCGCTTCGGCGCAACAGCCTGCGCGGGCTGCCCCGCGACCGGCTCCCCGTAGAGGCGAGCGATTGCCTGGCCGCGACTGCTCGAATCTCGCTTGCCGCGGTTTCCGCGTGCCGGAGACACCGACGACTGAACCCATGCGTCGTCCGCTGGGGAAGAAGGCGGACGGATCACTGGGTGAGGGCGCGATCTCAGTTCATTCTGACGACATCGTGGATGAAATTGATTACGACGATGTTGTTGACAAGGGCAGAGAGGAAGAGGATTACAAGAGTGCTCTCCTCGCCACAATTCGAGAAGCCTCAACGCCGGCTCAGCCGAGCGGGATGGCTTGCCCGCCGGCTCAGCCGGATGGGACTGGACATGAACACTTCAGCCCAAATGACATTATATCAGAAAACGATGCTGAAATGAAAACTGCCCCGTAGAAGACGTCGAGTCATGGAGAAATGCAGAAGTCTTCAAGTGCCTCCCTGATAAATTGAGAGAGTGGTCCCGTGCGGGGCCCAAAGACGGAACCGTCAAATTTGTGCCGTCAAAGGGCTGGGCTTGGCGTTACACGATGTGGAATAACGGCGTGTTTTACACGAGAAATGACGCCGTCGTGATTGCATTGAGGGCGGACCTGGAAACAACGTCTCAGACGATATTCCAGCGTGTACACCCCCGGATCTCCCAAGACCTGTGGACCGTACTTTGGATTATGTTTGAGCGGAAGGACACTTGCCGTTTCGATTGCGCCCCTCCAGACGTCGACAGAATCCCCGTGGGGGCGTTCTTCCAAACGCGTCCTGATGAAAAGACGAAGCTGATCAGTGGGGTGTACGCGGAAACCCCAGAAGAGAGCCTTCGTGGTATAATACGAACGCTCGAGCCGGGAGATGTGTTTGGTCCCGCCGTCGGCCCAGCCGTTCGGTTCGAGACCCACCGGGGCAGTTATGCGAGTGTGCCAGTGGCGGACCACCGGGATTTTGGCCCCCAAAAGGTCTGGATTGATATTCGGAGGCCTTCCCCTCGAAAGCCTCCCCGCGGCTCAGCCGTTGGGGAAGGGTGGGGAACGATGTTCGCTTTTCCAGTGGTCAGAGGAAAACACAGTGTACCTGTGCACGTGGTCGAGAAAGCCCTTGCTGCCGCCGCGCAGGCGGCGCGCTTCGAGGACGCACCCAAGCAGGCAGTGCACTGGAGGAAAAGACAGCGCCCCTGGACGAGGCCACAGAACTTTGAGAAATGGCTCGCCGAAGACGGACTCAACCCGGATGCTGATGAGGACTCACCGCAAAAGAAGCCGAAGACTGCGACGGAGGCGCCCGACGACGTGATCGCCGAGGAATGCCAATCAGCAGTCGCGGGCCAATATCAGCCATCATTGGACGACCATGGGACTGGGAAACGGGCGGCCAGCGGAACACCTGCCAGCCAACCTCCCAGCATTGAGAATCCTCGCTAGGCCAGTGGAGGCAATGGTGGCGCTCCCCCTCACGGCTCAGCCGGCGATGATGGGGATCAACCACCATCTGGCGGGTTCCCCTCACGAGACGACACCCCCTCAGGGGGGGGAGGGGGAGGTGGGCCGCCGGACTCGGGGCCCGCAGAGTCAGAACCCGAGCCCGACGACAATCCTTACATCGGTCGCGGCCCGTGGGGCGTCCTTGAGTATCTTCGCATGAAAGGGAGCCGAGGGCGTGTTCCGCCCCCCCGGGATGAATGGCGAGTAGTAGTGGACGGAATCCTGGACCTCTATATGGAAGTCACGGACCCAAAATTGAGATTCTGGTCAGGTAACTTGGATTTTGCCGAGAAATGGCAGGCGATTGCAGAGATCGCCGAGGTTCATGGTCACTCGTGGATTCCATTTACCGGAGAAGACCTGGCCACTATGTCGTCCACGGGGAAATCTGTGACGGACTTCTTCCGACCGCTGACCCAGATGATGAATGGGTCTGATCGTAGTTGGTCATTTTCCGTTCATATCGTGTCTGACTCCACAATTACGTTCAAGGACACATCAGGGACGCCTAAGCCGAGCCTTATGCCTGAGTATCACCTGCGAAATTCGGTGTTTGGAAGCGCACAGTCGGCTAAGAGTGGAGCACTACTCAATGGTATTGCCGCCGACTCTGCGAACTTTCAGCGGGGCAAACAGTGGTATTATAATGAAGGGACTCACGCCCCAATTCGCTTCACTTTCTGGAATCTCAACGACATTGTTGACCAATCGGGCAAATTGAATGGAGTCGGCAGTGGAGGCAAAAGAACTGAGAACCCGTTTACTTTCGCAGGGAGCCTCAGGCAGATGATACAGGACGCCGTGGATTTGATCGACGATCTAATGAAATGGTCCCAACAGGGGACTATAGACATAATGTATGTCGGCGGGGGCTCGACGTGTCGGCAAGTAGGTGATGACGGCGTCGGCCCGATGTGGGACGATGTTGTCACTATGGTCCGAGCCAGAATGAAACGTCGGATTGAACACTTTAAAACGATAGGATTGTTCCCCAGAGTAATGATCCTCGACGGCGTCAGCCTATCCCGCCAGCTTAGGCACCGCAATGAGGATGCTCTCCATTTCTGTGCTTCACATGACGACTATCAAGTGTTTGACGGGGGGGAATCCCGAAAGGTCCTTGCCGCGGAATTGTGTGCCGATTACATGATTAAATCGGCCAAGCTGGCTGTGCTATTTTTCTGTCAGCCTGCCGGCGGCCCAGCCGTCGGGGAAGGACGCGTAACTTGCCCGGTGAGGGAGGACAAGTACGCCCAACAGGAGGCGAAAGTCCAAGATCTTGTCATGTTTTGGCAGGACTGGTCCCCCGCAGAAAGTAACATTCCCAGGTCGATACTTGGCGCGCTCCCATTTACGGAACAACTGACCGACGAACGCTTCTTTGTCGTCTCGAACGGAACTGGAGGTTGTGCTAGATATTCGTTCTATTCAGAAGAATTTAAAGACTTCCTTAAAAGGGGAGGCGTCCATGGGGACTTCTTCCCATGGAAAGATGACGCTTACTTTTTGCCCCGAGGAGAAGTCTTCTGTCCTGGAACGCCACCGATGGGGAAGACCCAGAGACCACCGACCGAGGGAGTCCAGAATGATGAGCCAATGCGTGCCGTACCCAAGGAACTCAACAGAGCAGCGCCAATGGCGATGCCGAGCGGCTTAGCCGTTGCGGCGAGTAGTGCAGCGCCAGGTGGCATTGCGGTCCCTGTATTTACTAAAGTTTTGACCAGCCAGCCCGGCGTTGTTGCCGCAACTGACAAGGCCAAACCCGTCGGCTCAGCCGGAACGGGCTCTGGTTCTTGTGCAATGACGGCTCCGTCGCCGCGCGCCCCTTCCGTTGGCTCCTGCAACCAATATCAATGATATCGAAACCCCCAGGGAAACAGCTGAAAGGGCCATTCGTGAGAACTGCCCCGAGGGTAGGTTGTCTTTGATTAGTAAGAGGCAAAAGAGCAAGTTTCCAAGGAGGCCGAAAGAAGGATGCCCTGGAGAAGAAGAATGCTTGTGGCCGATCCATAAGGAGTATCAGCAGATAAAGAATCTGCCGATTAAAGGTACAAAGACGGGTGAGGTTGCTCGTCATAATGTCCTTTGTCCATTCACGGTCGCCAGCGGCAACCTTCACCGGGGCATGATGCCGTTTAATGCATGCCCAGGCGAAGAGGGACGAGCTGCTGAGGTCGCTGAGGGAAGAGATCCCCCTCACAGCTCGGAACGGAAAACGATCCTAAAAGCTGCGAGTAGCCCAGTGTGGTTTGCCCACCAGATGCTCCAGCCAACGACGAGAGTTCCACCGATGACCAAGAACTATCTAGTGCCGAACCGGGCTCGTTTCTTCAGGATCAAAGCAGACAGGTCGATAAGAACGCTGAATGCCACCGTGGCCGATCGCTTGACTTGGGCAGACTTGAGGTTGACATCCCACAAAGTGGGCAAAGCCCACTGCGTCGAATTAGCGTTGCCTTTCTTCCTAACAAAAGATAAGCTTGCGGAGGTCTCAGACCCATCCACCAGCTGGACAAAGCAGTTGCATGGTACGTCAGTATCAACACTTCATGCTATTTTGGAGGGACACCAATTGCTTCCTTCAAATCCTCGATACGGCGGAAGCGTGAAAACACCTGTGGTTGGTGCGTACTCTTTCCCATGTACTGACAATCCCAGCACTCGCACCACTTACTCCATTGCGGAGGAGACCTTTCGAGATGGCATTTGGGTTACGGCCGAGATTGTCTACTATGCCAAGACGACCAAATCTATTCGAGGATCACCGACGCAGTACGTGGGTCATCCAGAGATTGAATTGTTATTCGAGATGAGACTCTATCATTGGACTGCAGCAGCCGCGTGGGTTACTCAAGCACGGACACATTTGCTGCGCGCTGCCAGAGATAAAGGATGGAATCTGGAAGTGGACTTCGAGTTTGAGAGATACCCAGACCCAGAACGGACTGAGCACACGAACAAAGTCCAGGATGCTCAAACGGCTTGAGTCCCCGGCCTGACTTCTTTCGAATGGCAAAAGGGGGCGCGCCCCTATTTGAGGGGAGAAGGCGAAACAGACGAAGAAAAATATGATGATATTTGGCCGCGGCTCCAAGACAAGGGAGTCAGACTGACCAAGATTCACCCTGTACATAGGAACGAGGCCTCGGATAGATCAGTGCAGTTGGTCGAGCAGAATGCAAAGAAGAAAGAGAGGGCAGCTGAAGGGGGCGAGAAGGAGCTGCCGGCGGCTAAGCCGCCCGGCACTCCGTTTTCAATTGATAAAAAGGACTTCCCTGATCTTGGAAGGGCGCCTGCGAAGCCCGATAGGCCTCATAAGGCGCCGCCCCCGAGGGCTGCTAGTCGGGCCCCTGTTCCTCCTCCTCCTGGTGGACCGAAAGAAATTCCTGCCCAGAAGGCCCCGCCAGCGATTCGTACTCCATCGAGTCCTCCTGACCAACGGCCGAATGTTACTAGGCAGGCGCATGCTCCACCTGCGAAAAGGTTTCTACCAGGAAGGCTCCTCCTCCGAGGACCGATCCCAGGTCGGAGGACTTAGGTCAACCGCCAGCGATGATGCCTCGATATGATGGAGACCACGCTACTTTTATGACTGCCCAGCCACCGGCTAAGTCGAGTGGTTCAGGTGCAGTTGGTAGCAGACCTTGGAGGCCGAGCGTTCCTGATCCCCCGTCAGAATTAAATATATTCGCCGGGGCCAACGTTTCTGGCTCCTCGTCTGTTACTCGGAGCCCTCAGACAAATGAGCTTCGCTCTAAACAAGCACCTTCCAAGCAGGCACCCAGTTGGACCAGGCGCTGGGACGACCCGCCTCGCGGCGATGGCGGTCCCGCGGGCGAACGATCCCGGTCTGCGCGCGCTACGCCTGCAGAGGCGAAGGCAGCTTCTGATGATGCTGGTGTTCCTGAAAGAGATGGAAACGACGATGCACCGAACATGCGCGACGTTAGCCCCACGGCTCAGTCGGGCGGGGGCCATTCATCCCAGCATTCGCCTGACTTGGAAGGAGATGATGACTTTACTGCCATCATAATGACAATCAAAGATGTCTCGTGTTTGCATTTTGAATATCCGAAATCCAGTTCAGTGTTGAGAAATGGAAAAAGACTTCTTTTACCACTTGCGATGGCTACAATCGAGAGCAAATGGCGCCCAGGACAACACTGTTCTGAGGAAAGGGTTCAGAGTTGCTCTTGCATCATACATCAAGGCAGCGAAAAGCATTTACGAAATAAGTATACCAGGCGAGCTGGAGCAGCTAAACACATATTCCCCCGCGTGGAATGACTTTGCCAATGCTATCGTCGAGCAAATTTTGAAGGCGGTCAGAAATTTTGCGCGCACTCCGATGATAGCGGGCGGACCTCGATGGTCAAGACATAAAGAGGCAGAAGGTTCTGGGAGCATGGTCAGAGTGCCGACTCCTCCTGCCCCTCCGCCCGGCTCAGCCGGAGCGGAACGAGAGAGCCGCCGTGATGCGCAAGATGAGCAGTCGAGTCCGACGCAAGTGCCGTCGGACGACTGAGCATCACATATTAACGATGATGGGGCAAAACATGTTCCCAAAGGCCGAGCTCCGTCGCCACCGGGGGCCTCAGGCCACCCGGAAGAACAAGACATGGACGTAGAATCGGAGGACTCTCGCACAAAGTTTCCGCGCGAGAAAGACCCTCAATTTCTGGAGTCAATGGGTGGCGAAACTTTTCCACATGGACCGGCGTCTACGTGTATGTTCCGAAGATTGCGCCTTCCGCCTACTCCAGATGAAAGACAGGGGCGGCCGCAGTGCAGGGGCACTTACGATGGGGACCGAGATGTAACGGTGGGGCATGCTGCTGAATTCAAAGAGAAACGATTGTATCTGACAGCAGATGAACGCCATCGCATACTTCAGGCTACGCCTGGGCCTCTAAAGCAGATGCTCCAGGACGCCCATATCACGGGCCCTGTACCACCTAACGTCGAAGCCATCCGTAAGCAAACGGGAATTGCGCTTCGATGCATGGCAGAATTTGTGGAAGATCCAATATTTGCAATATTGGCAGGTCTCAACCAAGACGACGGATCCTTCGCGTATGCAAAGGATTATATGCGAGCCGAGTTTCATTCCGATGACTGTCCTGATGGATTTTCTCCGGGCGCCTATGCGTGCTTGCGGCCACTTAACTTATAGTTGGAGAAGATGACGGTGAAAACCCGGCTGCCGCAGGCAGTTCGGACACCTGGAGCGGCCTGAGTTTCCGAGCGGATGATTTGGCCAAAGTAATAGGCCAACGTGCTGTATTCGTCGCGAGGCACTGCTCGGACTGTGCTAGGTCGTCCGGAGGCTGGGTCTATTTTGGAGACCTGGTGCAGAACTTATATGATGACGGTTTTACTTTCCAATCGTACGCCTTGGCTGCGCACAGCTTAGCTGTGATGCCAGCAGGGACAATCGATGTTCTGGGGATTTCCCTCAAAGACAGCCCCGAGATTGCTGGGGCACTCATCCACGCTCTGTAGGACAAACACAATAAAAGATCTCTACAACAGATCAATGGAAGAGAAATGCCCATGCCGATATTCTGTAGGGCATGTCAGGGACATTCAACGCTTACCGCTTCGATTGAAAGAATGTACGTCCCGTGCGACCCTGGCCAAGTCAGGAGTCACGGATCTCTTCTGCATATTACTAGCTTACAGGCATTTTTTGAGTCTACGAGTGGAAATGTTCGCTTTCCGATGGGCAACTCTGGGCTGTGTCATGCCGCAGATTACGATTTATTGCGTTTGCTTCCGGCACACAACTGCCCAACTATGCCTGACCCCTCGGATTTTCCTCCGTGGCTAAGCCAAAGGAGATATGGACAAGCGCCCATCATAAAAACCGTAGCATCTATGGGCAACCAGGCTCGGAATGGGAAGCCGCCAAAGGTGGGTACCTTGAACGTGGAAGACATGCGCCACCTCTGGCCATGTCTCCCCAATCTCAAGCATCATGAACAATGGTGTATTATCCTTGTTTTCGCTGGCAGAGTACTCGCCCGCTTCTCGAGCAGAGTATGCCCAGACGGGACATTGGTGTCCCGGGAGGTACCGAGATTCACAGACATCGACAAAGCCGTCTCCTTCGTGAGGCAGATGAATCAGATGCGTTGGACGGTGCTCTTTGACCGCGAATTATCTCCGTACGATCATCTTCGACAACGCGTCAATTATTGCCTGGGTTAATACAGACGAGAGTCTGATTATTAATTGGGACCGCGAACCAAGATTGGAAACCTCGATTCAAGATCGAATTATATCTACCCCGTGGGATGGCGATGGGAGATTTCTTTGTTTCCGTTACCACTGGGTGTGGACGGGTTTTGCCAGCTGTCCCGTCTGTAATTGCCCAATCCGATATACAGATAGGGTCTCACATGATTACGTGACCCAGACATGGAAGTACAAAACTATCCCGCAATCCCTTGAGGCACATGGTATTTGGATAGTTGTGGAGGATGAAGGATCTCTGTCACGGGATCGTCATGTATACATGGATGCGCGGATAAGGAGACAAGGGGGAGCTTCTGTAACGTTGCGAAAAACGTCGCCAACAACAATCAGGAGGAGCGAAAATGGGAAACCAGCTTTGTCACAATGGCGGCTGCCGGCGCAATATTTGGCAACGGCCAGCAGCGGAGCTTTTCAGCTTGGATCCCAGAGGGCGCCGAGGCTCAGCCTCCGGCGCGACATGCTCCTTTCTTTCAATACTCAAGGACTTTGGTTAAGAGATCTATATCGTGGCTAGAACACTCGGCCACAAATGTACAGAGGCGAACTCCACCCATTAACAAATGGTGGCCAAAATTGTGGGCGACTCGTTTTGATCAGTACGCTCGCCCCAGATCCTGCCCAGCACTACAAGCATTTCGCTGGCCTGCTGAACCAGATGACTTGATCACTCTTAGGATTGGCTGGGCATAATGGTTCAACAACATGAGGGGGGCAAACTTTTTTGTTCCTACACTTGCCACAATGGATGATGCCGTACAGTTTGGCATGTCGTGGTTCGGCGTATTTCCTGAAGATACTGCAAACAACGCCAACAACGACAACCCTCCTGCGAGGTTACCGGTCGCATGGGAGAACAATTTTAGAGCGCGACCGACTCGCAGTTCTCACTCCGTTGCAAGACGGGTCGGCATGTGTCGGGACCATCGTCTCATTGTTCCTGCGTTGCGACATGCCGCCGGCTCAGCCGCGAGGGCGCGCGAACAAACACAAATGGATCTGGACCTCAAAGTGATCAGCGGGCCTAAGGCCGCGTCGATAGCTGACGGGCTCCTCGCACTCGATGAACCTGAGGGACACGTGTACTTTCATCATGAGGACCATCTGTTTAAAATAAGATTGTTCGGGGGCGAAGTTCGAGTGGTTGCCGCCCATTTCATAATGGAACACGCGGGAATAAACCTCACTACACCCGGCAGGGTTACCCTGATTGGAACGGCAGACTATGCGATCCCAACGATCATCAAGACAATAGTGGATGACAATTGGTTAGTACCAGCACAAAACATGGAACTGGGCCTTCGACCCATAAGGATTTTCGCAATTATTCGTGAGCTAATCAGCTATTTCATATCGGAGGACCACTTTATTGGTTACCCGGGGCGAATCATTCGTCCCGAAATGACGAGCACGGATGAAATTGAATCAAAGAAACGAACCGACGCATATGCCTTGGACTGCCGAATTCGCGCCGCTGTAGAGACAGACGACATCGCAGAAACATGGGCCCACAAGATGGGCAGGCAAGTACAGATTGACGTCCGTCGCCATGGTGCTATAATACAGGAGGCCATAACTTGGCTACAAGATAAGTATCCTGACCCCGGTACCGATCTTCAGGACATGGAAGATGGTCCTTTTCCGCACTGCATGCGGACTATATGGTGTCGCTGCAGCAACTGCTGCCAGAAGTATATTGCAGGTTATGAACGGTAGGGATAATGATCCTGAGCGCGACGGCGAAGCCGAGATCGTGGGGCCACGTGCGCCTGCTGGGCCAAAAGCAAGACCTTTGTCTCGCACGCCGTCTCTTCGACCTGGCATCTCAGATGCTCAGGCGTCTGAGGAGGCCACTGGTTCCCCACGTTCTGTCGTCGGCTCAGCCGTGCCGACCAGAGAGGCTAACCTACAAGATCCCAACGCGAGGGATCGGTCGGATTTGCGACGCGCGCGCGATGCAGCCATGGATGATGCCTCTGTCGCGGCCGCCGATGATGCCGCCAGCCTCGCGCAGCCCGCGGCGGTGGGCGCCGCCGCAGGCGCTGCCTCGGATGCTGCCAGCAGTGTCGCAGGACACGGCACCGCATACGACCCTGGCCAGTCCTGCCCTACCCGCGTGAATTGAATCTTTGCTGGATATCACCTCCACCGGAACAGGATCACGTGGCTTACTAACGATGAATGGTACACTTTGCCTTACTGGACCTGGCTGTCAAAGTGGGAGCATGATCATCACTTCCCGCCAAGAGAGGCGGCACTGGTTGGAAGTACTGACAGAGAAAGAGGGCGATCTCGAACGCCTCGTCGCATGGACGTACAGACAGGAGGATCGGCGACTTCAAATCCGCCGCCTCCGGCGCCGCCCAGGCGAGAGAGTTCGTGGAATCCGTTCGCGGACCTCAACTGAGTGCGGCGCGCGTGACTCCGTCCGCGGCAGGCGCATACAACACACTTTACCCACACGCTAAGCGTGCTGGGCGCTGACCTCTCTACTGGTCGGCTAAGCTGGTCCAGCGGAGAGAAACTATTTATAACTATAGTGGGAAACGTCGAGCCTCTTCGGCCTTTGGCCCCCTGGCAGCCACCGCTGAGCCGTAAAAGCTTTTTCGGGTTGGCTCCGGTGGTTGTGCACATGTGCAGGCTGGGGGTGCTGTGGCTGGATGGGCTCTACGCGGCCCGCCGCGGGGGGAGTAAATATGCTCCTCTCCGCCTCAGACTCATTTAGAACTTAACTTAGTTTGCATGCAACGAACTGTCCGCGTGAATTGAAGCTGCGTTTCTGCAGCTGTATAACTGCTCAAACCAGCCGACCTCGGCTGGCAGGGGAGAAAAGGAGCGCGCTGGGGCGCGCGGGCGATTCGTCGTCGTCCGTTCTCGGCCTTCCTCCCCCCTTCCTACTCCTGTGGTTTAGCTTAACGGATATCTGTCTTATCAATGTCTCATCCCGCCTCCGCTCTACCTGAGCAGAGTGAACATGAGATCTTAATTCCTTTGTCATCTTACCCCGGTTCTCAGAGGAAAGACTCATCCCTGGGGGGATGCGATCTGCGAAACTGTCGCCACTTTCGAGAGCTGCTGAGGGGCGCAGCACAGTGGGCATCCCGCACGTCCTTCTCCTGTTCTTCGTTCCCGACTCCCCATGTCCTTTTCGAACCTGTAGTTGTCGCCCCTCGTTCTTGTATGGTTCTCCTGCGCATCATGCCATAGGCGCGTGTCCCAAGTAGCTTACATCTCAAACAACGACGGATCCTGCAATTTGATTGTCCACGCAAGTTTCAGCCAGCTCCTCGCTTCCCATGATACAAATGGGTTGGGTACGTCACAGGGTAATTGTTATTCGTCCCAACTCCGCTTGTAGGAGGACATGCTCGACCTGACCCTATTCGGACTGGGCTGGGACGAGGGTAGGTCCGTTCCAGATCGTTCCGGAACGCTCTCGAAGCGATCCGGAACGCTCTGAGAAGGCCGCGGTGCCCGAGACATCCTCCATAGCCGCAGGATTTGTTAGATTTATGATGTATCCTTACCCGATTTTCATCCTCGTCCTGGCTTCGTCTTACCAATCGTCCCCCCTCCACTCGAGCAGCCAGAACCCAGTGGAGACAAGATTTTGGAGTTGTGCGCGGAGCTTGCGGGTCGCCGCTGGGCTTGCCCGGCGGCGCTTGCGGCGCCCCTTCCGGCGCGCTCTGGCAGGGCCCCTTCGACTCGCCAAGGGGGGAAACGGGTCCTGATGGAATGGGGTCCTTCGACCAAAAGCAATAGACACCACCCCACCTACGGCCCTCCATGTTGCGCTGCGGCCCATCGGGGGCCGTAGCGCACACCATGCAAACACCCACGCCAGATGACCTGGTATACGCTACGGCCCGTGGGGCCGTAGGTGGGGTGGTGTCGTTCGTTTTCTGGTCCAGTCCAGAGTTTTTTTTATTTTCTGTTTTCGGATTCTCGGTGCCCTCCACGGGCCCCGGGACTGGTCAGAGCACGACTCGGGATGATGCAGGCCCCGGGGTCCAGGACCCGTCTCCCTCAGGGCCTCCGTGCCCCCCATGCTAGCCAAGAGGGGACCTTCGTAAGCCAGGACTCTGGTGGAGTGTCGAGAGTCCTGGCTAGCAGTGCCCTGGTGTAGGGTGCGGTGGATCCGCGCGCCAGGGAATTCAGGGGAGGAAAAGGTACCCATACCTCTACCCTCCCCTCGCTTTCCCTTCTTTGGGGCTTCCTGGGCCTCCGTCGTTTCCACCGCTGGATTCCCCTCGAAATCCTGATCAGAACGCACCCCAGGAGAGGTCTGGGGAGCAGCGGTATCGGTACCATTTGGTGTCTTTAGGAATGGGGGGGTCCAGCGCCGACCCAACCGATTCGCGCGGGCCACCGAAAGCTTACTGTAGGTCCGGATCGTGTCGACACGGCGACGACCGCACCGCGGGCGTTCAAGGTTGAACGGCCATTTGCTCAGCATGGAACGAGATGCGCAACGATAGATGATATGTGGTTTCGGAGAGCCGCGATCCTTGAAGGTTCAACGATCCCCGTGGTGTCAGAGATCAAAGCGCAAGTCGTCACGTCACGAGCGTGCCGTATACTCCTGCAGCTTATCGCTCCTCTGAGGAAGCCGTCCTGAGGCACCCGAACTTCCCGGGCGGCCTCTTCTTCGTCGGCGGGCGGCCCCTGCGGAAGGACGACGTCTTCGGCGTGTTGGACAGCATGTACGGCAACCCCCAGGGATGCTTGGAAGTGGTGCTCGAAGTGCGCAAATCCGACGCGGGGATCGATCCATCACTCTCTCCACCAAGCAGACCACCTCAACCCAACCCGAAGGCGCCAATTTGCCCTCCATTCCCTGTGGGAGCGGGCGTCGGGGAACATTGTGGAAAAGTACAATGGAGCCCGTACCCCTCCCCCAGCCCGAAATTTGGGTCTTCGGGTTGGGTGTGGGGTGGTCTGGTGGGTTGTCAATAACCATGGGGGTCGATCTTCGGGGGATCGATCTTCGGGGACCTCGCAGGCGGTGGATACGGATATGGAGTTGGCTCTGTTTTCCGGGGGCGGCAAGGAGAGGGGTGATGACTCGGGGAGTGTGGATACCATGGCGGAGGCCACGATGCCCCTCCCAGATCTCATGGCGCCGCTTCGTATTGCTTCCCTGGCCCTCCCCCTCTCTGGGCAGCGCACATGCCGCCGGCCATGATTTGCACCCCCCCCCTCGTGGACGCTCCCGATTTTTTTTTACACAGCTTGGCAGCCTTGCGTAACGTCGCGGGCAGCTGGGCCACTGCCAGAGGGCTCGCGACTCGTGCGCGAGGCCCTGGGTGCTCCCCTTCGTGGGCGCGGGCTCCGTCATGGTCGTGCGCTTCGCTGCCATCTTCGTATGGCGCGTGCTCCATGCCAACAAGGAAGACAGACCCTATTCAGAGACTACGAGGCGCGCTCTATTCCTCATCGTTGCGGCGCCCAGCGGCGTAGAGTTGCACCATGTCGGGATTGGTCGCATGTACGGCTGGAATAGCTCCTGCCATCTTTGTCCGCAGCGTCTGGGGATTCCTCGACGCCCTCTTGCAGTTCCCCATAGTTTACGACGCGGGAACTTGCTGTACGCTGAAACAGTGTTTCCTTGTGACCTGCAAGGTGGTCTGCCTGGCATGCGGATTCGAGGACGCCAACTACGAGAACATGGTGTTGTTTCTTGCCGTTCTCGTAGTGAACGCTTTCTTTTCGCTATTGTACGGTCTGGCGTTGCCCATCCGTGGATCAGCGGCTGGCGGCCCACGACGTCGTGGACGTCGACTTGGCTTCGCGCGTTGTAGATCTCGCCATGAGCCGGATGCGGAGACAGGAGAGATACGGCAGTTTGAAGAGGAAGGGTCTGCAGCATGGCGCTGAACACGGCCGACCATTCTCTAATGGCAGAACCGGCAGTCAATTTCAGCCTCAGGTTCCCGATGGAGCCTTGGTGGAGAGTTCTCGCAGGAGCACGTGCGTGCAGAATCGCAGGCGGTTCCAGCGGCGCCGATTGTGGATCCGCTTGGGGTGGCGCTGTGCCTCATGCTGATGTCGCGGTCAACAGTGCGAACGCCAATCTTGTACAAACAGCAGTGTGGATGGGCACAGTGCTTTAGTGTGTGGGTGGATCCTGCGGCGAGTTCTTCATGGTTCTGCTGTAGGAGTGTGCCTAGTCTCTATTTGCGGGGGATCAGGAGTGTTCCTGGCCTATACTAGCGTGGGATCAGTTTACAATCGTGCTAAGGGCAGCGACCCCTGGCTAGTTGGAACATGGGTGCGGGATCATTCTCCTAGCGTGCAATCGTGCATTGTGCGAAGGCGGTGCTGGACGGATGCTGCGACGGATGTTGTTCAATTCACCTTCAAGGCCACGTTTCTCGGGTGTGGTTTGCACCATTCAAGTGCAGCCCACAACAGTCCAACGCTCTGCTGCGCACAGTGGGTTCAGGACGTACGTTTTACGCCATTGCCTGAGTGCCCAACGATTTGGCTGCGTACATTGTAAAAGCGTCATTTGCGTAGCAAGCGCATCTGATGGTACATGAAACCAGGATCTCCGACGGAGTTATACTTCGTGCTTTGTCGGGAATTCTTCTCACATTGGATACATGGATCACATGGCGCGTTTGAATTGAATTCGGCGTGTTCGCACAACGAGTTTGATTGTGGCACCTTGGCATGATTGGTATCTATATATATACACACGTGTTTGTACACATTCACATCATGCCAAGATGCCGCAGATAGAGTGAGAGAGAGAGAGTGAGAGGGATCCATATATGTATATATATATATGTGTGTGTATATATATATAGACTTGCCATGGGTAGATTTATGCACGTTTCCTCACACGTGCAGGATTTTGGCATGACCGTCTATACATATATGTATGTGTGTAGCGAGAAAGAGAGAGAAAGAGAGAGAGAGAGAGACAAACAACATGAGCGAGACATCCATCGCCCGCCGAGGACCCCCGAAGAGCGATCCCCCCGGGCGGTGGTGGCGGATAACCCCCCCCCGCATCGCAGCAAGCCTTGATCGAGTACCGCACTCCTGAGGTCGGCGCGGGTCTCCTGAGTCGGCGATGACCCCTTCCTCGAAAGTGGAATGTCAGAGGAGGAAGAAAAGGTACCCATACTTGTATCCTCCGCCCGTTTTCCGCTTTTTGGGCCTCCTGGGAGGCCCTCGTCGCCAAGTCGGGCCTGTCCCCCTACAGGAAGAACATGCAAATATAGCCAACACATAGTATGGGGACACTTGTTTGAGTGTCTTTGAATATTTTTATGTGTTTGGCACTTTCTGACTAGTTTAAATGCTTCGTCCAAAACAAGCCCGACATGAGAGTCGCGGTATCGGTACTTTTTGATCTCCCCAGGCCCCCTCCTCGAAAGGGGGTGGGGGTGGGGGTGGGGAGGGGGGCAGGGCCGCGCGCTGACCCAAGATCGACAGCGAGCAAGGGGGGGAATCGAGAAGGAGGATGCCTTCTCAGGAGGCGGCGGGGTTTCTCGGAGTAGGGGGCCGCATGCGAACCCTACCCCTACCCCCCACGACTTCTGAGGGGGAGGGTGGGGTTCACGTCGCTCGGGAGCTCCCGAACGAAGTGAACCCCGCCCTCCCCCTTCACCCCCTCGGAACTCGTGGGGCGCAGGGGCAGGGTTCGCACGTGGCCCCGGACGGAGGCCCTCGCGCCCTCCCGTGTCCTCGGGGCGCGGGCTCCGAACACTTCCTGCGTCTGCGGGGCAGGCTGAGAAGGCCTTCGCCACCCACCAAACCACCCCAGCCCAACTTGAAGGCTTCAACTGTCCCTTCATTTCCCGTGGGGGGGGGGGTCGGGGAACATCGAAACAGCACATGGAAACCGTACCCCACCCCCCGAAACTCGGGTCAAATTCGGGTTTTCCGGTTGGGTTGGGGTGGTTTGGTAGGTAGTCAGGCCTTCTCCTTCTCACTTCCCCTCCCCCCATCGCATCGCTCGCCACCGACAAGAAACCCTGCGCTGTCCCCCCCCTGCGGTGCTTCTAACGCCGCCCCTGACGCGCTCAGCGCGCCGGGGAGGGGGCCCAGCGCAGATGAAATCCGCGCGGAGCGCCAGCAGTTTTTGTGTACGGCGTTGTTTCTGTTTCTAGAGGAGGAGGAGGAGGAGGAGGAGGAGGAGGAGCCCGCGCGGACCTCCGAGACCATGCAGTCGGGTTGCTGGAAGCAGGACCGCTTTTTGGGCTCAGGAAGGGGCCCTGGTTTCGGGTCCGTTCCTCCAAGCCTGGGTCCGGAGGAGCGTGCGCGTGGCCGGGGCTCGGCGTGGCCAGAAAAGGGCCTTGTCGTTGCTTGTTGCGCGTGGAGGAGGAGGAGGAGGAGGAGGAGGAGGAGGAGGAGGAGGAGGAGGAGGAGGAGGAGGAGGAGGAGGTGGAGGAGGAGGAGGAGGAGGAGGAGGAGGAGCGGTGAGTGGGGAGGAGTGCGGAGGAGAAGGAGGAGGTGAGCAGGAGGAAGAGGGATCCCCATGACAGCACGATGACTGTATGCCCGAGCCGCCCCCTGCTCCGCCCAGGTGTGCGCTGCGGGCGCCGTGGGCGACGAGGCAGGCGCCGAGGCGCGCGCGGAGGTGCCCTGGGACGTGCGACGTCTTCATTCGCTGGGGTCGCAGAGCATGGGGGCCTCGTTTGTCCTCGTATTCGGCAGCGAACGAGGGGGGGGGTCGGGCCGGACGAAAGGGGGGGATTGGGAAAGGGGGGGTTACGAAATTTGCTGCTTGCAGCTGGTTTCGGCCCCGCCGAGGGGCCCATTCCTCGATACATGGCCGCCTCCCGGCGCCGGGAGGCGCCGGGGAAATCAGCTACGTGAGCTGATTCTGAAACCCCCCCTTTGCTATCCCCCCCTTTCGCCCGACCCGAGGGGGGGAAGTGAGAAGGAGAAAAACCGTCTCAGAAGGCGGCGGAACTTGTCAGAAGCCCTCGCGCCTTCCGAGCAGGTGGCGATGCCTTCGGGGAAGGCGTAGAACACTTCCCAGAAGGCCGGGGGGCTTCCGAGTCTTCTGAGAAGGCCTCCTCCTTCTTACTTCCCCCCTTCGCTCGCCGCCGGGTAATGCTGCCTCTAGAGCCCATTGGTATGCGCTCACGTCGGGTAATCGAGGAGAGATCGCCGACTTAGCGTCGATTGGCGTCGATCCCTCGTAATGCCACCGTTAGAGCGCATTAGTATGTGCTAGCGTCTGGTCATCGATGGGCGAGCGCTGGCTCGGCGTCGATTGGCGTCGACTAGCGTCGGTTAGCGCCGATTCGCAACATCCATCTGGACGGCATGGGAGGCTCCCATGAGTTGCCACCGAAGTATCCCAACCCTCCCTTGGTTGGGTTCTCGTTTTGAATAGAGCAGTGGGGCCTCCACCTTCTCCTCCTCATCCTCGCCCCCCGCCGCTCTTCTCTCGGCTCTCTCCTCTCGCATCCCTCAGTGGGTCTGCGAAGAATGAATTTGTCGCCATTTTTCAGGGCTTCTGGGGGCGCCCGCAGTGGGGCCACACGCAGATCCCAAAACGACCTCGCCATCCCTGGAGGGGGTCTGCGAAGCGTGACACTGTCGCCTCGAGGGATGCTGAGGGGCCAGCACAGTTTTGGTCCCATTCAGGTCCAAACGGGACCTCGCCATCCTGAGGTGTGTGTGTGTGTTGTTGCCACTTTCGAGGGCTGCTTGGCTGGGGTGTGGAACTGTCGCCACTTCGGAGTCGACCACGCACACTTTCCACGATACAGATCTCCGTTGTGCACCGTCTCTTCAAGTGTTGCTGTCGCACCATTGTTGGCACACCTTATACCATCCCTTGGTGCCGATGGGTTGGGTACGTTGCAGGGTAATTTTCCAGTGCGGCTTCCCCGAAGTGCCGACCCCTCTTCCAGGGCAGGCCTTTCGTCCTGGGTCGCTTCTTGATGACGTCGGAGCCCGACTGTAACGGTCCCCCCCAGGCCCTCGAAGGAGGTGGACCCAGGCATCCGACGATGTTTCGTCTTTTGTTACAATGTCCGGACCCCTCCCCCCAAGGAGGCACTTTCTTGTCCCAGACCTTCTTTGGAATGGACCGGGGAACGATCATGGGCCTCGGGGCGAGGCCAGGAAAAATGTCTGGACTCAGGATTGCTGTGACAAGAACGTTGCGGATTGGTTTCAAATGCGATCGGGCCCAGGGCGGATTGGATGAAAGGTCCAGAACAATTTCATCAGCTCGATTTGCAAGCAGTGGCAGCTACCATACAAGGGAGGGGCCAAAGGGATACGCCGGGAACCATCTGCTACGACGGGGGGTGCTGCTACGACGTGGGGCGGGAAACGGAAGTGGGTAGTCGTGTCTAGTGTTTCGCCAGCAGCGTCTGCGGCCTCTTGGAGCTTAGGGCATACTGAAACGGCCCATAGATGACGATGTCCGTATGCTGGCAGAGCTGGCGCCACCTACTGTCCGGCGTCGGGGTGGCCCCGATGCGTCGACGCAAGAGGGCCATGGGAGGCAAGCTTCGCTAATTTTCCGATGGTTTTTGAAGGATTTAGGCGTTCTCGCTTTCCCCGCTTCCCAGCGCTCTCTCACGGCCTCGCTCGGAGGCCCTTCAGATCGCTCCAAGAGGGCCACGAGGCCCCGACGAGGGCCCCAAGACGGCCCAGGAGGCTCCCCAGACAACCCAACTGTGCCCCAAGAGCTCCCCAAGAGGGCCCAGAGGGGGACCGCCAACCGATATTTCGAGGTCTCTGGCCCTAGGCCGCCTGTAGGCTCCTGGAGGCCACCAAGAGGCTCCCACGAAGCCCCGTGAGGCGCCCAAGAGGCTCCCAGGAAGCCCCAAGAGACCCCCAAGGGGCTCCCAGGGAACGCCCAAGCGACCCCCCAACACACCCCAAGAAATCATGTTCCCAGAAAACCTTCCACGGACATGGTTCATCATGGGCCCGAGAGTTCCCAGAGGCCCCCAAGGGATCCCCAGGGAACGCCCAAGAGACCCCCCAACACCCCAACAAATCATGTCCCCAGAAGGCCTTCCGGGGACATGGTTCATCATGGGTCCGCGAGTCTCCGGAGGCTTCGAAGTACCATCATGCTACCGGAGAGATGTCTGGGAAATTGATTGGGAACATGATTGATCGCCTTCTCGCGGCCCTCCGCAGATCGTTTCGCACAAAGTTGCCCCAAGTGCCCTCTTGAATCGACGACGACGACGACGACGACGAAACGACGAAGACGACGACGACGACGACGACGACGACGACGACGACGACATTACGATGACGACGACGACGACGACGGCACGCACTAACAGGCTCCCCAAGACGCCCCCAAATCCATGCTCCCAGAAGGCCTTCTGGGAACCCGATTCATACGGCCTCCGCCCCTCTACACAACCATCTTCCTCGAAGGCCTTTTTCGGAATGCAGATTGGAATGCGTGTATTGTGGTCCACTACTTCAGTGGAGCAGTGAATTCGTCAAGGCCTGGGGCCTGCTAGAACCTGAGCTCGCGCGAAGCACGCGCGATGGTTCTAGTATATGTATGTATGTTTATATTTACGTATGTGTTATTTATCCGTGTGTGTATGTGTGTGCGTGTGCTAGAACACTCGCGTGCCATATGTCCGTTTGTTGCACGTGTGCTCCCAACATCAGCACATCCAGTATGTTCATGCGGCGATAGGGCGCCAGCGACGCCGGCGAAGGCGTTTAAGGTTGAAGTCTGCGATGCGGAAGCGCCGAGGGACACGGTGACGGCATTGGAGCCGATGGAACTCAACCTTGGACGGTCGGGGCCGCGACCGCTTCAAGGTGGAACGATCGACGCGGTGATAAGACCTC
>CAUYUJ010001303.1:209398-216898 GCA_963575745.1 Prorocentrum cordatum
CCCGCGCGGGGACGCATCCGTGCGACCGCGCATCCGCGGGATCGCGCCCCAGGACCTAGACCCCGAGGGCGCGGATACGGATATGTTCGCTGCGCGTGACGCAGGCTTGGCCCCTCCGCAGTCCCGTATCGGCGGCGCGCCCAGGGGGGAAGTGAGACGGGGCAGGCCTTCTCCGAAGGCGGCGGGGCTTCTCAGAAGCACCCCAGCCTTCTGAGAAGCGGTCTCCGTCTTCGGAGGAGGCAGAAGGCCCAGGCCTTCCCAGGCCTTCCGAGCCTTCTGAGAAGGCCCATCCCCTCTGCACTCCCTCTGGGCTCACCGCCGACCCTGGGATCGGCATCACGCAAGCATTCTACTACTCGTTGTTCGCCTGTGCCCCATGGGGCGACACGCGCGCTGAAACAGCTCATGGTAGATGCTCGGTGGCGGGCGCTTTCTGGCCAATACCGCTTGGGAAGAGATTTTGTTTCAAGATGCTGGTATTATTAGGGAGCCCACAAAGGACCTGCGCGCCCAACCACGTAAATGAACACGCCCCCCCCACTCCGCGAGACCGGTCGCGTGAAGCGAACGTCCGCGCAATTCGTACTCTCGAAACCAGCGTGGATTCACGCACGTGTACAGTGGAGACCCATGCCAAGAAACATCCTGCTTGCCTCCGAGGTGCCCTGGATTTCTTGGGTTTCGAGGGTTCTGCCATGGAAAGCGTGACGTTCCCACATCACAAATCCATGGACGTCCTGGGGTCTCAGGATTGGGTTTCTTGTGGAAGTTTTCTTGCAGACTGGCCTCTGCTGCAGGTCCATCTTGCGCGACTCGACACTACAGGCTCGGGTCGGACGTGCGCCTCTCCAACAGAGGCACGCAGTGCCAGTATGTCCCGATATATGCGCTCCAAAGGAGCCGCGCACCAGAGGCCACCCCTGCTCCGGGGCCATCGCCGACTGCTCTTACGTCGGGCATGTCCCTCTACAGGAAGGAAAATTCAAACATCGTCAAGTTATCCCGGCGAAGGACCCAACCATGTGCAGTTGTGAGTCCCGCAATTGTGAATATCTTCTTTGGTGGAGCTCCCCATGAGGCCACGAAGCGCTGCATTGGGTGGGGGGGAACGCATTCGGGCGGTAACACTGGGGCCTGTGGAGCTCCCATTGAGGCCACGAAACGCTGTACTGGGTGTGGCGGACGCATGCGGGTACCCCCAATAGGGCCTTCGGTGGAGCTCCATAAAGGGGCCACGAAACGCTGTATTGGGTGTGGGGCACGCATGCGGGCACCCCCACTGGGGCCTTCGGTGGAGCTCCCTATGGGGCCACAAAGCGCTGTTCTGGGCGTGGCTGACGCATGCGGGCGCCCCCCCCTGCGTCATTCGGTAGAGTTCCCCATGGGGCCACGAAACGCTGTACTGGGTGTGTGTGGGAGGGGGGAGGGGCACATGCGGGTACCCCCCATGGGGCCGTCGGTGGAGCTCCCTACGGGGCCACGAAATGCTGTACTGGGTGTGGCGGACGCATGCGAGCACCCCAACTGGGGCCATCGGTGGAGCTCCTTATGGGGCTACGAAACGCTGTACTGGGTGGGGGGGGCGCATGCGAGCACCCACACTGGGGCCTTCGGCGGAGCGCACTACGGGGCCACGAAGCGCTGTACTGGGTGTGGGGGACACATGCGGGCACCCCCGCTGGGGCCTTCGGTGGACCTGTGGGGCTAAAAAGCGCTGTACTGGGTGTGGCGGACGCATGCGGACACCCCCGCTGGGGCCTTCGGCAGAGTTCCCCATGGGGCCAGGGTGTGGCGGGCGCATGCGGGCCCCCCCCCCCCTGGGGCCTTCGGTGGAGCTGCTTATTGGGCCACAAAGCGCTGCACTGGGCGGCGGGGACGCATGGCAGCACCCCAACTGGGGCCTTCTTCGGTGGAGCTCCTTAGGGGCCACGAAGCGCTGCACTGGGTAGGGGGGGCGCATGCGAGCACCCCCATTGGGGCCGTCGGTGGAGCGCTTTATGGGGCAATGAAACGCTGCACTGGGTGGGTGAAGCGCATGCGGGCACCCCCACTGGAGCCTTCGGTTGAGCTCCAGAAAGGGGCCACGAAACTCTGTACTGGGTGTGGGGGGCGCATGCGGGCACCCCCACTGGGGCCTTCTGTGGAGCTCCCATTGAGGCCACGAAACGCTGTACTGGGTGTGGCGGGCGCATGCGGGTACTCCCAATAGGGCCTTCGGTGGAGCTCCCTATGGGGCCACGAAACGCTGTACTGGGTGGGGGGGACGCATGCGCCCCCCCCAGAAGGGCCTTCGTTGGAGCTACCTGTGGGGCCACGGAACGCTGTTTTTGGGTGTGGCGGACGCATGCGGGCACCCTCGTTGGGTCCTTCGGTGGAGCTCCTCATGGGGCCACGAAACGTGTGAGGGTTGTGCTGAAACGGTGATGCCGATGATGACGATGCCGATGCCGATGACGATGTTGATGCTGATGCTGATGCTGCTGATGATGATGCTGCTGATGCTGCTGATGCTACTGGTGATGATGATGCTGATGCTGATGATGACGATGCGATGCGGATTATGATGAGATTGATGATTATGCTGCTGATGTTGATGATGAGTATGATGATGATGATGATGATGTTGTTGATGCTGCTGGTGATGATGATGATGATGATGCTGTTGCTGTTTCTTCTGCTGTTGTTGCTGTTGCTGATGCTGCTGATGATGATGCTGATGCTGGTGATGATGCTGCTGATGATGATGATGCCGCTGATACTGATTATGCTGATGCTGCTGATGATGCTGCGGATGATGGGACGATGTTGTTGATGATGAGATGATGTTACTGACGATGATGCTTATGATGATGCTGATTATGGTGCTGATGATGATGATGATCGTGATGATGATGCTCATCATGATGATGATGATGATGATGATGATGATGATGATGATTATTCTGAGGATGATGATGATGATGAGGATGATGCTGATGTTGGTGATGATGATGATGCTGATGGTGATGAAGAAGAAGAATCTGATGATGATGGTGATGCTGCTGATGATGATGATGTGATGATAATGACGACGATGATGCTGAAGAGGAAGAGAGGGGGACGGAGGGGGCAGCGGGAGGATGAGGAGGAGTGAACGCGGGCACCCTCTCGTCAAAACTAGTAGTACTACTACTACAACACCACATGATGGCTGGGAGCAATAGTCTGGGATCATTTTTGTTGTGTCGAGTATTTTCTTTTGGCCGTTTCAACACATTCAAGTTGTCGAGTTCAGGAGTAGTAGTAGTACAAGGAGTAGTCGTCGTCGTCGTCGTAGTAGTCGCCGTAGTCGTCGTAGGCGTAGTAGTAGTAGTAGTAGTAGTAGTAGTAGTAGTAGTAGTAGTAGTAGTAGTAGTAGTAGTAGTAGTAGTAGTAGTAGTAGTAGTAGTAGTAGTAGTAGTAGTAGTAGTAGTAGTAGTAGTAGTAGTAGTAGTAGTAGTAGTAGTAGTAGTAGTAGTAGTAGTAGTAGTAGTAGTAGTAGTAGTAGTAGGTAGTAGTAGTAGTAGTAGTAGTAGTAGTAGTAGTAGTAGTAGTAGTAGTAGTAGTAGTAAGTAGTAGTAGCTGGTAGTACAGTAGTAGTAGTACTAGTAGCAGTAGTAGTAGTAGTACCAGTAGTAGTATAGTAGTAGTATAGTAGTAGTAATAGTAATGGTAGTAGTAGTAGTAGTAGTAGTAGTAGTAGTAGTAGTAGTAGTAGTAGTAGTAGTAGTAGTAGTCGTCGGTAGTAGTAGTAGTAGTCGGTAGTAGTAGTAGTAGTAGTAGTAGTAGTAGTAGTAGTAGTAGTAGTAGTAGTAGTAGTAGAAGTAGTAGTAGTAGTGGTGGTGGTAGTAGTAGTAGTAGTAGTAGTTGTAGTGGTAGTAGATGTAGTAGTAGTCGTCAGTAGTAGTAGTAGTAGTAGTAGTGTAGGTGAGTAGTAGTACTAGTAAGTAGTAGTAAGTAGTAGTTGTTGTCGGAGAGCCGGAGAGCCCCCCTACCGGGAAATCGATTTCGGTTTCGTGTTCGTGCGTGCCGTGCGTGCGGGCGAGGCGAAGCTGCGTGGGCGGGCGAGAGAAAGTCTCCTGTGGCTGAGGCGCGGCCGGACCAAATGATTCTCCACCGGGCGGCCGGTGGCCCGCGCGCCGGTGTCCCGCGAAAGTCCCTGTGGCTGAGGCGCGGCCGGACCAAAGAACCTTCCGGGCGGCCGGTGCCCGCGGTGTCCCGCCGGTGTCCCGCGAAAGTCCCGTGTGGCTGAGGCGCGGCCGGACCAAAAGAACCTTGACCGGGCGGCCGGTGCCCCGCGGTGTCCCGCCGGTGTCCCGCGGTCCCGTCCCGCGGTGCCCCGCGGTGTCCCGCCGGTGTCCCGCGGTGTCCCGCGATGATGATGATGATGATGATGATGATGATGATGATGATGATGATGATGGTGATGGTGATGGTGATGGTGATGGTGATGGTGATGGTGATGGTGATGGTGATGATGAGATGATGATGATGATGTTGATGATGATGGTGATGTTGATGCTGCTGATGATGATGATGACGATGATGATGATGGTGATGCTGATGATAATGATGCTGATGATTATGAGGACGATGATGATGATATGATGGTGATGATGGTGTCCCGATGATGATGATGCTGATAATGATGATGTCGATGATGATGATGATGATGACGACGATGATGATGATGATGCTGATGGTGTCCCGATGATGAGGATGATGATGATCATGATGATTATGTTGATGATCATGATGATGACGATGATGGTGTCCCGATGATGATGAGTATGATGAATGTTGATGCTGATGATGCTGATTATGATTGTGTCCCGATCATGATGATGATGATGATGATGATGAGGTTGATGATGATTATGGCGTCCCGATGATGATGATGATTATTCTGATGGTGATGATGATGAGGATGATGATGTTGATGATCATGGCGTCCCGATGGAGATGATGATGATGATCATGTTGATGCTGATGATGATGGTGCCTCGATGATGACGATGATGCTGATGATGATGTTGATGATGCTGATGATGACGATGTCGATGATGAGGATGAGATGATGATGATGATGTCCCGATGATGATGATGATGATGATGATGATGATGATGATGACGATAACGATGGTGATGATGATGATGATGATAACGATGGTGATCATGATGGTGTCCCGATGATGATGCTGCTGATGATGACGATGTCGATGACTGTGTCCTGATGCTGCTGATGATGATGTTGATGATGATGATGATGATGATGATGATGATGATGATGATTGTGATGATGGTGCTGATGATGATGATGGTGGTGTCCCGATGATGTTGATGCCCGTGATGATGATGTTGGTGTTGATGTTGAGGACGGTGTCCCGATTATGATGATGATGTTGATGTTGTTGTTGTTGATGATGATGATGATGACGTTGATTGTGAGAGCGGTTGTGATATCGATAGTGAGATCGATAGTGAGACCGAATGTGATATCGATTGTGATATCGATTGTGAGATTGCTTGTGATATCGATAGTCAGGTCAATTGTGAGATATATCGAGTGAGATCGATTGTGAGATCGATCGAGGGAGATCGATCGAGCGAGACCGATCTTGAGATCGATCGTGTGAGACCGATCGAGTGAGACGTTGGTCCCTCCCTCCCCCCCCCCCCCCGAACCTCCTTATCACCCGAAGGGTGGTCGTATAGGTAGTAGTAGTTTTACACATAGTAGTGGTAGTCATAGTAGTCGTAGTCGTAGCAGCAGTAGTAGTAGTAGTAGTAGTAGTAGTAGTAGTAGTAGTAGTAGTAGTAGTAGTCGTAGTGGTAGTAGTAGACGTAGTAGTAGTAGTGGTAGTAGTAGTAGTAGTAGTAGTAGTAGTAGTAGTCGCACTCGCAGCAATCGTAGAAATCGTAGAATTAGTCGCAGCAGCCGTAGTAGTAGTGAACGCACAACTAAAAGTCGTAGTACAACTAGCATTAGAAGTGCACGACAAGCATGGCAGCCGTAACTGTAGAAGCAGTGGTTGTCGTAGTAGTGGCCGTAGTGCAGTGGTGGGAGTAGTGGTAGTCGTCGTCGTGGTAGTAGGAGTAGTAGCAATAGCAGTAGTAGTCGCAGTCATAGTCATAGTCGTAGTCGCAGTCGTAATGCTAGTAGTAGTATCAATGGTTCCACTGGCGCTAGCAGCAGTAGTCGTAATAGCTGTCGTGGCAGTGGTAGTAGTCGTCGTAGCTGTAGTAGTAGTAGTAGGTGTTGTTGTATGTGTATTCGTAGTAGTAGTTGAAACTAGTGGGAGGAGTAGTAGTAGACGTCGACAAAATAGTAGCACTAGCCGCGGTCGTAATAGCAGTCGTAGTGGGAGTAGTAGCAGTAGTAGCTGTAGTACTATCAGTACTTGTTGTGTTAGCAGCAGTCGGAGTAGCATCCGCAGCCACAGTTTTAGTCGTACTATTAGCTGTAGCAGCCGTAGCCGTAGTAGTAGTAGTAGTCGTAGTCGTATTCGTGGTAGTAGTCGTGACCTAAACGCAGTAGTACTAGTCGTAGTAGCAGCACTAGTAGGTAGTAGTCGTAGTAGTAGTAGTAGTAGTAGTCGTCGTCGCCGTCGTAGTAGTAGTAGTAGTAGTAGTCGTCATAATAGTAGTGGTAGTAGTAGTAGCAACAGTAGGCATAGTCGTAGTGGTAGATAGTAGTAGTAGTAGTAGTAGTAGTAGTAGTAGCAGTAGTAGTAGTAGTAGTAGTAGTAGCCGTAGTAGTAGTAGTAGTAGTGGCCGTCGCACTAGCAGTGTGCGTCGCTGTAATGCTATAGTAGTAGTAGCAGTCGGGGAAGTAGTAGTCGGGGCAGAATGTGTAGCAGGAGTCGTAGTAGTAGTCGTAGTCGAACTACTAGTTCTTGTGTTGGAATCGCAGTGTAGTAGTAGTAGCAGTGGCAGCAGTGATAGTAGTAGTCCTATTGGTAGTAGTGGTGGTAGAAGTAGTAGTAGTCGTCGTCGTAGTCGTAGTCGCAGTCGTAGTCTTAGTCTTTAGTAGTAGTAGTAGTAGTAGTAGTAGTAGTAGTAGTAGTAGTAGTAGTAGTAGTGGCAGTAGTAGTAGTAGTAGTAGTAGTCGTCGCAGTGGTTGTCATCGTCGTCGTCTCTAGGAGTAGCAGCAATAGTAGTAGTAATAGTAGTAGTAGTAGTAGGAGTAGTAGTAGTAGTAGTAGTAGTCGTAGTAGTAGTAGTAGTAGTAGTACTCGCAGGATTAGTAGTCGTTGTAGTAGTAGTACTATTAGACGTACTAGTAGTACTAGTAGTAGTAGTAGTGGTAGTAGTAGTAGTGGTAGTAGTAGGTAGTAGCATAATTGCAGTAGTAGTAGAAGTCGAAGTGGTAGGAGTAGTAATATTAGTAGTAGTAGTAGTAGTAGTAGTAGTAGTAGTAGTAGTAGTAGTAGTACTAGTAGGTGTAGTAGTCGTAGTAGTAGCAGTAGTCGTCGTAGTACA
>CAUYUJ010001303.1:219398-239398 GCA_963575745.1 Prorocentrum cordatum
CCAGCGCACATCCAAGAAATCCGCGCGGAGCGCCAAAAGTTTGTGTTCATGGCGTTTTTGTTTTTTTTCTTTCCTATAGGGGGCAAGGTAGGGGGGGGGGGATGGGCTTCAGGGATCAGGCGATCGCAAACATGGATCAAGCGGGTGTGGATTCGCGACGGATCCTGTTTCCATGGGGAATCGCGGATTTCCGCCGCCGAGCGAGGCGGCACCAGCCGCATTTTCGGGAGGGCACCTCCCCCGATCCATGGATTTGGCGACCGCGCGCCAAAGCCATGGATCGCTAGTCCTTGCTTGCGTGCCCCCGATGGGAGGGAGCATCGAGCATCCACCTCCAATTGCTTATTCAACGCCCGGGAGCGTGCGGCTTCGCCGTCGGGGGCCTATCTCCGAGCGGTGTATAGCCGATTCTAGCTCGGTGGTTTCCCCCGCTTTGTCGTTACCTCTCGGCAGAGGGGTGGGTTATCCCAGGGAAGGTGTGGTCAGGGAGCGAGCCCAGCTTGGTGCTCACGTTTCGTGTCTCCGGGGGCCGTTCAGGGCGCTGCTCCTCCAACCCCACCTCTGCCAGGAGACACACAGAAAACAAACTCAAGCAAACGCTGACTTGCATGAAAGCAGGAGCAAGAATGGGAAGCGGAGGGGCATTTAGACCTCTGGGGATCTGTGCCGCCCCTTTTCGATCCGCCCCCCCCCCCCCCCGAGAGGTGCTGCCGCGGGCGCCCTCTCTGAGGAGGCCGCGGTCCTCCACGCCGGAGACTCCGCGAGCGGCGAGCGCGTCCACACGTCCGTGCCCTCGCTGTCGGGCGGGTGACCCACAGGGGGGGGGGGTGAAGAAGAGGGCCCTATAGTGGCCATGTGGGCCACCCGCCAGCCATGTGGGCCACCCCCCAGCCCTCGCCCGGCGCTGTCTGGATTCCGGGGTGCGGCCCCGCGGATGCGCCGAATGTCTCTGAGGTGGGGTCCTTCGGTGACAAATCACTGGAGCCTTGTACGTCCTCGTGATTCGGTCTTTGGAGTGCACTCGCGAGCGCTAGCGTCTGGTGATTGATGAGAGAGCGCGGGGTTTGCGTCGATCAGCGTTGATGTAGCGTCGATGTGGTGTCGATTCGCGTCGGTTGACGTCGGTCAGCGTCGACTCGAAAGGGCCAGCAAGATGGCATGGGTTGCTCCAACGAGTTGCCACCGAATATTGGGTCGGAGGATTTTGCCGCGTTGCCGCTGCATGCGCGGTACAGCTCGATGTGGAGCCCGATGGTCTTCACGCCGACGTCGCCGATGCATCGCCCACGTCAGCGACGCATCGCCGATGCATCGATGATGCATTGACGATGCGGCGACATCCTTCGACTCCATCTCAAGCAGTGGCGAAGCGTCCTGGCCCGCCTATAGGCCTACCAAATAATGTTCTAAGCACATTTCGTTGTCTCCACGAAATGTTCTTAGAACATGTATGGCTGGGACTGTCTTTTTAACATATCGGGTTTAGGTTCGAAGGACATTGTTTGGTTATTCGAACAGTTGGGTTCTGAGAACATTTCGTGGTAGTCCTACAGGAATGCCGGGACGGGCGGTCCCTGCTCAACCATCTACTCTGACCCACCTGGGAGGCCTCTGGATGCGCAGCCTTGTAAAGACGTTCGGCGCACGGCATCCGCCCAAAGGCCGCTCTGTATCCGTGGGGCCGCGACCGACGGGTTTGGACCGCGAGGCTGTGGGCATGAAGAGCATGAGGAGGGGGAGGGGGAGGGGGAGGGGGAGGGGGAGAGGCACCTCCTCAGTCATCTTCTGGTGTGGTTTTCTCACTCCGCGGCCGCAGAGGCCCCGACCCCTCCCCAAGGGTGAGCTCTTCGCCCTGCACCCACTCCAGCTGGCCCCGAGGCCCGGCAACGGGCCCCGAATGGATAAAACTGTCATGCCTGGGTATCGGCAGCTACAGACAAACGTATGTTTATGTCTTCTCTCCCTCCCTCATCAAAATTATTTTCTGGCCGAACACGAGGAGCACTGCCTGGATCGAAGCAACGATTACACCACAGGCTGACATTTTGGGCTTCCCGCCTGCCAGGAGACCGCGCGGAAGCTGCTGAAGAAGTACCCCTCGCGAGTGCCCGTCATCTGCGTGCACCCTGGGGCCTGCGGAGCCTCGCCCCGCGGCCAGGGGCGCGTGGCGGGCGCCCGGAAGATGCTGGCGCCGCGCAAGATGCTATGCTCGGAGCAGGGGGGGGGGAACCACTCTCAAGGGGGGGGGATGGGCTGCAGGGGGTCGGGTGCGGAAAAGGGGCCCTTACCGCAACCCGTTCCTCGTGATTCCTTTTTTGGGCCTCCTGGGAGGCCCTCGTCGCCACAATCTTAGTCAGTATGCACCACAGGCAAGGTCCAGGGAGTAGCGGTCTCGGTGCCTTTTGCTTTCCCCAAGGGGGGTCCATGGAGCCCCGATCGCCACATCGACCGCCGATGGGCGCCCGATAGCCCCAGGCTTCCCAGGACCGTGCGGTGCCGCTATCAAGGATCTCTCGCCGTCTCCAGGCCCATGCTCTCCGCCCTGAGACGGTCCTCCCCCTACAGCTGCTAAGAGACCCTGCTGGCCTCCAGGGTGCCTTGGGTTTCTCAGGTTTCGATGGCTGTTTGCGATGGAGAGCGCGGCGTGTGCCCACACCAAAAATCCATCGACTTCCTGTGGAAGGCGGGTGGTCGAGCTCCTCCTCCTCCTCCTCCTCCTCCTCCACCCTCCTCCTCCTCCTCCTCCTCCTCCTCCTCCTCCTCCTCCCGAGCTCCCACTGCAGGAGCTGAGGGACGTGATCTGCAGGCAGCTGGCCGTCGACTTGGGCGGCCAGGGCGCCTCGCCGCGGGCGGACCTGTTCGCCAGGAGCACCAGGCTCGAGCCGGGCAGCAGGGTCGAGGAGCTTCCTCCTCCTCCTCCACCACCCTCCTCCTCCTCCTCCTCTTCTTCCTCCTCCTCCTCCACGTTCCTCCTGCTCCTCCTCCTCCTCCTCGTCCTCCTCCACCCTCCTCATCCTCCTTCCTCCTCCTCCTCCTCCTCCTCCTCCTCCTCCTCCTCTTTGACTCTGAAGTGGGTTCGGACCAGGTTTGGGGAAGGGAGGCGCGTCATCTCAACACCACCAGGGGGCCACCTCCAGCGAGGAGGTTCATGATGCCTTCCCTAGAGCGACAGTGGGGACCACACCACCAGGCGGCGGACCTGTTCGCCAGGAGCACCAGGCTCGAGCGGGGCAGCAGGGTCGAGCTGCATGGGGCCCGCTCATTGCGCACGGCCACCGTGCCTCGACGTCCGACAAGTGGTGTCGTTCGGTAGCAAGTCGTGGAAGCCTGGTGTACCCTCTGAATTCCGTCTTTAGCGTCAACTAGTGTCGATGAGCGATTGGGAGTCGATGAGGTAGCGCCGATGAAGCGTCGGCTAGCGTCGATGTAGCATTAATCTAGTGTCGCTTAGCGTCGACTAGCGTCAGCCAGCGTGGATTCGCAAGAGCCGACAAGATCGTATGGGAGGTTCCCATAAGTTGCCACCGAAGGGTCGAAGTAGATGGGGTCGGAGGATCGCGCCGCATCGCTGATGCATTGGCGATGCGGCGCGATCCTTCGACCCATCTACTCCGACCCTATCTGGGAGGCCTCTCGTAGGGAAACTCTCCTCAGATGATGTGAACAACGTTGGGGGCGGATTCTTTTCGTTTTAAATTCCCCCGTTTGGGGGCCAGATGTTTTCCGTTGTGGGAGTCTTGTTCGTGCCGTTTTCGGTGCGGTTCAGTTCTTATGCAGCTCTGCTGTCTTTTTCGTTCCCCGCTTCGGGGCTGCCATTTATCGCCGTCGCGGTGGACCGAACACCGAAAAGCAGTCAAGGGAAGTCAACGACGCCCCCAGAGTTTGCACCATCAAACGAAGGGCATCTTTCCAGTCAACCCGCATAGCAAGGATGAGCAGTCTTCCCAAGGGCACCCTTGCATCCTTGCCCCTCCGGCCCATCCTCGGCCACTTTCGCTGGCCAACCTCGCTCGAACAGCGTTAACCTGGCCCCTCCAATGATGGGCCTGTACTCCACCACCACCACCGCCACCATGGGTTGGGAGGGGCACGGAGGTGGAGGAGGAGGAGGAGGAGGAGGAGGAGGAGGAGGAGGAGGAGGAGGAGGACCCCCTCCAACTTCAACTCATGGTGGTGGTGGTGGAAAACAGGCCCATCATCCAAGGCCCTGGCATCCTTGCCGCGCACCCTTCTGCTACGGGCGCGCAGCCGCCGAGGACGCCTTCGAGGAGCTCCGGGCCGAGGACGGGCTCCTCTACGTCTCGCTGTCGCCCGGGGAGGCGGGCCCCGCGGCGCCGAGGCCGGGCGGCGAGCGGCCCGGCGCCGAGGAGAGCGGCGCCGGCGCCGCGGCGCCGAGGTCCAGGGGCCCGCCCTGCGCCCCGACCTCGGGAGACTCGAGCTCCTGCTCCTCCTCCTCCTCCTTTTCCCCCCCCCTCCTCCTTTCCCCATCCGCCTCCTCCTCCTCCTCCTCCTCCTCCCCTCCTCCCCTCCTCCGTTTGCTCATCCTCCTCCTCCTCCTCCTCCTCCTCCTCCTCCTCCTCCTCCCCGCTCGGGTGTGGCCAGAAGTGCCCCCGGCCCAAGGTGCCCCTGGCCCAAGGTTTGCGGACTCGGGGTTCGAGGAGTTTTCGGGCGGTTTCGTTGGTCCACGTCGGCTTTCCAGCCTCGGGATGCCTTCCAGCGGCTGCGCCTCGCCGAGGGCGTTCAGGGGATGTCGGGATCGTCCCGAGCGGCCGCCCGAGACCCGAGTTATGACCCGAAAACCGTCAAGGTCCGGGTGTTGCCAGAGGTGCTCCTGGCCCAAGATGCCCCCAGGATTTCCAAGGAGGCCCACACTTTGTCCGCACAGCTAAGCTGTCAACATAGCGCAACGTAGCCCGACTGTATTATTTAATCTGCAATTTTTCCCATCCAGTGTCCTACGCACCTCCGGGTGTATGACTTCTTGCTTGCTTGCTTTCCCCCACGGCCTCCAGAGCACCCCTCACGAGGCCCGGAGGACCCCCCAGGGGCTCCAACATGGGGCGGAAAGCTGGGGATACCGCTGCATGGCCGACGTCGCCGATGCATCGCCGGTGCATCGGCGATGCCCCGCCGACGCATCGGCGGTGCGGTGCGATCCTGCGGCCCCATCGGCGTCGCCTCCCCGAACGCTCCAGGGGTTGCTCGGATCGTCCCGATCGGCCGCCGGACAGCCGAGCTATGCCCCGAAATCGGAGCCGAAGAGACGGGGTCAGTGCAAACGGGAGTCAGCCAGTGCATCGGATCCTGCAGGATCCTGCGAAGAGCCCCTCTGGCTGACTCGGGTTAGCGAGCCCCTCGTGACCGCGAGGCGGCCGCGCATATTGGCTGACCCGGGTTTGCGAAGACCTGCGCTGCAGTTTTTTGTCCTGCATTGCAGTTTTGTGGTTTCCTGCTGACCTGGGTCTAGATTGATCGGGACCAGAAGATCCCCGACCGAAAGCTAAGGGGCAACGTTCGCGGGATAGTCTCAGGGGGGGATGCATCGACCCCCAATCGCCCAATCATCGATGAGGGACCGATGGACCTATCCCGCCGCATGTCAGCTTGTGATTGTTGAATTGTCCCCCCCAGGGCTGATGAATAGATCCTGCTGGGCGCGAAACATCCTTTTGAATCACGAGCGCCAGGTGGTCGTCGCGGGCGCCGCCGAGGGGATCGTGTACCCCCTGCACGGCAGCCTCAAAACGATTTTTTGCTTGTGCAAAAAAATAAGAAGAATAGTAGTTGTAATGTGGATCGCAATCATCCGCGTGAAAATTTTGCCCCTCTCGGGCTGACAACTGATGTGCCACAGTCGTGGTGCCATCGTCGTCGTCGCCGCCGTCGTCGTCGTCATCGTCGTCGTCGGGTTCGTCGTTGGTCGTCGTCATCGGTCGCGGTTGTCGTCGTTGTCGTTCGGTGTCATCGTTGTCGTCGTCGTCGTCCTCGTTTACGTCGTCGTTTACATCGTCGTCGTCGTCGTCGTCGTCGTCGTCCGTCGTCCGTCGTCCGTTGTCCGTCGTCCGTCGTCCGTCGTCGTCGTCATGGTCGTCGTTGTCGTAGTCGTCGTTGTCGTCGTCGTCTTCGTTGTCGTCGTCGGCGTCGTCGTCGTACAACGGGCCTTCGAAACGTTCCCCCCCACCTCCGCAGTGCGTCGTCGTTGTCGTCCTCGTCGACGTCGTTTTCGACATCGGCGTCGTCGGCGCAGCATCCCCCCATGGAGCATCCGAAATGCGGTGCCGTCGTCGTTTTCGCCTACGTCGACCATTGCAGCGGGCATGCGCAGCACACCCGCCCCCTCCCTGGAGCAGCCGCAGTGCGTCGTCTTCCGCCGTCGCCATCGTCGTCGTCGGAAGAGGAGGGTGAGGAGGACATACTCTGTTGGAGGGGCAGGGGCGGGGTGGAGAAGGACAAAAAAAAACTCTTTCCGCTTGTCTTTGCCGCTCATCCTCCCTTTTTCCCGTTCTTGTTTGCAGCCATTTCGGCACCGCCCGCTCGCTGAGACGCGTCTTCCCCCCGTCTCCTTATTCCCAGCTGTCTGTAGCCATTTTGGCCCAAACGCCCCACTGTAGCGGAGGCGCTGCCGCCCCCCTCCGCCGGAGCGGCGCCGCTTGCGTCGCGCGTGTCGCCATCTCGTTGGCGGTTGGGCGTCGGCGTTCATTGCTGGCGCCGCTGCCGTGTGTTTCCATTTGGCGGGGGCCCCCTCCCCGCGAAAGGTTTTTTTTTTGGGTCAGGCGCCCCAGGCGTTTCATGAATCGCATGCTGACATCCGGAGCGCGCGCATTCGCTATTAGGGGCCTATCGCCGATCCATCGGTGACGTATCCATGGCTCCAGGTCGATGCCCCCCCCCGCGCCAGACCCCCACCCCAGTTCGAGCCCAGCCCTCCAAGAACTCGAGCGTCCCCGAACCCACAAACATTTCCAGTCAGTGTGTGTGTGTGTGTGTGTGTATGTGTGTGTGTGTGTGTGCGTGCGTGCGTGTGTGTGTGTGTGTGTGTGTACGGATCGTCGAGGCGACGTTTTTTTTTGGGGGGGGGGGAGTAGAGGGGGAGGGGCTTTCCCCCGCTTTCGGTTCCCAAAGGCCTTCGCCAGGCACTTGGATCATCCAGGGAGAGAAATTTGCCTTATGGACAGGGCTGGGTCGTTTAGAGTTGTTTCTGTGATGTTATATATACGAACGTAAACATACACATTTCCATGCGTACATACATACATGCATGCATACATACATGCATACATACATACACACGTTCATACACACATGCGTACATACAGACATATGGTAAACACCATATCGTAAAACACCAGCAACACACATCGGCATTATGGGGTTCCGCCTATCCGATTATTTTAGCCCCGGCGTGTTTGTGCAGCTTCGTCGGCCGGCGATAGTGGTCGGGCCCCCGGCCGACGAAGCTGCAGGGGGCAGTGGACTGGGGGCAGCGGGCTGGTTCGAAGGGGAAAACGACGAGGAGGACGAGGAGGAGGAGGAGGACGAGAAGGAGGAAGCAGACGAGGAGGAGGAGGAGGAGGAAGAGGAGGAGGAGGAGGAGGAGGACGAAGAGGAAGAGGAGGGGGAGGAGGGGGAGGATGATGAAAAGGACGAGGAAGAGGAGGAGAAGGAGGAGGAGGAATAGGAGGAGGACGAACAAACGGAGGAGGAGGAGGAGGAGGAGGAGGAAAAGGAGGAGGAGGAGGAGGAGGAAGGGGATGAGGGGAAACAATAAGGAAGAGCAGGAGGAGGAAAGGAGGAGGAGGAAAAGATCCGTGGCCATTTTGGCTCAAGCGGGAACAGGCCCCATGCGAGCGGGCAGTTCTGCGTGTTGAGCTTTCTTGCGTGTCAAACGCAGGCGAACTTTTTTCTCTCATGCTTTCTGCGCCTGGTCAGCCCCATGTGCCACCGCAGGCACGGCGTTCGCTCACATCCTTCAGTCTTTGCGATGCCCGATGCAGGTGTTGCTCTTCCTGGTGCAGGCGCTGCTGATCGGTCTGTCGCTGTTCGTCGCCCCGCGCCAGCTGCTGAACGGCCCGCGCAAGCCCCTCGCACAGAAGCCGCAACAGGGTGGCAAATAAGGCAAAGGGTCTGCCTCGGCTGCCGCTGATCCTCGTGCTCTTGCTGCGGATGGTGGTCGCATGCCTCCGCCAGCGCAGGTTGAGGAATATGCACACCTACTCGCCCCCCCCCCCGACGACCCCAACGAACTTGAGGTCCTCCGCGCCTGCGTCGACGTTGCCAAACGTAATGTCATGTCGGCCATCGCCAGAATGCATAAGGGAATGTCATACCTCACCGAGACCTTCACCTCCCATTGCACCTCCGTCGAGCGCACGGTCGTGGCCCGCGGGAGCGAAGGCTGGACACTCACGACGCAAAGCTGGTAACCGTGGCTGATGAGATCAAGCAGCTACAGCAATTACATCATGTGGTTCGTACGGAGACGCCGCCCACAGAGCAGCCCAGTGTTGCATTCCATCGCAAGACGGATCTCGCCTTCCTCGTCGTCGGTACGGCAGCGATGGTAGCCAAAGAAGTAGATTGTGAAGGCTTGGCAGAGTGGCTTGCCGCTTCGAACTTCGAGCCAGGCCCTTGGACGGTCGAAGGCGGGCTTGCTAGCCAAAGATTCACGGTCAAGGTTAAAGGAGCCCCTGGATGGGCAGCTCGCATGGTCTCGCAAGCGCGCGGCAACATAAGAAAGCCAGATGGCACATTCCGCAAGTTCACGGCCTTCTCCGCTCAGCATCAGATCGCGGATATGCACGTCTCGGCAGGCATGAACCTGGCACAGATTCGGCAGGAACTCGATCTCAAGGAAATCAAAAATAAGCTCAGTGACGTCTGCCCGAACCGCACCTTCTTCGCCGATCGAATCACAGCTAATATTTCCTCCCAGTGGCGTGCCTTCATCAAGGGCACCCCACGCCAGAACGAGAGGCTCGTCGTCGAGTACGACCAGAAAGCCATCGACGCCCTCGGCCTCCGCAAGGCAGACCTTGTGGAGATGGTCGGCAAGATCTTCTTGGCACCTGATGCTGAGGAAGAGCCGGGCCTTTAACCTAATATTCAAGTTGGCGAAGCTGCCCAGCGGATCGGCAGCCGCCTGCGCGCCCGGCCTTGGGTTTACTTTTTTGGTTTGCGAGAGCGCGGTTCCATCGCAACCCAATTTCGCAGGCCCGTCAGCTCCAGTACCTACGTCAGTTCTTCAAGGGTTTCAAGTATGGTGGCGACTCAAGAGTCGCACGGGAGCCTCGATGACGTTTTGGATTTCTTGCGCATGTCGAGTTCAAAGTTTGAGTTCCAAGCTTCGTTCTTCGAGGACTCGCGGAGGAGGGGTGGCGTCGTCGCTTTTTTCCCGAAGGTTTCAGATTGGGTTGGCTCTGGTGCTCGTGCTTCTTCAGAGGTCATCATTCCTGGGGGAGTCTTACTAACTGAGTTGGACTAAGTCACTTTCCAGAGCGACGCAGGGGGCACGCGTATCGTGCACTCCTACATTTGCAATCATGGTCTCACTGCGCGTCAGATCACGTGCGTCCAGCATTCCATCCAGCAGCATGTTGATATAGCACGTCGTCGCCCTGATCGTTACTACGTCGCACTGGCAGGCGATTTCAATCTTGCGGCTGAAGCACCTAGGTCAGCAGGGCCCCCCCCCCCCCGATAACCGGGATGCCCACTGAGCCCTCGCACAATGGCGTAGGCGCAGAAGGTGCCCATGACACCCCCTAGCGGAGCAGCTCCTGGAGGTCTCCTCGGAAGAACGCACGCATTACAATGGGCATCTACAGCGTACTTCAAAAAGTCGGCAAGGTGTTTCTGGTCGCTCCTAGTTGGCCTCTGACGCAGATGCACGCCTCGGCAAAAGTGAGGGACCCCCCCCCCTCCCGAGACTTTAGAGCAGCAGGTCATCGCCGATCACGCCCCGCTCCAGGCCGTTATGCAGCATCGCCCTCTTCAGCCTCGGCGCGCTCAGCCTATCTCAAGGTCAGCGTTCAAACATCTAGATGTTCAGCGTTTCTTGGGGGGCTTCCGGGGTGAACTGGATCTCGCTCTGTGCTTGCCCCCCGTCCGTCTGCGATTGTATAAATGGGGCGATGTGGATAGCAGCTAGGTGTGCCGGGAGCGCGATGTTCACGCGCGATCCGACGACAGCTGCGAGTAAGCTGATTCCCCTCCGATCATTTGCCAGGGCCGTTTGGCGCCAAGACATTCAGCCCGCCCATTGATTACTTCGATGCGAACTTGCTCGCGAACACTTATTGATCGATTCAGACACCCGGCGCGTCTCTGCGTGCAGGCCGCCTCTTTGCCGACGCTTTGGATGCCCTTCAATTCGCAGGCGCTGAAGAAGAAGACCGAGAGGAGCGTCGGGGTCGGGATCTGCTGCAGCACGCCGGCATGCAGGCGCAGGCCAAAATTCGCCAGCGTTCTCGCTTACTCGCAGAGCGTAGTCGGTCGCGGGCTCCGTTCGACATGTCTGTCCGCCTTGTGGGGTTACGTGCAGACTCAGAAATATTGACCTCTCCTATGCGCATCTCTCGGGCGATGTCTGATCTTTGGGGCTCTACATGCTCTCCCGAGACGATGGGGGGCGCCGCGGCGGTCGCCCGCCTCTCTCGCTACAAGAACACCGCCGACCTCCGAGACCCACCTCCTCTTATTTATCACGACGTACAAACATACATTCGGAAACAAGCACTTTCGGGTCCTGGCCCAGATTCTCTTCCCTACGGTGCATGGCAGTCCTCAGAGTTAGGAGTTCAAGTTTTGCATGGTGTACTTCGGTGGCAACTAGAAGGGGGCCCTCTGCCTCTTGGATATGATATGCCACTCGGTGCATTCGCTCCCAAGGGGGAAGAGCCCGAATATAGCCCTCACTGAGTTCTTAGGCATCTTTCAGATCTACGACCCCTGGGCCTCAAAAGCACGAACACTAAGACAGTCACAGGCGCGGCGTGCCGTCGACTTAATCACTGGCTCCATCGCGTTGTTCATCATATACAAAGAGGATTTGTATGCGCAGCAAGCTTCGGCACCAACGTCATCGAATTGGACGCCGATGGGCGCATTTATCCCATGCGAGAGGACTTTTGGTCAGGCCTCCCCGAGCTTGGCATGCAGCTGGGTCTCCAAAGTTGTCAATGCCATGATGCTGCCGCAGCCGCTGATCGCTTCCGCGGAGTTTCTCTTCTTTGGTGCAGGCTGCTACGGAGCGAGTGGCACTGATCTCGCTGTACTTTTCTGGATCTGCAGTGGGATAACCCAGGGCTGTCCGAGTTCTGGCTGTATCCTCGCCCTTGCGGCGGTTCCTTTCATGGCCACCTTCGACATTTCAATTCGTCGCAAGGATCGTGGAGCGGTACGAGCCTGCGCTGATGACGCGGGTGCTGCGCTGCGTCGGCGGGAACATCTGCGAGACATGCATCGCATCTTCTCTGCGGCGCGGAGAGTAGCAGCGCTGGTCCCGAAGCCGAAGAGATGCGCGATAGTCCCTTTGAGTGGACCGCGCGCACCGGCCTTGCGAGATGAGCGCCAGAATGCTGTCTCCAATCTAGTTCCAGACTTGGCATCGATACCGATCAACGAAGTTCTCAAGTACATGGGCACGTGGCTTGGTTCAGCAACATCAGATCGCAGCTGGCGATCACCGATTGCGACATGGGGGTCGCGCGTCCTCGAGCTGGCCATCGCAGGAGCTCCGGTAAGAGTGATGTATCACCTCTATCCTGTCCGCGTTACCTCTGTTCCCTGCTGCGTCGCCCAATGTGTGCCCATGCCAGCGTCGAGGCGACGTGAAGAATCGGCCGCTTGGCCACCTTATATCATGCCCCTTTCTGTGCCTGCCCCGCGAAGGTCGCATTCAGCTTCTTGCGCGGGCAGGCCCCGAGCCCCCCGGCGCAGTTGCTCGAAGCGCGGCAACCCCCGCGAGAGCGGCTACTCTGCACTTCATTGTTTGGAGTTCACTAGTTCCTCAACTCAGTGCTGCTGCTGATCGGCCTCTCTCGCCTCCAGAGGTAGCGCTCCAGAGGTTGTCCCCGAGGTTCTGGCCCCAGCCCTCCTTCGCTGAATTTCTATTGGCTGCGGCGGCGTGATTCCCTCAGCAGATCGGCTCATCCCTAGTCACCTCGATCCGTGTCTTTCGCTCGCGACTTGCTTCTGCTGCTGCCCCTGCCCTCTCCCGCGTCAACTCGCCCCTTGTGGATCCTGGGCCCACTCGTTACATCCGAGTGCAAAGTATCATAGAGCAATATATAACTTCAGCATGTATCACGATATTTGAGTGGTGGCGTTCTCTTCCAGGCTCCCGAGTTGGCCCCCGATAGCGCTCGAAGAAGCATCTTCCTTGCCGAGGCCTAGAGTTCGATCGGCATCAGCAGAGATGTCGCCCGCAGCAGCGTTTCAGGCCCTGCGTTTGCCCCGCGGTGCCTGGATTACAGCCCGTCGATTTCAGCAGATTGTGCTTTGCATGTGCTGTCGTAGCCCGCACTTGGAGCTGCGCGTAGCTCGCCCATCTTTTAGCGGAAGAGGTTCGCTCTCGCCCCGCCGCCCAGAAAAGTGCTGTCATAGCCCGTCAGATTATCTCGCCCATGCGTGGTCCTGCCAACCTTTTCTCGCTCTTATATCATCGGTCTTCGTTGAGTTCTCTTGTCCGCCCTTTCCTGCCTCGCCGAGTGCTCGCCTCGGTCTCTCGGGTCCATCTCCAGCGTCTCTTATTGCGCCCGCAGCGGCGACGCTGCTTCACCATCGACTGAGAAGCATCCCCAGCGGCGCCGCAGTTCGCCCCGGGAGGGCCCAGCAGGCCGTTCCTACAGTCAGGCGGCAGCTGCGCCGTGCATGGCGTCGCTGAGGAACTGAGCCGCGCGCCCGCTTCGGCCGCGCGCGACGGGGGGGGGGTGGGGGTGGGGGGGGGGGGGGCGGGGGGGGGGAGGGGGGCGAGGGGGGTGGGGGGGGGGGGCGGCGGAGGAGGAGGGGGGGGGGGGGCAGGGGGAGGGGGAGAGGAGGAGGAGGAGGAGGAGGAGAGGGGTGGAGGTGCAGGAGGAGGAGGGGGATGGGGGAGGCGCTCGGCAGAGACGCCTGCGGGTGCAGCTGGCGGACGCCGAGACCTTCTGCCCGGCCTGCGACGGCGACCTCGACGTCCACGGCGGCCGCGCGCTGGTCTGCCCTTGCCGAGGGGGCCGGGTCGAGCGGCACAACGCCCTACGAGACCGGGCTTTCTTCGCCGCGCAGGCCGCGGGGTTCCCGGGCCCCGAGCTCGAGCGGCCCGGCCTGCTGCAGCCTCGCGCGAGGGGCGAGGGCCCGCCGGGGGCGGAGGAGAACGGCGGCGAGCTCGACGACGGCGGCCGGCGCCCGGCGGATGTGTATATTCCCCTTTGGCGTAACGGCGCCCCGGCCGCGCATTAACTACTTCGCGGTCACCTCGGGGCTGCGGGGCGACTTGCTCGCCGCCTCGGCTGCCGCGCCCGGCGCCGCGGCCGAGCGGTGCGAGGGGCAAAAACGCCTCTTCCTCGACGCCGAGCGCAGCTGCGCCGCCGCCGGGGCCACCTTCATTCC
This sequence comes from Prorocentrum cordatum, assembly GCA_963575745.1. NCBI lineage: Eukaryota > Dinophyceae > Prorocentrales > Prorocentraceae > Prorocentrum > Prorocentrum cordatum. Next base: position 232,986 of record CAUYUJ010001303.1, read on the forward strand.
CATGGTGGTCGAGGCGCGCGGCGGCGGCCGGGGCAAGGGGGCGCGACGCGCCCTGGCCGCCCTGGCCAAGCGCGCGGCGGACGCCGCGCGCATCTCCTCCAGAAGGAGAACGCGCGGGCCGCGCTCCGCAGGCTGCAGGCGCATGCCGGGGCGCCCGCGGCCAGGCTGGCGGCGGCCGACGCCGCGCGTGGGCCACCGCCCTCCCCTGACCACGAGCACCCCTTCCCCTGGCCACGACCGCCGCCCCCGACGCCCTGCCCCAACGACCCCCCCTGGCCTTGGCCACGACGACCTCCGTCCGCCCCCTGCTTGCTCTGCTCTGCCTCTGCTGCCCCCCTCCCTCCTTCTGGTCGGCGTCTGTTCAGTGTGTGTTTTTCCTTTTGCCCCTCGTCTTCCCCCCCCTCCCCCCCTCCCCCCCCCCCCCTCTCCCTCCTCCAGGCAGCGCAGCCTGCCCAGTGCAGTCGTTGCGAAACGCGTTCTTTTCCCCGCAAGGGCCTCGACGACTCGAGCGGGGCCGGCCGCCGAAGGCAGGCGCGACGACCCGCCCGCCGGGCAGTTTCGGGCAGCGGCGCGCTTTTGGCGCGTCGCTCCCCCTCTGGTTTATTATGACCGGGCGCGCGCCCTGGGGGGGCGGTGGAGGGGGGGGGATGGGGGGGGGAAGGGGGGGGGGGGGGGGGCATCGAGCCCCCGATCCCCACTTTCTCGCCGATGGGGGCCTGGGCGCTCCAGCCCGCCCTGGGGCGCGCGCTCGGCCGCCCATGCCCCGGCCGCCGGATTTTTTCTAGGCGGCGCGGTGCCAATCTCCGGCCGCGGAGCCAGGCCCGTTCCCCCCTGCCCTCGATCTTGCCCGCCTTCATGAACCTTGGCCCCCCGAGACACGACAGTGGCCATCAGTTTTCGAACCGAACTTGGGCTTGCATTTGGACAAGTGCCTTCTGCGGCCCAAACGCCGACATGGGTTCGGAAGGGGCTCGCCGCCCCCCGAGGTCGCTCCGAGTTTGTTCCCCCGGCCCCCCATCGTGCACCCAGGCGCCTTTTGCGCCGGAAGATGGGCGGGGCCCGTTCCACACTTCGCGCCCCTGCTCTCCACGGCCCGACCGCATGCTTCGCCGCGCTCGGATGCAACTCCTGGGAGGTCAAATTATGATTTGGCCCTGGTCCGAAATCCCGTTTGCCCCCGCTTCATTCCGGTAGAACTAAACGGGATTATTCCGGATCAAATCCGATTTAATCCGGGAGTAAGCGGGATCATGCCGTTCTAATTCCAGCCTAATCCCGCTTGGTCCCGTTGAACCCAGTTCAATTCCGCTTGATCCGAGGCCCACTCTGGCTTAACAGCCCCCCAATGGGGCTGAATCCCCCCGAGCCCTTCCGGCGAAAACCTCCCAGCAGTTGCCTCCTAAATTCTAGACGTTTCGCGCAACCCCGCCAGCAGCCTGGCTATCAACCTGGCGCCAGGACAGCGCTTGCATCACCCTTGCGCGCATTTTCCGCGCGCGCCCTTTCCTCGCGCTAGTCCCATCCAAGGCGCGCTGTAACGGTGAGCTGCTCAGCGGCCTTACTGACCCCCTCGCCGAACGCCCTTTGGCGCCGCGCCTTCCTTGGCCCCGGGCGTCAGACATCGACCTCGGGCGGGCTGACTCCTTCGCGCTGGCGGTAGGGATCAGCGTTGACGACCTGGCGAGGGACTGCGACGGGCTCCACCCGCACGTCCAAAGCGGCTCGGAGGACGCCCATCGTGCCCTACTGGTGAACAACAGGCCCTACGAGCTGACATCCCGCTTCGCCGAAGGAGACGCCAACATCCCTGAGGCTGCCGTGACCGTCGACCTCGTTCGGGCGCTGCGACCAGAGATGGCCGACGGCCTCTCCGTCCAGGTCGTGCCCCCTACAGGCTGCAGAAGGGAATCTTCAAGGACGGCTGGCCCTTTCTCCCCCCGCGCCCTGCGCGTTGCAATGAAAGACTACAAATGCACCGACGCGCCCCCCCCCCGACGCCCGCCCGCCCCTTGCCCAATTGCCCCCGCGCGCGCCCCCCCCCCCCCCCCCCCCCCCGCGGGCGCCGCCGGCCGCCGACGCCGCGGCTCCACTGGCACTCCTACACCCGCTAGCTGTTTCTGGCGCCTGTGTCGAGCAGGTGGGGTCTCCCCCATAGGACGCACTGTTGCAAACAGTCGCACTAAGCAGAGGTCTGGATTCAGACCCCCTCCTCCCCCCTTAAGCCCAAAGTCGAAAAGCCGAAAAGAAAATTCTTACCTTCTCTGCCCTGCTCTTTGCTATCCTACCCTTTCGCCCCCCCCGATCTTGCCAAAGGCCCCCCTCGAGCACGCGCCGTCGCGCCCCTCCGCAAACCCCAGAGCGCCGCTCGCCGAGCGGGTCACCTCGTGCCCAGGGCCGTTCCTGCCCGGATCTCCGCCGTCGTGGTCTGCTGTTCACAACGTGGGCCCCCATCGAAGAAGAAAACATATCCCGGCAAAGCAACCGAACAACGATGTGTGGGAGCATATCTGGAAGCATTCCCTTTAAGATTCATATGAGAATCCAGTTGTAGAATTCTGGTGTTCTCGCAGTCGCAGTCGCATGCGCGATGACAGTCGCAGCGGCAACGGCAGTCACAGTCACAGCCTCGGCCTCAGCCTGCCTCAGCCTCAGCCTGCCTCAGCCTCAGCCTCAGCCTGCCTCAGCCTCAGCCTCAGCCTGCTTCAGCATCAGCCTCAGTCTGCCTTCAGCCTCGGCCTCAGCCTCAGCCTGCCTCAGCCTCACCCTGCTTCAGCCTCAGCCTCAGTCTCAGCCTGCCTCAGCCTCAGCCTGCTTCAGCCTCAGCCTCAGCCTGCCCCATCATCAGCCTCAGCCTGCTTCAGCCTCAGCCTCAGTCTGCCTTCAGCCTCGGCCTCAGCCTCAGCCTGCATCAGCCTCAGCCTGCATCAGCCTCGGCCTCAGCCTCAGCCTGCCTCAGCATCAGCCTGCCTCAGCCTCAGCCTCAGCCTGCCTCAGCCTCAGCCTGCTTCAGCCTCAGCCTCAGTCTGCCTTCAGCCTCGGCCTGCCTCAGCCTGCCTCAGCCTCAGCCTGCATCAACCTTAGCCTCAGTCTCAGCCTGCCTCAGCATCAGCCTGCTTCAGCCTCAGCCTCAGCCTCAGCCTCAGCCTGCTTCAGCCTCAGCCTGCTTCAGCCTCAGCCTCAGTCTGCCTTCAGCCTCGGCCTCACCCTGCCTCAGCCTCAGCCTGCCTCAGCCTCAGCCTCAGCCTGCCTCAACATTCAATCGCGTGCTCGACGAGCGTTCGCAGAGGACTTCTCAATGCAGCACGCTGAGGAACAGCGCTGTTCCCTGCCGCAGGCTGAGGAGCACCGCTGTTCAATGCAGCAAGGTCAGGAGCACCGCCGCCAGACCGAGAACTATCAGCATGTCCTGGCATTAAGGTGCGCAGTAGGCGCTGCGCAGTTCCTTTGAAAGGAATCTTCGAAAGCAGGGCTGTAGCCAAGAAGGCTACGGGGACGATGATGATGAAGATGATGAGTCTTGGAAGTCTGGGAAGTGGAAGAGCACGAAGTGGCGTACAGTTGGCTCCGGGCATCCAAAATGTGGCCCGGGAGTGGAGTTCTGGGAAGTGGAAGAGCACGAAGTGGCCTACAGTTGGCTCCGGGCATTCAAAATGTGGCCCGGGAATTGAGTTCTGGGAAGTCGAAAACACGAAGTGGCCTACAGCTGGCTCCGGGCATCCAAAATGTTGCCCTGGAATGGAGTTCTGGGAAGTCGAAGAGCACGAAGTGGCTTACAGCATCGAAAATGTGGCCCGGGTATGGAGTTCTGGGAAGTCGAAAAGGACGAAGTGGCCTACAGTTGGTTCCGGGCATCCAAAATGTGGCCCGGGAATGGAATTCTGGGAAGTCGAAGAGCACGAAGTGGCATACAGTTGGCTCCGAGCATCCAAAGTGTCGACCGGGAATGGAGTTCTGGGAAGTCGTAGAGCACGAAGTGGCTTACAGTTGGTTTCGGGCATTCAGTTCTGGGAGGTCGAAGAGCACGAAGTGTGCGACTGTTTGCTTAAAACGAGCCCGGCCCTGAGCCCGGCCCTCGCTGTCCGGATGCCGCCCAGACCTCCCTTCTGAGTCATCATATGCTCTCTTTTGACACCATTAGAAACCTATCAGTCTTCGCTGTTAGGTAAAAACATCATGCATTTTTGGCTTTCCGCGCGGTTTTCTTGGATCCGCGCTGAGCTCCCCTAGCGGCGCCTGCAGCGACGCCCCTGGCGCGCTCCTCGCGCCAGGGATGGGGGTCTGGCGCAGATCCAAGATGTCCGCGCGAAGCGCCACAAGTTTATGTTAATGCAGTTTTTTTCGTTTTCGACCCCAGAGATCTAGACCAGAGGTGTCAGCCACCCGCAGAGGGGGAGGCCCATATCTCTGACGATCTTATTTCTGTTGCTTCTTCGACTTCGGCCTCTGGGGCCCAATTCTGGGCCTCGGGGCCTTTGGCACATTCCCCCCAGGGAGGTGGTCAGGACCTCGTCGGGGCCGCGCAGTGGAATGGGGCGCCTGGGGGAGGAGGTGCTGGAGGAGGAGGGTCGGCCGCGCGCTCATGGGGGTAGGGGAAGGGATGCAGGCTTATTAGAAACACCCGTGCTTCTTAGAAGGGGCGGGCTTTGTCTATAGATGTATATGGCCGGCACCTTCTAAGAAGCAGCCTCCTTCCTAAGAAGCCCTTCCCCCTTCCCCGCGCCGCCAAGTGGAGCGCATCGACCTCAAATCGCCCACTCATCGCCGACAGGGGCCTAATAATCCACCCCGCCCAGGAACGTGCAGTTTCGTCATCGGGGGTCTACCGTCGATCTGTCGTCGATCCGTGGCCGGCTGCAGGTTCCCCCCACGAGCCGATCCAGCGTTCCCCCTCGCTGGACCACCTCCCCAGAAAACAGCTCTTTATTCGCTAGGAAATCATGGGAGCCTGGTATACCTTCTTAAATCAATTTTCTGCGTCGATGATGTAGCGCCGATCTAGCGGCGGCTAGCGCCGATTAACGCTGATGTAGCGTCGATGGTTGTGTATTGTCGCGTCGATTAGCGTCGATCTAGCGTCGATGAGCGTCGATTCGCAAGAGCCGACAAGATGGTATGGGAGGCTCCCACGAGTTGCCACCGAATCTTCACCCACAGACATTCCGTTCGTGACTTTGTCCGCGACGCGATTGTGGTTTGGGTGCGTACTGCCCGGCAGGTCCGTGGTGGCCGACCTCCCGCCGGCCCTCCACGAGGGGTCCGAGGCGGCCAGCCAGCCCGCCCGCCCCGCACTGCCGCCACGCCCCCCGGGGGTCGCGGCGGCCACTGCTGCCGAGGCTGCGCTCGACCTGCTCGACGTCCTGCAGGAGGACCGTACACTCTAGACCTCTCGGATTTGTATGGCTGCCTCCTGCATAAGAGGAAAAATCGTTTCAGGAAGGTCCCAGAGCCCCCCAGTTCAGAGCTCTACAAGGGGCGTCAGTTCAACATGTTCTCGCCCCATGTAAAAGGTACTTTTGGGACACATATTTCCTATGTGTCTAAATATTTAGGGAAACAAGTCCATGGGCATGGTTTGTAATTTTCTCGGTTCCAGCTTTAGTGCAATAGTATTTGTTGTAGGCAATCGTGTCCAATGCGATTCTCTCGACGTGCGTGAAGGTGCCAGCCGTGGTAATTGCAATTTCCTCTGGGGTCTCTCAGCCTGTGCTCGTAGGATCATTACACAACGTGCTCTCATGAAGTGGTTCGGTTTCTAAGCGTTCCCTTTTCATCACAAGACACTTCACAGCTAGGGCAAAATATATTATCCCACCCGGAAACAAGAGATAACAACCAATATCGGCAATTCACTAACAGCATGTCTATCACACTGAAAACGGCAATCAACGCACTCGTATCCACACACGCACGCATCACCATAATCGTGGGCGTTTCGTTGCGAATGCTTGCTCATGGTGCCGAGATCCCCCCACGGCGACATATAACGTTCTGATCGTAGCGGTTCTTCTATATATTCTAATTTTCGCCCTTGCACCCATCAGACATGAAAAAACTATGATCCCATCCGCCTATTTCGGGAGGCCCAAGAGGCTGGCTGCGCCAATCCGTTTCCCAATCCTGGTTGAACAGGGATTAGAGAACGGGCTATCCTAGCATTCGAGCGTTCACTTCCGTTGGCTAATCTAGGACCCATTGCGTCCACTGGAGTTTGGGATGCTGGCGTGCCTCGGCCCCCGTCGGTTCTCGCACGACATTGGGCACGCGCAAGAAAACAAACACATCACACAACACGCACAATACCAGTATCGGGCCACAACCGATGCATTATTCACAACGCTCAGATTCGACGCATCGCCTACCACCGCAACCACTGCGTAGCCATTTTGGCTCGAGGATCCATTTTAGACCTCCAT
>CAUYUJ010001303.1:244398-314398 GCA_963575745.1 Prorocentrum cordatum
ACCTTTGGACGGAAGGTCGTCTTTTGCCGCATCGTCGATGCCTATCGGGTTTGCTCTGGTCCTCCTCCTCCTCCCTCCTCCTCCTCCCTCCTCCTCCTCCCTCCTCCTCCTCCTCATCATCATCCTCCTCTTCCTCCTCTTCCTCTTCCTCCTCCTCCTCCTCCTCCTCCTCCTCCTCCTCCTCCTCCTCCTCCTCCTCCTCCTCCTCCTCCTCCCCCTCCTCCTCCTCCTCCCCCTCCTCTGCCTCCTCTTCCCCCTCACCCTTCGCAGAGGAGGCCCCCAAGGCGGGGCGCGATGCGCGACGTCGTGCGACCTCGGGGCAGAGAGGGGAGGAGGATCGAGCGAGGGCGCATCGCGCACACCGCGGGGAGCGCGCCGCGCGGAGCCCTGGTGAGACCTCGGGGCGACCGCTCGAGGCTCGGGGCGCGAGGCTCGTGGTGTCTGGCATCCCTCGAGGCCTCCCTCCTCCTCCTCCTCCTCCTCCTCCTCCTCCTCCTCCTCCTCCTCCTCCTCCTCCTCCTCCTCCTCCTCCTCCTCCTCTCCTCCTCCTCCTCCTCCTCCTCCTCCTCCTCCTCCCCCTGCTCCTCCCTCCCGTTGCCGCCCCCCTCCGCGGCGCGCGCGCGCAGGAGCGGGAGGAGCCGCGGGAGACGACCTCCGGGCGGCCGCCCGCGGCGGCGACCGCCGAGCGGCGGCCCGCGGCGCGCGACCCCACGGACTACCCGGAGGCCCTCCACCTCCTCTTCCCTCTCTCGCATCGGGTTCTCCATGCACATCCTCATCGTCGTCGTCGTCGTCCTCCTCCGCCTTGCTGCTTCCCTTCTGCGTCGCCTCCCTCCTCCCGCCGCGTTTCTTATCCCAGCTCATCCTTTGATTCCTCGTCTTCCCCGTTCTTGCGCCCCTCGGTTCCTCGTCCTCCCGCTTCCGCCCTCCTGCGACTCTTGTTCTTGATGCTGCTCCTCCTCCTCCTGCCCCTTCCTCCCTGTCCTTTTCCCGTCCCCCTATCTTATTTCCAGCATCGCATACTAGTCCTCCTCCCGGGTCACCATTCGTCCTACATTCTGCCTGCCTCGCGTATTAATCCTCCTTGCCCGTCCCCTGGCCTCCTTCATTGCCCGTTTTCTTCCTGCCACCCCTTTCCTCCCCACTCATCCTGCCATTCCTTTTCCTGTTGCTCCTCATTCTTTTCCTCCTCCTCCTCCTCCCCCTGCGCCTCATCCCTCGTTGCTTCCTCCCTGCTCAGCGTCCCCCATGGCCTCTCGCCCCCTCCCCTTTCCTCCCTGTTCCTCCCCGCTTCTCCTGACTCTTCCTCCTCGTCCTCGGTCATCCTCCCCGTTCCTGGTTCATCCCTCCACGAGGGGGAAGCAGGGGGTCCGCAGGACGAGCGCCGCCAGCCTCGGAGAGTCTGGGAGTCTGCGCGCCCGGCGGCTCTTCCTTGGGCCTCTGCCTCCGGAGGCCACCCCGTCGGCCCCAGGACCGACACGATCACGAACGCAGGGGGTACAAAGTCCACTGGGCGCGAACGAATGGGGGGTCGATGAATGGGGGGAAGAAAGGCGCCCTTCTCGGACCCTGAAGGCCCCCCCTGGGGCCCGAGAGGGGTCCTGTAGGGGGCCCTATAGAGGGTTCCTTTCTGCAGCACTCGCTGCCCCCCCCATTTTATCGCCCCAGAATTGATCGCCGACCAGAGCCCAACAGCAGTTCTCATTCATTCTGATCAGGATTCGCTGTCGGTGTCGCCGCGGTCGTTGTTCATTTGAAGCACAGGCTCGCCTAACCAACAGCCGCCGCTGTCGGTTTTGGAGGCAACATCTGATGTTGGGCATCGTACCAAGTCTTCGTGGGCATCCAGAAGGATTCTGGATTCAAATCCGGCCCAAGGGAAGTGGTCGAAGCCCCCCCCCCCCAGGGCCGACGGCACGCGCAAGCGTGCAAAGCCGCCGGCGTTGTCACAGCCCCGGCGGCCCAGGCGGCGCCAGCTCCAGCGTGGGCCGCGGCTTGGCGGGGCACCGGAGGCCTTCTCCGGTGGACCTCGGAGTGGACGAGACACTGGTCCGACGAGTACGGCAGGTCGTACTGGCACAACGCCAGCACGGGCGAGTCGAGCTGGGAGGCGCCGCGCGTCGACGAGGACAGCGCCGTGCCTGGTGCTTCGCTTGTCCGTCCCGCCCCCTCGCGAGACTCCGGAGTGCGTTAATCCACGTGAGTTCTCCATTCGGTTGGTTTCCCAGTGCTTCTTGGCGCCCCATGGGCCTTTCGGGACCTGGTGGTGGCGGTGTAAGGCGGTTTTGGAAGAAGCGTGGCACATATTTGCCTCTCTCTCATGGGAACGCGCCTTCTCGCGCCGACCGTGCAGTCGTATAAGTAGGCTGTGTGGACGCACTTCGTGTGTCCCCTCGTAGTCGCTCTCGCCTCTTCCTCCGTCTCTTCTTGCTGCTGGTCTTCCTCCTTGGTGTTCAGGGCCATGGGTCAGTGAAGCCCGATTCCCGTGACGCCACGACCAGCACCGCGCACCTATTACCGCTCCCACCACCATTGCTACCTCGACCACGGTCGCCGCGACGACCACGACCAGGACCAAGAACCGCAGTCAACAGGACAAGTTTGCGGTTACATTACGTGTAGGTTAGATCGTATTATAATGAGCACCGTGCGCTCGCAGATATCACGCAGCGCGCATGCAGTATACAGCAGTTTCCTTTTACGTGCCCAAGGTGGCTGCCTCGCACGGTCACGCGCGCTGGCTGGGGTTAACACTTCGGGGTTGAGAAAGGGGGAGAAGGAATGGCGACGGTACGCCCTTGACCGCGTCCTCGAGCTGCGCTGGGCCAGGCCTGTGCGCCAGGCCGCGCAGGGGTCTGCAGGGCCCCGAGCTGCAAGCATGAGCCTCCCGGCGGGGCGACCGTCGGCGGGCGCCGCCGAGACGGCCAGAGCGCCGCCGCCGGCCGGCAAGCTCTGCGCGGCTCTCGCAGCACCGGCGGCGGCGGGGTCGCGGCGACGTCGGCCACTGTGACGGCGGCCGCGACGGCGACCCGGCGGCGGCCGCGGCGGCGGCCGCAGCCCGGCAGGGCAGGGGGGGGCAGAGGGGGAAGGCCGGGGCCCTCGTCGCCACCGCTGGATTCGCCTCGACACCCTGGCCAGGACGCATCCCAGGAGAGGTCTGGAGAACAGCGGTCTTGCAACCTTTCGGTGTCCTCGGGGGGAGGAGCGTGCGCGCGTCGGCTGTGTAGCTGTAGCTCATGCAAGGCAGCGAACGATTCTGTGATCCTCGAGCCTTCAGGCACGCAGTTCGCGGAGGGGGGCATGGCCGCATCCAAGGCTGCACAAGACGGGCAATGGAGGTCTTCGGGTACCATTACTTCTAGGGCATGCGGTGAGAGGTCGCACATACACCGACGTCTACGGTTAGATTGTGTAATGTGTCTCCGTGCTGTGACGATGTTCTTGACTCTGATCATGCAGTACGGACGTTGGTTCGCGATGGTGAGCTGATGTGCGGGAACGCTGTGTCTGTGTAACGAATGATGGCACTGGTGAGCTGTGATTGCGCCCTGGCTGCAACATACCCTACGGCACCTCCCATCTTCCCTTTCGCTTGGTAGGTCACATGCATGTTCCTGCATGGGCTTTTCTTGGGTCGATTAGACGTCCACAGCGTTTGCGTGAACTTTTGATCTCAGGAACTGTTCAGTTGCCTGTGGGAAACACCGCTACCGCGCATGTGCAACGGCGCAACAAGGGTTTGGCTGAGTGTAGGAACGGCGCAATTCGATTCCGACGAGTAGTCTGCATTGGGGCGGGTCGTGCTGTCCGCGCAGTACGGGGGAGAAGGAGGAGAGGGAGGAACATGTTGATGAGGAGAAACAGGTTTCATGAGGCCTTCTACGGCCTTCCTGGTGCCTCTTGGGAGCTTCCTGACAGTTTCTTGGGGGCTTTCGGGTCTCATGAGGCCCTTTGGGGCCATTTGCCTTGGGGTCCCCTCTGGGCCGCATCGGTGCCCTCTTGGAGCGGCCTACGGCTGTTTTGGGGCCCTCTTGAGCCCCATTGAACGATATTTGGGTCCTCGCGGGCGGCCTTCGGTCCTTCTCAGGGGCCTTTTGGGCTGTCTTGGAGCTATGCTGGCCTCTGGGAGGAGTCTTGAGCCTTCTTGGGCCTGTTGCGCAGTCATTTGGGGTTTTCTTGTTATGTCATGAGGCTGTCTTGGGAGCCCCTTCGGCCGTCTTGGGCCATCTTGGCGTCATCTTGGCTGCCTTGAACGCCGTCCTCGAGGCCATGAGGCTCGCAATAAGGCTTCAATACATATCGGGAGGCCTCCAAGGGGGCCCAAGAGGTCTCCAAGATGCCTTCCAGGGGAGCCCGAGGAGGCCAGCACCACTGATTTCTCCTAGGTTGTTGAAGGGTGCTGAGGTTCTGGCGTGCTTGGGTTTCCGACGGCCCAAGAAAGCCCAATAGGCTTTTGTGGGCCGACTTGTTGTTCTCTTGGGGCGTTCCAAGGCCGTCTTGGGTCTTCTGTGTGTGCCCCTTGGTCGATCTTTGGGTCCTCTTGAGCCGTGTTGGACATATCTTGGTCGGACGCCCGAACAGGCGGGAACCTCACAGTCTTTCAAACACCCAGGGCACATCAGTGGTGCTGGCCCCCTCGGGCTCTCCAGGGCGACCTCTTGGAGATCTCCCGAGCCGTTTTTCGGGGCCTCTTGGGCTGGCTTGAGGCCCGTTTCGGCTATCTTGAGCTGTCGTGAGTGTCTCTTAGGAGGCTCTTGAGCTGCCTGGGGCCCTTTTGCCAAGTGTTGTTGTCGTCGTCATTGTCTTGGCAGCCTTCTTGGAGGCCATCTTGGCCGTCTGGAGGCAGACCTGACCGCCAGACAGCACGTTCACACGGGCGGTTTTCGAATCTATCGCGCGGGGAGGGAAGGGAGGGACCCCAAACATTTACAGACATCCCAGTCAACACAACGGGTTCGAGAGTGTGCATGCACGGTTGCGGATTCTCAAGTTGCCAGGGTCGATTTTGCAGAACGCGTTTCCAATTTCAGGGATTGTGACGATTTCCAGCACTGAGTGGGACGAGGCAGTCGCTTCGCCTCCGCGAAGATACCGCGTCGCTCTCGAGCTGGGCCGCCCAGAGGTTGGCGGTGCTGGCGATGGTGCCCGCCTCTGTAAACGGTTCGTTCTCACCCAAGCCGTCGAGCGAGCCCATTCACTCATTCATTAAAGCCTCACGCCGTCGAGCGAGCCCGCTCGTGCGAGCCCAAAATTGCAGTAATACTATTCACCCGACCCTAAGGAAATCGGACTAGGCGTTGCCATTGTCGTGTTAGATCTCCCCCCCCCCCCGAGCGTCGGTTATCCTCAGCTGCGCCATCACCGTCCTCGGCATCAACTTGCATCTGGATTATGTACCTGGAGGGGCGTCTGGATCAGCGTCGGGTTGTTTATCTTTCGAGGCGACTCTGGCACAGCCAATGATGAATGCGTAGGAGAGGGAGGAGGAGCAGGAGGGAGGAGGATAGAGGGGGGGAGGAGGAGGAGGAGGAGGAGGAGGAGGAGGAGGAGGAGGAGGAGGAGGAGGAGGAGGAGGAGGAGACGGAGGAGGACTAGGGACTAGGGTGAATGGGACGCAGTGTCCCGCCGTCGGCCGCCACGACCTCGAGCTCGCTCGCGGCTCGACGTGGCGCGACCCTCCCTTGGCGTAGGCGGAATCTGGCTTCACGCCAGGCTCCGCCCACGCCGCCTTGTCGGACAGCTTCTAGTTTGCCACCTGCACGATGGCCTCGCTGGTCCGCGTCAGCGCGTCGGCCTCCATGCCGAAGACCTGGCCTCCCGCGGCCCGCCTCCAGGGTGGAGGCCCGCGCGAAGCCCGCGATCATGGGCTCAGCTCTCGCGCTCGTGCTGCGCGCCGCCTCCTTCGGAGATCACATCCGTGATGACCTCGACGAGGGAGGGTGAGTGCACCGCCGACGTGCAGTCCGCGCACCCATGCCACGAGCGCGCTGGCGCCCGATGTCCTGCCGGCACAGCTCTCGCGCGGAAGACTGCCGCCGGAGCCCACGGGGGCGCCTCGCGGACTGGCGAGTCCGCGCAGGCAGGCGTACCAGGCAGCAGCGGATTGCAAAAAACGAAGGATTGCAAAAAAACCAAGGATTGCAAAAAAACCCTGGATTGCAAAAACCAAGGGTTTTTTTGCAATCCTGGGTTTTTTTGCAATCCTTCGGTTTTTTTGCAATCCTTCGATCGGATGGCCGCGACAACCTCGGAGCAAGTCCTGTGATTGTCGGCCACGAGCTGCGCCAACCGCCGCTGCGTAGGGCTCACGTCGTCCACGCTCGTGCTGCCAAGATCAACGAGCTCCTTGCTGCAGCTGCCGTGGCCCTCCTCGAAGGGCGCGTCCGTGTCTCGAGAGTCCTGCACGAATTCCAAGCTCTGCGACTCGGCCTCCACGGCCTGCGAAGCGCGGGTCAAGCGGCCCCGACGCCGTACGACAGGCCTCGCCTGGCCCGCCGCTGCAGCAGACTCTACCAGCTGCGCGTGGCCCGCGGTTGTCCAGGCCACATCCCCTGCGAGAGAACTCTCCTGTATGGAGGCCGCCATCTCGCTCTCGGTGGTGCGCTTGTCGATGCAGTCCAGCATCTGATCGCACGGCACCGTCTCCAGCTGCACCCTCTCCACCTGGCGATTGGCGAGCCTCCAGCCCGCCGCCAAGCCGTCGACCAAGGCCTGGGCCTCCGCCGAAGGGCCACTCGTGTGCCACACGCCTGGCGCCAACCATACGGCAAGCGGGGCGCGCGGCGCCTCGTCGGCGAGCGTCAGTTCCTGCTCCGCCTGCTGCACGTCCCGCTCCGTGTGGACCATGCCCGGCCGCGGCCCAGCGGCTGCCCACGCGAAGCCGCCAGGGGGCACCCTCTCCGAGTGCCAGGAAGCGCTGCGCCTCCACCGCCACGCCCCAGGGGCGCGCTCGCCGACGAGGCGACTGGAGGGCGGGCCTCGACGCCCGCTTCGCGGTCCTGACGGCTGCCCGGGCCACCAGCAGCGGCATCTCGAAGTCCCGCCTCACGTGAGTCGCTGAGGGCGATGGCCTCGGAGGCGCGCGGCGAGCTGGGCAGCCATGAGCTCTGGCCGCCCCCCGTCGCCACGTCCGCCCGGGGCGCCATCGTCCGGAAATGGCAATGGCAGAAAGCGGGAAGACAAGGCTTGAGCCAAAATGGCCACGGAGGAGGAGGAGGTGGAGGAGGAGGAGGAGGAGGAGGGGGAGGAGGAGGTGGAGGATGAGGAGGATGAGGAGGAGGAGCAGGGGGAGGAGGAGGAAGAACAGAGATGCAGGAACGGAAGGAGGAGGAGGAGGAGAAGGAGGAGGAGGAGGAGGGGGAGGAGGAGGAGGAGGAGGAGGACGATTAGAGGACGATTAACAACCAGGCTGCAAATCTCACAGATGAGCAGCTGGCGATGGGACAGAGAGCTTCCCCTGTCGGCGCTCTGTGCGCCTAGAAGGACTTACGTGCACATTGACACGGCCCTTCACCATGGCGCAAGGAAACGGGGGTCTTCAGCCCGCCGCAGCCAGCTCTCTGGGCAAGCTCGCTTGCCACCTACCTACTGTTTTTCGAGCTGCGTCCGCCCCGTTGGGCCCCAGATCACGACAGAATCGTGCCGCCCCATGCCACCCGAGCGGGCGCCACTCCCCTCGGGCGACTCCGCACCCCCACGCACTCCAGGGCGGGGCACCCTGGCCGTGGGAGGGATGGGTGCGGGGTCCACCAATGAGCCCCTCGAAGGGGACCCGCTCCCCCGCCCAGGCGCACGCGGTGTACGTGCCAGAGTGAGCTGGCGACGAGATGCATTCTTCTCTCCCCCTGGCCCCTACGGACTAGCAGGGGTGACGATCGTGCTGCTACCCGCCTGGATTCCTCCTGGCCCCTACGGGCAAACAGGAGTGGCACAGGTACCAGGAGGAGGAGGAGGAGGAGGAGGAGGAGGAGGAGGAGGAGGAGGAGGAGGAGGAGGAGGAGGAGGGGGAGGAGGGGGAGGAGGAGGGGGAGCGAGCAGGACGGGCCAGGACGGGACCCCCACAGCCTTCCCCAGACAGCAGATGATGACGTGATTTGTTTACACGGCGGGATCCCCCGCAAGTCCCACGCTCTTACTCCCGGCCCGGCTCTGCCTCCCGAGCCGTTCTGTGGCGGTTTCGACGGCTGTAGAGCGGTCCCCGAGCGGCCAGAGATCTTCAAATATTCACTGCCCCAATTTTCCACCGCCACCACCAAAAGTAGGAGGGGAATGTGGTCATCCTCCTCCTCTTCCTCCTCCCCATCCTCAACCTCATCCCCCCCTCCAACTTCTGGTGGTGGTGGAAAACCAGCCCATCATTTTCTCAAGATGTTGGAATTCTGGGTCTGGGGTTCGGCGAATCGACTCCTGGACCTCTGCCTGGGCTTTCTGTGGCCAGAAGACGTCGAGGGGGAATTCCCGCCGTGGTCACGAGAAGGCCTGGGGAGGCTCCCAGACAAGGGCGACGCAGCGCTCGAAAGCATCGTGATCCTCGAGTCCTCTAGCCCTCGAGTTCTCCATCCTTCGAGTCATTGATGTCCCCCTGATGACCGCGCGTCGCGCGGCGCGAAGTCTGGGCCGGAGCGACCTGCCCTCTCGAGGCTGGAGGCGCGAGGGCGCGAGTCTACCCGCGCGCAAGGTGCCCCCGTCATGGCCCAACGGGTGCCAGGAACGCCCGACGAGAGCCTCCCTGGGGTTCCCTGGGGTTCTCGGGCATCCCCCCTGAGGCTGCCCTGGGTCCTCCTCCTGGATGCCCTGCGCGACTTCCTGGAGCCTTCTTCAGCGCCTCCTGCAGCACCCACCAGGAAGTACGCTCCCGTCTGGTGACCCTTTCGGGATGATGTCCATCCTCAGTCGATCTTGCGATGTTGGCTTGGACTGCGCTAGAATCTGAGCGCGCGCGACGTGCCCGCGTGGTTCCAGTTTGTATACACACATATATACGTAGAATCTAAACATGTGTGTATGCACAATGTGTGCGTTTTCATATGAGACGAAGCTCATCCAGAGATCTTCTGGGACATGTGGTGCAAATCATGGACGCTCCAGCGATAGCCCCGGGCAGCGGGCGGCTGCCCTTCCCCAGGCTGGCGGAGCCAGCCCGCGAGAAGACTCAAATACTTAGCGTGAGTCGCGCACCGTGTGGTGCCATGCGTGACGAGGCTTGAGGATCGAGGCTTATGGCGTTCTGCTTCAAGGGATCACCGAGGATCGAGGATCGAGGCTTATGGCTTTCTGCTTCAAGGGATCATCGAGGATCGAGGATCGAGGCTTATGGCTTTCTGCTTCGAGGGAGGGTCGAGGGCCTGAGCATCGAGGAGGGAAGGTCCGGGAGCGAGGCGCCCGGGCGCCTGGCAGGACGCCGACCAGCGGGCGCAGGCCGCGGCGCAGCGGGCGTGCGAGCGGGCGCGGGCGGCGACGGCCGGGGCCCGCGAGGCGCCCGGGCGCGGCGCGGCGCAGCGGGGCTTCCGCCTCGCCTTGGGGGACGCGGGTCCCGTGGGAAGCGGGTCCTGAGGGAAGGGGCCCCTCGTCCCGCCTCCTCCTCCAGTCTTCCTCCCTCCTCCCTCCCTCCCTCCTTCCTCCTCGTCTGCCATGCCCCCCTCCACGTTGCCCCCGTGTCCTCCACTCCTCCTCCTCCTCCTCCTCCTCCTCCTCCTCCTCCTCCTCCTCCTCCTTCTCCTCCTCCTCACTATAGAACGATTCTCGCCCACCGGCACCGGCACCGGCCCCGGCCCCGGCACCGGCACCGGCACCGGCACCGGCACCAGCACCGGCACCGGCACCGGCGCCGGCACCGGCACCGGCACCGGCACCGGCACCGGCACCGGCACCGGCACCGGCACCGGCACCGGCACCGGCTGAGGCACCGGCACCGGCACCGGCACCGGCACCGGCACCGGCACTGGCACCGGCACCGGCACCGGCACCGGCACCGGCACCGTCACCGGCACCGGCACCGGCACCGGCACCGGCGCTTGCGCCGGCACTGGCACGGGCACCGGCACGGGCACGGGCACCAGCGCCGTCGGCGTCGCCGGCGCCAGCACCGGCACTGGCACCCGCACCCGCAACCGCACTGGCACCAGCACCAGCACTGGCACCGGCACCGGCACCGGCACCGGCGCCGGCGCCAGCACTGGCACCGGATGACAAACATCATTGACATTGAACATTATGACATTTCCCAAACAGTGCTTGCACTTAGGGGGCCTTCTCTCTTTCCTAGTTGCTGGGTCTGAGGGGCGGTCTGGCGGCTCTCTCCTCGCCGTTGCCGCCCTGTCGCCGCCCGTCGTCTGGGCTTGAGGGGCGGTCTGGTTTTCCCGTCCTTGCCGTCGCCCCCCCTTGCTGCGTCGTCGCCGCCCGTCGTCTTGGCCTGAGGGTCGGTCTGGCGGTTCCTTGCTCGCCGTCACCGTCCCGTCGCCGCCTCCTCGTCGCTGCCCCTTGTGGGCCCCCCCAGCGGTTGCAATCCAATCGGTTGCAAGCCAATCAAGTGCAAACCCAGTGGAATCGATTGCAGTCCAATCAATGGTAAAATTATGCAAACGGAGTTCCCCACATAAAAATTATTAAAAGTTTCGTGGGACCCATGGGGCACGACAACATCAACACAAAGGAGAAGCTCATCGAGCGAGTAAGTACGCACGAAAGGGCAAACGAAAGAAAGGAGGAGGGAGGACAGGTGCTCAGGAAACGAAGCCTTGTAAATAGTACGGGTTCTTGATACCCTCTTCGCTCTGGCGGGGCCCCGCTTGAAGGGGGGAGGCCTACGAAACCTGGTAAAGAGTAATGGTGTCCGCGACCCTCCTCGTTCAAGCGAGTCCTCCTCCTCCTCCTCCTCCTCGTCGTCCTGCTCCTCCTCCTCCTCCTCATCCTCGGCATCATCATCATCATCATCAGCATCAGCATCATCATCATCACCAGCATCATCGTCGTCATCATCAGCATCATCAGCAGCATCGTCGTCACCCCGTCGTGGTCATCATCAGCATCATCGTCATCATCATCAGTACCAACATCATCAACATCATCATCATCATCAACATCGTTAGCATCATAAGGCATCAGCATAACCATCATCATCTTCATCATCATCATCAGCATCATCATCATCATCGCCAGCGTCATCGTCATCATCATCGCTGTCGCCACCATCGTCATCATCATCATCATCAGCATCGCCATCATCATCACCATCACCGTCCTTGGCATCGTCATCGTCCGCATCATCGTGGACGTCATGATCATCATCATCATCGTCGTCATCATCATCAACAGCACCAGCAACGTCAGCATCAGCAGCAGCATCGTCATCATCACCAGCATATGCATCATCCTCATCGTCGTCGCCATCGTTGTCATCATCGTCATCGTCATCATCATCATCGTCATCATCATCAGCATCATCATCATAATCACCGTTATCGCCATCGTCATCGTCCATCACCATTATCGCCACCGGCATCGTCATCGTGAACAACAGAATAACCATCGCCATCACCGTTATCATGATGAAGCCTTCCTCATCGCAGAACTCCCCCTCCTCCTCACCCTCCTCAGTGGGAGGAGTAGGACGTGAGATGGATAGGTAATGTTTTCCCCTCCTCCTCACCCATGTCAGTGGGGGGGGCACGAAACCATTTAAATAGTATGGGTTTCCGATACCCTCCTCGCTCAGACGGGGCCTCCCTGGAGAGGTGGTAGGGGCACGAAACCATGTAAATAGCATGGGTTTCCGATACCCTCCTCGCTCAGGCGGGGCCTCCCTGGAGGGGTGGGAGGGGCACGAAACCATGTAAATAGCATGGGTTTCCGATACCCTCCTCGCTCAGGCGGGGCCTCCTTGGAGAGGTGGGAAGGGCACGAAACCATGTAAATAGTATGGGTTTCCGTTACCCTCCTCGCTCAGGCGGGGCCTCCCTGGAGGGATGGAAAGGGCATGAAACCATGTAAATAGTACGGGTTCCCGATACCCTCCTCGCTCAGGCGGGGCCTCCCTGGAGGGGAGGGAGGGGCACGAAACCATGTAAATAGTATGGGTTTCCGATACCCTCCTCGCTCAGACGGGGCCTCCTTGGAGGGGTGGGAGGGGCACAAAACCAGGTAAATAGTATGGGTTTCCGATACCCTCCTCGCTCAGGCGGGGCCTCCCTGGAGGGGTGGGATGCCCTCCTCGCTCAGGCGGGGCCTCCCTGGAGAGGTGGGAAGGGCACGAAACCGTGTAAATAGTATGGGTTTCCGTTACCCTCCTCGCTCAGGCGGGGCCTCTCTGGAGGGGCGGGAGGGGCACTGGGAGGCGGGAGGCGGGAAGGAGAAGGAGAGGATGTTTTGGGAGCACCGGCCGCAGCACCAGCACCGGCACCGGCACCGGCCCCGGCACTGGCACCAGCACCGGCTACCGGCCACCGGCACCGGCCACCGGCACCAGCACCGGTAGCGGCACCGGCACCGGCACCGGCACCGGCACTGGCACCGGCACCGGCACCGGCACCGGCACCGGCACCGGCACCGGCACCGGCACCGGCACCGGCACCGGCACCGGCACCGGCACCGGCACCGGCACCGCGCCGGCACCGGCACCGGCACCGGCACCGGCACCGGCACCGGGGCAAGAATCGTTCATGCCTTCTCCTCCTCCTCCTCCTCGCTCCCTCCAGCCCCTTGTCCCCATTCCTCCTCCTCCACCTCCTTGTTGGCGCCCGCGTGGGGTGTCCGGCGAGGGTGGTGAGTGAAGGAAGGAAGCTCGGGCCCTGAGTATTGTTTCGTTGTAGGGCTCTCGGGGACACGGACCCCTGGACTGCCAGTAAACGTAGAGGCTGGGAGAAGGCCTTGGGACCTGTTCCCCCCATGCTTCAGGAGGGGAAAAAACACACAGACACAATTAATCCTCGATTCCCCAGAAAATATGGGGAAATATGGGAAGTGGGGGGGAATACAGAAACCCAGAAAATATGGGAAAATATGGGGAATATTTTTATTTGTGTGTATTTATTTGTGTGTCCTGGGGCCCCTTCAATGCTAACCTCCACCCCTCGCAGGAGCATGTTTTTTGGCTTCGCGCGGATTCCTTGGATCAGCGCTGTGCCCCTCTGGCAGCGCCTCCGGCGCCGCTCCCGGCGCGCCCCGCGCGCCAGGGACGGGGGCCCAGCGTCGATCCGAGAAATCCGCGCGGACTTGTGGCAGTTTAGGTTTCCTCCTCCTCCTCCTCCTCCTCCTCCTCCTCCTCCTCCTCCTCCTCCTCCTCCTCCCCCTCCCCCTCCCCCTCCTCCTCCTCCCCCTCCTCCTCCTGATGTTGCTTGTGGCTCTCACTCCCATCAGAAGCCTGGCGACGGCTGGCAAGCCCGTGGCTGCCAAAGCTGAGCTCCAGGAACTTGCTTTGCCTTCCAGGAAGCAGCCCGTTTACTATTCAGTGCGTTGAGTTTGGTTATGGGGACCTGTCTTTTCTGCCGGGAAAACCGTTTTGGCAGCCGCGGATTTGCCAGCCCTCGCCCAGCTTCCAATCCTGGGTCGTCTCCCCTGGACGTCCAGCACGTATCGAAATCTTTCGGCGCAGAGGTCCTGTCGCTGTCTTCGGCGTGCAGGGTCCCTCGCCATCGGCCCCGGGCCCGGCAAAAGAGCGGCTCCTCTGTACAAAACTGCGAACGCCATGAACATATACTTACCTCGGGCGTGTCCCTGTACAGAGGGAATATTCAAAAGAAGTGGAACAAATAGTCGAGGGACAATTTTTTGAATATTTTTTGACCATCTTTCGGTATGTGTTGATCATGGGTCATTTTTCGCCCAAAATCCGGCTATAAGGTGAGATGCCCGACCTAAACGTAGACCTTTCGGCGCACTCCGCGCGGATCTCTTGGATCCGCGCTGGGCCTCCCCCCCGGCGGCTCCTCCGGCGCCGCCCCTGGCGCGCTCTGCGCGCCGGGGAGGGGGATCCAGCGCAGATCCAAGCCAGGGCTCGTTTCGATTCCTCCAATTCGACTTGATTTGAATTCGATGGATTCCGATTCCGAATCGATTCGATTCGATTTGATTTCGATGGGTTCCGATTCCGAGTCGATTCGACTTCGCATTCCGATTTCTGTTAAGGGCTGGGACCTACGGGGACCCCGCCTTGGAGTTATCGGAGTCGAAGTCTTTCAGCGCAGAGGTCTGTCGCTGCTGTCGGAACACAGTGTTGGCCCCTGCCAAGAAACGCCCTGCTCGCCTCCAGGGTGCCCTGGGTTTCTTGGGTTCCTGTGGTTTTGCGACGGAGCGCGTGACGTCCCCACACCAAACATCGATTGGCGTCCTGGGCTCTCAGCGTTGGGTTTCTTGTGGAAGGTTTCTTGTGGACTGTCCTCCGCTGTGGACAGGATCCCTCACACGGCCTCCGGCCCGGCCAGAGCGGCGTTGATGCAACATTGGCCCCAGGTAAGGGGTGGGACTCCCTCAGTGGGCCTCGGAAACGGCAGGGCCGTTTTGTTCACGGTTTCCGATGCAGTGTCTTTGGATTGCGGAAGCGGCGAAAATACGGCGACCGGGAACGGCAAAACGGCTCCAGGATTGGAGCCGGAACCAGGGACAAACAACGTGACGGAATTGGTAAACAACATGATCGACCCACGAACCCGGAAAGGAATACAGAAGTGTAAGACATGGCAACGTTTCAAAGACACCTGATTGAGCGACGGGCAAATGCAATGCTTAGCGTATCGATCTTGATGTACCGTGCCGAGGGCTGTTCTGTGCAGCGCCGTGCTGAACTGCGAAATGCCATGCCGCGATTGTGCTCGATAGCGTTTTGGATCGAGTCCTTATTTGCATCCGAGTCCTGACCGAACTGATCTGGATCTTAAGCTCGAGCTGCCCGAGCACATAACTAGCAGCTGCCCCAGAGCTAATTGTCAGGGGAACATGCTAGGAAGACGCATCGCGGAACGTCCCAAGGGACGCGCCAGGCTACGTGTCTGGGGACGTGCCATGGGGACGCACCGCGGGACGTGCCAATGGGACGCGCTACGGAACGTGCCAATGGACGTGCCACGGTACGTGCCAGGGGACGCGCCGCGCGACGTGCCAGGGGGACTCGCCACGGGACGCGCCACGGAACGTGCAAAGGAAGGTGCCAGGTTGCAATGTCGAGTGTATCGATCTTGATGTACCGTGCCGAGGGCTGTGCTGTGCTTCGCCGTGCTGAGCTGCGATGTGCCATGCCGCGATTGTGCTCGGTAGCGCTGTGGATCGAGTCCTCATTAGCATCCGAGTCCTGACCACATTGTTCTGGATCTTAAGCTCGAGCTGCCTCAGCACATAGTAGCTGTCCCAGAACTAATCGACAGGGGAACATGCCAGGAGGACGCGCCGCGGAACGTCCCAAGGAACGCGCCAAGCGACGCGCCAGGGGACGTGCCACGGGGACGCACCGCGGGACGTGCCGAGGGGACGCGCTGCGGAACGTGCCAATGCACGTGCCACGGGACGTGCCAGGGGACGCGCCGCGCGACGTGCCAGGGGGACTCGCCACGGGACGCGCCACGAATCGTACCAAGGAACTTGCCAAATTGCAATGTCGAGTGTATCGATCTTGATGTACCGTGCCGAGGGCTGTGCTGTGCTTCGCCGTGCTGAACTGCGATGTGCCACCGCGCGAGTGTGCTCGATAGCGTTCTTGATCGAGTCCTTATTTGCATCCGAGTCCTGACCGAACTGATCTGGATCTTAAGCTCGAGCTGCCTCAGCACATAGTAGCTGCCCCAGAGCTAATTCACAGGGGTGCATGCTAGGGAAACGCGCCGCAGAAAGTTCCAAGTGACGCGCCAAGCGACGTGCCAGGGGACGTGCCACGGGGTCGCACCGCGGGACGTGCCAAGGGAACGCGCTACGGAACGTGCCAATGGACGTGCCACGGGACGTGCCAGGGGACGCGCCGCGCGACGTGCCAGGGGGACGCGCCACAGGACGCGCCACGGAACGTGCCAAGGAACGTGCCAGGTTGCAATGCTGAATGAGTGTATCGATCTTGATGTACCGTGCCGAGGGCTGTGCTGTGCTTCGCCGTGCTGAACTGCGATATGCCATGCCGCGATTGTGCTCGATAGCGTTGTGGATCGAGTCATCATTGGTATCCGAGTCCTGACCGAACTGATCTGGATCTCAAGCTCGAGCTGCCTGAGTGCATAGTCCACGTAGTAGCTGCCCCAGAGCTAATTGACGGGGGAACACGGCAGGAGGACGCGCCGCGGAACGTTCCATGGGACGCGCCAGGCGACGTGCCAGGGGACGTGCCACGGGGTCGCTCCGCGGGACGTGCCAAGGGGACGCGCTACGGAACGTGCTGGGGGCAAGCGTCGTGCTGGCGGCCTGGACACGTAAAAACACGTGGTGCCAGTTCGGGACAACCATGTTAGATACCCCCTGGGTGGCCTGAACATGTAAATACACGTGGTTCCAGCTCGGGACAATCATGTTAGAGATCTCCCTGGGTGGCCTGAGCGTGAAAAAACACTTGGTTCCAGCTCGGGACAGCCATGTTAGATACCCCTGCGTGACCTGGAAACGCTGAATTCGCGCTCCCGCTCGAGACATCCTCGCAATGAATTCCCTCGAGAGGCCCCCAAAGCGCAACCCCCTGTTCAGAGCAAGAAAACATTACTTTTCTGCATTTGGACATGTGTTCGGGTAGCGCTTTTCGGCCCCCCGTGCGTTTCCTCATAATTCGGCGTTGGGCCCGACGCCATGTTAGATACCCCAACTATGCAAAACAAGCGGCTCGCTGGAAACATCCTCAACAAATTATGAAACACAAGCGTTTTGCTCGAGACATCCCCCAACTCTGCAAAACAAGCGTTTCGCTAGAGAAATCCTCAACAAAATATGAAAAAAAAACAAGCGTTTCGCTATGGACATCCTCAAATTTTAATTCGCCGGCCCACCTCGACCTCGATATTGATCGCAATAGAAATTCGCTGGCCCACCTCAAGTCAAACCCGGACGGAGGTAACTCAACTAAAGGAGAACCCAAGGCTTATGCCCTTTCCGGGAAAAAACGGCGTCGGAACCAACCAAAAAACAGCCAAACGGAAACGGTAACAAAAACGGCCCTGTCGTTTCCAGGGCCCGGTGGGGTTTCTGGGGGCCCTGTATAGGACAAATCAAGAGATCGGTCTTTGGGCCCGTGCGTCTCCCTGCTGCGCCCTCCGTTCCTCCGCCCGTCCTCCGTCCGTCTTTCCTCCGCGGTGGTCCCATCCGCCCGTCCAGTCCGCGTAGGACGAATATTCAAAAATAGGCCACATGAAGTTAGTCGACGTTTTTTTCTTTGATTATTCTTATTGTTCCTTCCAAAATCCCCCTGTAGGAGGACATGCCCGACCTAAGCGTAGAGGGGGTCGGTAGATCGCGCCGCATCGCTGACGCATCGGAGGTGCAACGCGATGTGAAATCTGGCTCTCAGTGCCGACGTCGCCGATGCATCGACGCTGCGGGGCGATCCACCGAAACCAGTCGATCGGGAGGAAAAAGCACACGGACACAAATGAGCGTCGATTTCCCAGACAAGACGGGACGATCTGGGAAAACATGGGGAGTGGCGGGGGGGAGGCCAATCCTGAAAATATGGAGAATGATCCTGGCGAAGGACCCGACCGTATGGTGCCGCAGTCGCGAGGATCGTCTACGGTGGAGCTACCTACGGGGCCACGGAGCGTGTAATCGGTTGATTCGGTCCCGCGTGCCCCCTTGGATCGGTCTCGGTGTCGCTCTAAACGCCCAAAATGGCCCCGAAGCGGCCACAGAACGCTTCAAGAGGCTCCAACAGGCCTACCAAAATGCTCCCAAGGGGGCAAACTGTTCAAACTCCGTTGGGAAGACGTACACGTTTGGCAAAAACATTGTTTCGCTTCTCCGACGGTTTAAAACAGCCCGAGAAGCCCCGAAGAACGCCTTAACGCAGCCAATGAGGGCCCCAAGATGTCCCAAGACAGCCCAAGAGGGCCCCAAGACGGCTCCAAAAGGGAGCCAACGGGGGGTAACACGGACAAAACATCCGAGCCTTCCTCCCCAAGACGCCCGTGGGAGACCCCAAGAGGCCCCCGAAAGGCCCCCAAGAGGCCACCAAAGTTCCGAAAAGAGGTCCCCAAAGGGCCCCCCGAACTCAATGTGCCCCCGTCGTGGCCCAACAGGTTCCAGAAACGCCCGAAGAGAGCTTCCCTGGAGTTCCCAAGAGACCCTCCATAAACAATTTACCAGGGGACGGACCCAACCAAGATGGCCCCCCCCCCAAAGTGCCTTTTTTATAAAATACATATATATATATATATATATATATATATATATAGGGTCGCCCCCCCCCCTATGATCTACCTCACGCCTCTTTGCGGCATCTCGCTCGTCTGTTAATCTTTCGGATGTAATTGCACGCAGCTTTGCTTTCGGAGACAATCGAGGGAGCATGAAGGCGGGAGGGTTGAGGAGCTGGAGAGCGGGAGAGCGGGAGAGCGAGAGAGCGGGAGAGCGGGAGAGCGGGAGAGCGGGAGAGCGGGAGAGCGGGAGAGCGGGAGAGTGGGAGAGCGGGAGAGCGGGAGAGCGGGAGAGCGGGAGAGCGGGAGAGTTATGAAGCAAATCCCGCATGCTCCCCCCGAGCATGCGGGATTCGCTTCATGGGGCCGCGGCCTCTCCCCTATGAAGCAAATCCCGCATGCTCCTGGGGAGCATGCGGGATTCTCTTCATGGGGCCGCGGCCGCCCTGCTATGAAGCAAATCCCGCATGCTCCGCTCTCTCGCTCTTCCGCTCTCCCGCTCTCCCGCTCTCCCGCTCTCCCGCTCTCCCGCTCCCCCACTCTCCCGCTCTCCCGCTCTCCCGCTCTCCCGCTCTCCCGCTCCCCCGCTCTCCCGCTCTCCCGCTTTCCCGCTCTCCCGCTCTCCCGTTCTCCCGCTCTCCCGCTCTCCCGCTCTCCCGCTCTTCCGCTCTCCCGCTCTCCCGCTCCCCCGGTCTCCCGCTCCCCCGGTCCCCCACTCTCCCTCTCCCGCTCTCCCGCTCTCCCGCTCTCCCGCTCTCCCGCTCTCCCGCTCTCCCGTTCTCCCGCTCTCCCGCTCTCCCGCTGCCCCGCTCTCCCGCTCTCCCGATCTCCTGCCAACTTCTCCAGTCGCCGATTGGACGAGGAAACCCTTCCCGGTCGCCGATGGGCGGCGGGAGAGCGGGAGAGCGGGAGCGGGGCAGAGCGGGAGAGCGGGAGAGCGGGAGCGGGAGCGGGAGAGCGGGAGAGCGGGAGAGCGGGAGAGCGGGAGAGCGGGAGAGCGGGAGAGCGGGAGAGCGAGAGAGGGAGAGCGGAGAGCGGGAGAGCGGAGAGCGGGAGAGCGGGAGAGCGGGAGAGCGGAGAGAGCGGGAGAGTTTATGAAGCAATCCCGCATGCTCCCCTCGAGCATGCGGATTCGCTTCATGGGCCGCGGCCTCTCCCCTATGAAGCAAATCCCGCTGGAGAGCGGGAGAGCGGGAGAGCGGGAAGCGGGAGAGTGGAGAGCGGGAGAGCGGGAGAGCGGGAGAGCGGGAGAGCGGGAGAGCGGGAGAGCGGGGGAGCGGGAGAGCGGGAGAGCGGGAGTGCGGGAGGGCGAGAGTGCGGGACAGCGGAAGAGCGGGAGAGCGGGAGAGCGGGAGAGCGGGAGAGCGGGAGACCGGGGGAGCGGGAGAGCGGGAGAGCGGAAGAGCGGGAGAGCGGGAGAGCGGGAGAACGGGAGAGCGGGCGAGCGGGAGGGCGGGAGAGCGGGAGAGCGGGAGAGCGAGAAAACGGCCACCCGTGCCCGGGTGCGGGTGACGGGAGACGGACCCCGCTCTCCCGCTCTCCCGCTCTCTTGCCCTCCCGCTCTCCCGCTCTCCCGCTCTCCCGCTCCCCCGCTCTTCCGCTCTCCCGCTCTCCCGCTCTCCCGCTCTCGCGACCTCCCGCTCTCCCGCTCTCCCGCTCTCCCGCTCTCCCGCTCTCCCGCTCTCCCGCTCTCCCGCTCCCGCTCCCCGCTCTCCCGCTCTCCCGCTCTCCCGCTCTCCCGCTCTCCCGCTCTCCCGCTCTCCCGCTCTCCCGCTCTCCCGCTCTCCCGCTCTCCCACTCTCCCGCTGTCCCGCTCTCCCGCCCTCCCGCTCTCCCGCTCTCCCGCTCTCCCGCTCCTTGACTCTCCCATTCTCCTGTTCTGCCGCTCAGGGCCCGAAGTGATGCGGAGGAGGAGGTGCAGATGGAGGAGTCTCAGGATGAGGAGGCGGAGAGGATGGAGGTAGGAGGAGGAGGAGATGTAGGAGGAAGGGCAAGGAGGAAGAGGTAGAGGAGGAGGATGAGGATGAGAGGAGGAGGAGGAGGAGGAGGAGGAGCAGGATGAGGAGATGAGGATGAGGAGAAGTAGGAGGAGCAGGAAGAGGAGGATGAGGAGGAGGACGAAGACGAGGACGATGAAGCAGAGGAGGCGGATGAGAATGATGAGAAGCAGGAGTCTGATGATCTGGAGAGGAGGAGGCGCAGGAGGAGTTGGAGGCATATGAAACGAAGGAGTCGGAGGATAATGAGGAAGAGGAGGAGGAGGAGTTGGTAGAGGAGGAGGTGCAGGAGGAGGAGGATGAGGAGGAGGAGGCGGATGAGGAGGGGGCGGAATAGGAGGGGGCGGATTAGGAATCAGGAGGAGGAGGAGGAGGAGCAGGGGTGAGGAGGAGGAGGAAAGCAGGTGGGGTGAGGATGAGGAGGAGGAGGAGGACCATCAGCAGAAGGAGGAGGGAATGGTATAGTAAGTTTTCATTGACTGTAATACTCCTCATCATCCTTCCCATCCTCTCCTTGCCTCATCCCCACTTCCATCCTTCTCTTCAAATCCTAGTTCAGCCTTCTACTTACGCTGCTGTCCTATGCTTATGATGATGATGACGCCGGTGTTGATGATGATGATGATGTGCCGATGGTGATGGTGGCGATGATGACGATTACAATTGTCCCGATGCCATGGGGATGATGATGGTGACGATGGCGATCGTGGCGATGAGAATGACGATGATGATGACGGTGACGATGGCGATGACGACGCTGACGATGACGACGGTGAAGATGGTGACGATACTGGTGCTGATGATGATGATGAAGATGATGATGATGACTGCGGTGGAATCTGGGCCCGGGCTACCACAGACTGCACTGCCCTCCCGTTCTCCCGCTCTCCCTGTTTCCTGCAGAGAGAGAGAGAGAGAGAGAGAGAGAGAGACACACCAGCGCCAGGAAGAGTCACGCGTGATCCCCAGATCAGGAGATGAGATCGAGAGCGAGGGGGGAAGAGCGAGAGCGAGGGAGGATGGGTGTAGGCGCTTAGGGCCATCATATAGCTAGCCTCCCCTGGCGCTCACCTTGCAGTGCCACTGATGTCATCATCGCCACCATCACCACCGCGAGGACCATCAACACGATAACCAGAACCCCCAGCAGCACCAAGACCACCACCATGATCGCGATCGACAGCATCACCTAGACTTCCAGCGTCACCATCACCGTCGCCATCGTCATCGTCATCGCCACTAGCACCAGCAGTCAAGATCATAGTCGTCACTGTCATCATCAACATCACCGCCAGCTGGGGCACCACATCTTCACAGGCATCATCTCCATCGAACTATTATCAAGATGGGGGCCATCACTACCACCACTATGACTATCACGATGATGCCACTACCTCCTGGCCACCAACACCACAACACCATCATGTGCAGTGGCATCAACATCGTCATCGTCATCCTCAGTTGCACCATCATCACTCCCACCTGGCACCACCATATATGTATCGCAACCAGCCCCTGGGACATCACCACGAACACCACCTAGTCAACCGCTAACACCAGTATCATCACGATGACCTCCACTAGTAGCTGGGCGTGCAGCATCGCACCAATACCGTCGCCATCACTACCAGCAACATCAATCCCGCCCACCACCTTAGCACTCTTTATCGTCATCATCGTCATCACCGCCATTTGGATCACCACCACTGGCAACAACTCAATTTGGCAGCATGACAAGTGGACCATCACAGCTACCACCATCAATACCATGCGCACATCATTACCACCTGGCCACGAAGTCGACAACTCTGACATAACCGCTTAGCATATGTAGTCATCATCGCCAGTACACCACCATCACTGCCACCTGGTCCGCCACCGCCACCATTTGCCAAGACACCCATCATCTGCACTGCAACCCGTCTCTGGGCCATCACCGCCAACGCCATCTGGCCAAACACTTCCGCCACCATCATCATCACGACTACCTGCAGTAGTAGCCGGGCAGACAAAACTGTAACATCGCCACTGTCACCATCGCAAGCATTACCACCCCACCCACCCCGATGATATTTTTGTCATCGTCATAACAACCACCGGGACCATAATCACTACCACCGGCCTCAACTCCACTGGAAGCAGCGTTTCCAACACCTCGGCCGTCACCATCGCCACCATACCTGGCCCAATACCCTCACCATCATAATAATCGCGTTTATGACAATCACGTCTACGACCTGGGCTACCAACACGTCAAACCCGCTGTGACGTTACAATCAATATCATGTGTGCCAGCATTACTACCGTCACCATAGTGATTGCGGTACGAGTTGAGATGATAATGGAAATGTTGATGAATGCGGCACGTGTCGTGCCTTCTCGTCTGCTACACTTCTCCGTTTCCTCCTGGTCTGCTATTTTGCTCCCCTGATCCTAATGGTCCTCTATCCTCCTCCTTATCATGGTCCTGAGCCTCATCCTTCCCCTGAGCCTGGCCGTTGTGAACCTTACTCATTCTCCTCCCTTCTCCCAACATTACTCTTGGCGTTTCTACTAATCCTATTCCGCCTTCCTTCTTCTCCTCCTGATCTTCGTCCTCGTCTTCGCCCACGTCGTACTCCGTCATCCTTCCCCCCTCCTCAATGAGATTCAACATGACCTTTGTACTCTCTCCGAGCCTCGCAACTTACCCGCCCGCCACCATCACCAACACCTCCCAGAGTGCCGTCATCACCACCATCAACATTATTCTCGTTATCTCGAATACCAGTTGGGCCGACTGCATTAGCTTTAATCCATCACCGACAACCACATCAACATCATCACCATCACCGACACCATCATCATCGCGACCACAAACTGGCCACAACCATCAGTATCGTCGCCACACCCAAGACCGTGATGAGCACCACCATCATGGCGATCATGACAATCCTCAGAAACACCAGGACTTCCACCATCGCGATCACCACCAGCACCTAGACCACCGTCGCCACCAGCATGAACAAGACCCGACTGCCCACCAGCTCCACAATACCATCATCAGAATTGGCATCGTCATCGTCGCTAGTAGCATCAGCAACAATGAACCCTGGTCGACCACTGCCACCATCTTCGCCACCACAATCATCATCATCATCATCATCATCTGCGCTGCGACAATACATGGGCCATCATTGCTACCGCCACGTGGCTAACAACGACCACCACCATCATCATCAGCACGATTGTATCCACCAGTAGCCAGGTAAACAATTCTGCAACACCACCGTCTTCATAGTTTCAAGCGCCGTCACTAAGCCCACCGCCATGATCATCCCACAACACGGTCATGCTCGTTATCGCCACCACCATCGTGACAAACACCTAGGGCGTCGCCACCACCGCCATCTCCATAGTGAACATCGCCCCCCGCCACCTGGACCGCCTCCACCGCCGTCATCGTTGCCACGGCCGCCTCGCATTAAACCAACGATTGCAAGCTGGACCGTCAATACCACAACGCTGCCATCGCCGTCACAAACACTATCATATGGACCACCACTGCCACCACCACCACGGTGACTGTGGAACTGGTTGCGCCGGCAATGAAGCCAGTGAAGGGTATTTTGATGCAGGTGATCAAAGTGGTGTTAGCTTGTAGTGGTGAAGACGGTGATGGCAGAGATGGAAATCCAGGTGGTGGCCATGGTGAAGACTGCGACGGTGTGTGTGTATATATATATAAATATGATTGGTCTCTGACCTGGATGGGCCCCCCGCAGTGTAGCTCACCGCCAGCAGCAGCATGCCTGTCTTTGTTGCCTTTAGCGGCTCAAGAAACCCCGGATGGTCGATCCGGGTCTCGCAGGAGCTGCTTACCAATTTCACGCTTCCTCCCTGCAGTTGTTTGTGCTGGCCCGCGGCCCGCCCGATTGCCCTGCGCGTGTGTGCGCTGTGGACGCCTGCGGCGCCGAGCCGCTCTCCCGCGACGCGGTCCTGCCCGTGCTGACGCGTTCGCTGGACGTCGTCCAGGACGCCTATCAGGAGTGCTCGAGGGCAAGAGCTCATCTTCGAGGTACCTGCGAACACTCGCAGGAGGAAGCTTGCTCGAAGTTCTCGCTGACGCTTCTGTTCATCTTGGGCTGTGTGGTGGGTTCGCTTCTCACCCTGCTGGGGTCGTGTGCAGTATCCCTTACCCGCCGCTCTGCGGCTTCGAGTCATCGCGAAGTGGTACGCCAGGCTCCTCTGGTCGACGCTCCCGCTGATCACCCAGCACCTCTCGCTCTCACACGCTCAGCGGCAATCTCGTCCGCTCTGAGGGCCCATGTCTAAGAGCCTGGACATCCCCGAGCGCCAGGTGCTTATCAGTTTCTGGGGCGACCCGAACGGACTGCGGTACCACGGACGGGTCTTGCTTTTCGCCACTCTCACTCTGGGAAAATGGATTGTTGGGACTCCCGACTTCGATGTTCAGCTAGCCGACGTGTCAGAGCATCGCGTCATCCCCCTCGGCCGCGACGAGGATCTGCCCAGGCGGCTCTTGGCCGAGACTTACTTCTTCGACGTGCCGATCGAGCCGGAGTCACTGGCTCGCACGCGTCGTGCAGGACGCGACCTTCTCGAGGTCTTCGGGCTGGTGGGCGCCGCCGGCGCTCTGCAACAGGGGGGCCGCTGGCGTGCCGGGGACCCCGCGCACGACGCCTTCGGCGACGAGATCCCCGAGGGTGTGATCGGCGACGGCGATCAGATGGCCATCCGCGAGAACACGGCGCTCGTTCGCATCGACGAGGAGTGGGTCGCTGCCGCCCTGGTCGAAGGGTCCGAGCCCTCCGAGTGGAAGCGCTTGAAGGCCACGGGGCCAGGGCGCGACCCGCGCCTCCTCGGCGACGAGCGCGCGGGCGGTCAGCCGCGCGTGAGTTTCCCGACCATCGCCAAGCTGTCAAGTCCAGTGAACCGCCCAGGGTGGCCTTTCCAGGGCAAGCCAGCGGCGACGGAGCTTCAGCGTGCCTTGATGACCGCCAACCGCGACTTCACCAGCCACCACCTCGACTGGCGGACCAAGTCGGGGGTGAACCAGCACGGGGTCGTCTGCCGCGTCCATCGGCGTCTCTGCGAGACGCTGTCGACCCTCTACTCGTACGACCAGGTCGACCCCGCGAACGTGGCGGGCGCCGAGTACCTCAGCCGTCGGCTGTTCGAGGTCGAGACGGCGGTCCGCCGCTGCCCGAAGGTGCCCGACTTCGCGAACCTGGAGGGCATCTTCGCGGCGCCCCTCGGCGAGGATGGACGCGCCTTGCTCCCCGAGTTCGGCAGCTTCGTGTCGGGCCTTCAGCGGGACGAGGCGCAGCGCCTCAAGCAGATGCGACTCTGGCGCGAGGAGACGGGCCACCAGGCGCAGGGCGGCGGAGGCGGCGGCAGCAGGGGCTCAGGCGAGGAGGCAGACCGCGGCCGGGGCCGCGGGCGCGGCGGAGGCCGTGGCCGCGGTGCCGAGGCCGCCCCCGACGGCGGCTAGCCCCCGCGGGGGCCGCGGCGGCGAGGTCCAGAGGGAGGGGGCCTGCTCGGCTCAACCCCCGACGACGTTTGCCTCGCCGCCGCCTTCGCCGAGCTCGGCGTGGGCGCCGAGCTGATCGAGGTGACTATCGTGCGCTTCGTGGCCGTGCTCACGGCGATCCTTTCCCCCTTCCGGTTCTCCGCCGATGGGGGTTCGCGCGCGGTTGCCGCGGTCGGCAGCCTTCGTGCGAGAGACGGTGCAGGGAGGCGCTTCGCTCCCTCAACGCACTCGATGCCCCGTCTCGGGCCTTGAGGGCCCACCCAGCTCCGACGGGGCGGCGCCCGACCGTGGCGCAGCGTTCCATCTCTCGCAGGACTTGGGCCAAGGTGTCGCGCCTCCCCTCTCGGCCAGCTTTGACGCCGAGCGACGCTTTCTACGGCCTCCTGAAGTCCACGGACATGTGCTCAGACCAGCCCCAGCACGTTCGACCCTACGACCCGTCGAAGCTTCGGGCCCTGAGGGGTTTGGTCACGCCGCGGCCGCTTCGTGACAGGCTGCCGCCGGCTGGCGCCCAGGCCCTCGACAACGCTGACAGCGTGACTTACCGCGCCGCCTCGGAGATCGACGCGCTGGCAGAGCAGGGGCTTATCACCCCAGTGCGGCCTTGCTGGGGCCCTCGCCTCCGCCATGACAGGGCGGCTCGCAGGGACTTCATCACGCGCCTGCACACCGTGGGAGTGGTAGGGTTCAGGTTTGGCATCCGCGCCCGGATCGGGGCCTTCTTTGTCGCCAAGAAGGACGGCATGCTGCGCCTAGTCCTCGGCGGTCGTGAAGCTCCGAGCCTACGCCGACGGCCCCCTCACTCTGCTCTCGGCTCTGCGGGGGCGCTGGCTGGCCTTGGCACCTCACCTTCGGCGCTGCGTCGAGCGGGCCTCTCGGACTCTGACGTCGACCCGCATGGCGCTGGCGTGGACCTGCGCGACGAGTTCTACCAGTTCGTCGACGACCTCGCGGACTGGTTCGGGTTCGACTTCCCAGAGCCCGCAGGCTATGTTGGTGACCCCGACGATTATTTCACGGACACTCGCACTTTCGGTCGGGTCTCTAGCGACACAAAGATTTTCCCAGTCTTCAGGGGCCTGCCGATGGGCTGGAGTTGGCCATTTGGTTTTGCCAACTTGTGACCGAGTCTGCGGAGACGGAGGCGGTCACTCGCCTTGCTGGGCCCCCGTGCCCGTGCGTGATCTCGGACAAGAGGCCCGCGCCCCCCTTTGCCACGGGACGGCCTCTGGTCTCGCCCTACGTGGACAAGGCCAACCTCTTCGGCGTCCTCGCGGAGGACGTTGGCACGGCCCCCGACGAGATCTGCGCGGAGTTGGACCGCGCGAACCTCGCCTACCACGAGAAGGTCGAGCCGACCCGTCTCTACGGGTCTGTCGGGGTGGTCTTCGATGGGCAGGCGCGGAAGCTCAGGCACACCGACAAGAGGGCCTGGAAGCTCTATTTGGGCCTCCAACACCTCATAGGCGTAGGCGGGGCCACAGGCTACGCGCTCCGCATCATCTACGGGCACCTCGTGAACTTCTTCATGCTGATGCGGCCCGCCTTGGCTGTGCTCGACCTGGGCGACCACTTCGTCGCGGAGCACCGCGAGAGGTTCGCCGAGTTCCAGCCCGACCTCTTGGGCGAGATCCGTGTCGCCAAGGGCCCGACCTTCCTGGTGGAGGTGGACCTTGGGGCGCCTTGGGCCCAGGTCACTTACTGCAGCGACGCCCGCACCTACGGCTACGCGTTGCACGAGGCCTGCCTGACGGACGACGAGCTGCTCGACACCTTCAGCGTACGGGAGCGCTGGCGCTTCCTGGACGTAGAGCCCGCCTTCCAGCCTGGCGCGGCCGACGGGCCGCCCTCCGCCATCGCCGCCGAGGCCACAGCTACCCTCGCGGCGGGGCTAGTGGGCGACCCTGCTTTCGACCTTGACGACGAGCATCGCGGGGGCGCCTGCCTGGACCGCCGGCCCGCGCGCACGGCCACGCTCGATCTCGACGGGATGGTGACTCCCGTGGCCGACGCCGTGGTCGACCGCCATCGTTGGGCTCTGTTCGTCCAAGGCGCCTGGAGGTACGCGGCCCCTATCCGCGTGAAGGAGGCGCGCATGCAGCTGCTTGGCTTGATCAGGGCCTCGCGGAGCACCCGGATGCACGGCCATCGCGTGGGCAGCATGGGTGACAACATGGCTGCCTTCCTCAGCTTCGAGAAGGGCCGCGCCCGTGACTTCGCCCTCAGACAGCTCTGTCGGGTCGCTGCCGCGAGGCAGATCTCCGCCGACATCCAGTGGCGGCAGCGGCACGTCGAGACGGACCGCAACCCTACCGACTACGACTCCAGAGCGGCCGACCGCGGGGAGGTGCAGCCCGGGCAGCCACAGTGGGGGCCGCCCGCCGCCCTATAGCCGCCATCGGGGCCAGCCTGGGGCCGCCGCCGCCAGCCGAGGGCTTGCGGGCTGCCCGGCCAGCCGCGGGCTCTGCCAGCGGCCCGACCGCGCACGGCGCCCAGCGGCGCCTCGCTCGCGCGGCAGGCCTGCATGCCCGCCGCGGCCGCCGCTGCCTGTCAGAGGTCGCGCCACGGCCGCTGCCGCCTCAATCGCTTGATATCCCGGAGGTTTCCAAAGGGGCAGCCTCAGAGACGGCGGAGGTCATCGCCGCGCCTGCTCCGAGGGAGGCAGAAGGCAAAAAGCTCTCGCTCGCAGCCTCTCGTCCGTGTGCTTCCCGTCGCCCCAAAGCTTTCTGCGAGATATTCGCGGGCTGCGCCCGACTCGCCGCCGCCCTCAGGGACTTGGGCCTCTCGGTGGCGACCCCGGTGGACCTGAAGAACGGCTCGCATTTCGACATCCCGGACTACAGGGTCTTTGCTGTCTTGGCGTCTTGGGTCCGATCTAGGAAGCTCTGGCGGGTGCACTTTGGGACTCCATGTATAGCGTGGAGTGAGGCTACTGGGGCTGCTCGTCCCCAACACCGCCGTCAAGGGCTCCAGCTAGCCCGTCGCACTTTGGACCTCATGGGGCTCTGCAGGGACTTCAACGCGCACTGGTCTCTCGAGAACCCCGCGTCCTCAAAGCTGTTCACGTGGGCTCCCTCAGCGTCGTTTATCTCCTCAGTCGATTCCGTCAAGATCCTCATTCGATATTGCCAATACGGTTGCGCATATAAGAAGCCTACAGTCGTTGTCTCAGTTCATCCTGGCTTATCTGTCATTGGACGTGTATGCTCTGGAGGCCATGCTCGTGAGAGCCTCGAGGGCAAAGTCTCCGTGGCCATCGATGGTTCAATCCGAAGTCGGTGGACGACCTCCCTGGCGGGGTCGTGCCCGCCAGCTTCTGTGCCGTGCCTGGGCCAAGGCGCTGGGTGCCGCTGCGCCTTCCTCGGCCTGGCGCCGGCACGCCGATCCACAGGTCTCCGACGGCTGGTCGGCTCACTTGGCGGCCGCTGTCGGGCGGCCCGCCTGCGAACTCGTCGGGCCGCGGCCGCGCTGCCCCAGGAGCTCGCCGCCCGAGTGGCCTCCCGAGGCCCCCCAGTGGGGCGCCCGCTGGGCTCAGGCACGAGCCAGTCGCAGGGGCCCGCAGGCGGCGGGACTTCGTCGAGCCGGCGGTCGTGGCGGCCAGGAGGCGCGCCCGCGCCGAGCAGCAGGGCCGCTACGTGGTGCGCGGCGCCATCCACTGCCTGCGCTACCCGCGACGGACCCCCGCCACGCTGCCGCTCAGCCGCCACGCGCTCGCCGGCTGGAGCCAGACGGGGCCAGAGCGGGTCCGCGACCCGCTGCCGTGGGAGGCCGCCGTCCTGATCGCGGATCACATGATCCAGCGCGGGCCCCTCGGCGAGGCGGCCGCGGGCGCGCTCGCCAACAGCTTCGACGGGTACCTCTGGTCATCCAGCGTGCTGAGGATCAATGGCTCCGACGTGCGCGTCGTCGGGGGCGGGGTGGCCAGGGGGCACCCTCGCGCGACGGTCACCATCGCCCCGCCCCGCGCCGACGACGGAGCCGAGCCCCGCCCGCGGCTCAAGACCAACGAGCACGACATCTTCGGAGACCTGGCGAGCTTCAGGGCAGGGCGGAGCTTCGTGGCCGACCTCCTCGTGAAACTGAAGGGCCAGCGCCTGCCGCGTCGCCAGCTCCCCCGCTGACGCTGGCCCAGTACGACAGGTACTTCAACGCCGCGGTCGCGGCCCTTCACCTGCACCGCCTTCACGTGCACGGGAGAAGGTGCCACGCGCTCTGCTTCAGTCCTTCCCAGGCAAGCTCGCGCAGTTGTATGCTTGCTTGCTTGGTTAGAATGTTTGGCCTCATTTCTTTTCGGCACCCTCCCTCTCCTCCCTTCAGTCCATCATATGGGATTTGGGGCGCGCCTTAGCGTGCACCTCTGCAGGCAGAGTTTCTTGTGATTGCGGATGTCATGTATCTTCTGCTCGTGCACGCTCGCAGAATCGACCTTGCCTCAGGTAAGCCTTGCGGAGTAGAAATGCGCGGCCTCTCTGTCAGTTCTGGTCAGCGGTGTCGTCTGCTTCGAATGCTCGGGCCATGATTTGTCTCTGACATGGATTGCCCCCCCCCCCCCCCCCCCGCAGTGTAGCTCACCGCCAGCAGCAGCGTGCCTGTCTCTGCTGCCTTTAGCGGCTCACCCGCCCGCGTCCTCCCGATTGGGTGTGCCATCAATCGGTGTTGTGCGCAGCGAGGCTCCAGTTTGAGTATCTTTAAGTGTGCACCTCTGCCGGCAGAGTTTCTTGTGATGGCTGATATCATGTATCTTCTGCTCGTGCACGCTCGCAGAATCGACCTTGCCTCAGGTAAGCCTTGCGGAGTAGAAATGCGCAGCCTCTCTGTCAGTTCTGGTGAGCGGTGTCGTCTGCCTCGAATGCTCGGGCCATGTATATATATATATATATATATATATATATATATATACATATACATATACACAGGTTTACAAACATATTTTCGCAGGTGACATCCGCAGGTGACGTTCGCTTGTTGTGAGGGCAGCGGTTTCTGCTCACTAAAACTCAGGAGGTGGTCGCCCGTGTCCTCCCTCCATCCTATTTTCCAGGTTCTCTTTGTCGCGCACGGACGTCTCCGGCAGCTGGGCCGACTTGCAGGTTAGTTCCACCTGCGGACATCATTGCCTCTGAAGACAGCCATTGGGCCGTTCCACATGCGCGGATGGCTTTCAGACTGCCCGACAGGCTGCCAAGAGCACCCGAAAGCGCCCCAAAGGCGCCCCAGAACCGATTAAGCTAACTTCCCAACGGCACCAGCGTTCTCCAGGACGCCCCGAAAAAACTCCGAGAGACCCTTCTAAAGGGCCCCGAGGGGCCCAAATCGTTCATTCTCAACGCACACATTCATCAACAACGTCCAAAACGGCCCAACTGCTCCTTTAAGATCGCCCCAGCACTGCCACGTAGGCCCCCAATGAGGCATCAAAGTTGCCGACGACAGGCTGACGACCAGTGTGGGTCACTATTTCAGCGGAGCTGTCTGTAACCGAATCGCAGCACCCAGTGGATGCTAATGGGGATGAGGAGGAAGGAGGAAGAAGGAGGAGAAGCAGTTTCTTCAGAACCCTCTAGGCATTTCAAAGTCTCGGCGCACGGCTCGCATCGGAAAGAGGGAGGCGCAGGGTATGGGGCAGGCAGGGAC
The DNA here is from genome assembly GCA_963575745.1 of Prorocentrum cordatum. Classification (NCBI taxonomy): domain Eukaryota; class Dinophyceae; order Prorocentrales; family Prorocentraceae; genus Prorocentrum; species Prorocentrum cordatum. The sequence goes on from CAUYUJ010001303.1 coordinate 275,871, forward strand.
GCCGGGGCTCGGTGAGGGCCTCAAAGCGCCGTGCGTATATATGCTGGCGTACGGGGGGCCCGGGGCCCGGGCCGGAACACCCTCCTGGATTTCCCCCACGACATGCTTGACCCCTTCCGGGGCCTCCCGCCTCCCGGAGGCCACCGAAAAGCGACCAGGGCCGAAGACGCCCGAATCTTGTTTCAAGACGGTTCGAGAGGCCCCGACGACGTCCAAGGCTCCAAGATGAGCCCCGAGAGGGCCTCATGAATTCAACGGTGCATTTTTGGCATATTCCCATTTCGGGCCTTAACAGCTCCAAAACGGCCCAAGTGGCCCCACAGATCGCCCCAAGACGGCCCAAGAGGCCTCCAAGAGAGCTGAAGGACGGCCCAAGAGAGCCCCAGGACGGTCCAAGAGGCGCCCAAAACGGCCCAATAGGGCCCCAAGAGGAACCCAAGAAGGGGAGTTCCAGGCCGCGGCACGCGCCCGAGAGGCCCCTAGGGGCCACAAAAGATATCCCAAGAGGCCCCAACATTGCACACTTGAGGCCATAAGGAACTTCAACGCTCACTCCACGAGGCGCCCGAGAAGCATGCCGCATGCCAAGGGATCCCGAATTGTAGGTATCCAAAAAGTCTCTGGCCCAAAACTCGGGTACACAAGCGGCTATATACAAGGCCGAAGGCTAAACATATATGTAGTACTATATATATATATGTGTGAATATATATATATATATATAATATATATATATATATATATATATATATACATAGGCAAGTAATTGGTTTGGCGACGGACCCATCCCTATGCAGCCATGCGCAGCGCAGGTCGCGGGCCTTTATTTATACATTGTGCGCCGCGGGGCAATGCGGGAAGATGGCTGGTGCGGAGCACGCGTGCACGGGTGTGCTGAATTCCTGATTTTTTTGTGAACGAGCTGCCACAAGAAGGGGCCGAGGCGAGGGCGCGAGGGCAGGGGCGCGGCCGCGCGCGAGGGAGAGCGCCGCCCCCCCCTCCCCTCAGCGAGGCCGTGCAGCTGGGCCGCGGGGCGGAGCAGAGGGCGCGGGCGGCGGAGAAGTTGGCGCAGGCAACGGGGCCTCGTCTGGGCGTCGTCGGCCAGCGCCGCCGCTGCCGTCGTCGCTGCCGCCAGCGCCGCCGTCAGCGCGGGCGCCGTCAGCGCGGGCGCCGTCGCCATCGTCGTCGCAGTCGTCGTTTCCGTGGGCGTCGGCGCCTGCACGGCCGTCGTCCCTGGCGCCCTCGCCGCGTCGTCGTCGTCGCCGCCGCTGTGCTTCGGTGGCAGGAGCCCCTGCTACAAGGGGCGAGGCCTTCGGGCGGTCTCGTCGGGTCGGGGTGCGAGCCTCCCGAGGCAGTAGCGACTACGACGACGACGACCACGACCACGACCACGACGACGACGCCGACGGCGGCGGCGACGACGACGACGATGATAATTATGATGAGGCTGATGATGCTGCTGCTGATGATGGTGATAATCATGATGACCATGATGATTTTTTGCTGATAGAGACTGACCGCAAGCGAACCAGCCTTCGTTTGAAAAACCTCTAGCCAGCGCAGGGGACGCATTCGACCCGATCCCACGCACCGTGGGATGGGTCGCCGTCGTCCTCCTCTACGCTGGCAATGGGAAAGCCAGCAAGGCCGTCCCACAAGGCCAGATCGGCCTGGAAAGCGGGCGGCGGCGAGCACACCTGCCCCGTCCACCCCACCCCCACCCCCCCACTCCCAGTCCCGACCGAAGGAGAGAGAGCAGGCAGAGGCGGCAGTTCGGCCGACTCGAGCAGCCTGCGCTTCCGCAGCAAAATCGGAGGGCCCACGAACTCGCGGGACCGAAGCGGATGGCAGCCTCGCATGAGGTTGCGCAGCCTGTAGTACCTCGAGTCTCTCACGAGGACACCCTGCCTACGATTCATCGGCAAGCAATCCTGCGAAAGACCCTGGCTCTTCTTTTCCGAAAAAGCCCCGCACAGAGAGCAGAACAGGAAGGGCCCCGCGCGGTGAAGTGCGTGGGAGCTGGTCCTGTCGTCACAACGAAGCTGGCGAAGCACCGAGCGTGTCCTCGCCGACCGAAGGCACACCCTGCATCGGAACCTTTGCGCAACCACCGTCACTGCAGGGTCGAAGCGCGAGTGCGGCTTCGGGGGACCGAGTCCCCCCTCAATCGTGCCTATGGCACGGCCGAGTATTTGCGCTTGAGCGTCCCGTGGCGTGATCGTGCCGATCCGAGCGACCAGCCTGGTACAGAACTGAGCAACTAGGCGGATGGCGCTGCGCGACGCGCCATGCGCAGAACGCAGCTGGAGGGAATCTCTATGCATGGCGGCACCCCATTTAGCCGACTGATCAGCTTGGGCATTGCCGACCCTCTGCCATTCTGAAATCCGTCCCTCTGCTACGGCAGAGGCAGGGGTATGTGCTTTGACGTGAGAAACCTCCACCGACTCACCCCCACGGTCAGACACAAGCCTCCAAACCTCCCTCCATAGTAAGGCAAGCGGGTCACTCGCAGCGGTGCCTGCTCCAGCACCTTGGCGCCAGACATCCACGAGTGGCTTGCAATCCGTAAAAAACCTCATCTGAGCTCCCATATAGCGCAGCGCCATCAAGAAACTGAAAAGCTCAGCCGCTGGCACAGATTGAATGAGACAGGGCAGAGGGCCATGGAGGCGAGCAACCACTCGCTTGCTGTCGTCAAGCGAACAGAGTCCCCATCCGCAGCGCCGTAAGCGAGAGAAACGTCCGTGCCTCCCCGACCCATCACCGAACACGTGCACATCGAGCAGCAAGTCGGGAGACCGCACCGTCCACACGACTCGCTCCTCGAGGCAGGGGTTCGGGAAGAGCCAAGCAGGGTCAGGGACAAGAAAGCGCGTGAAAATCAAGGTATCCACCGCAGCAGCACGAGCCATGTCAAGCATTTGACCAGCCATGGCACTGCCAGCTCTGTAATCCCGACGAAACTCAGTATGCAGGGGGCAATCGTAGAATCGGTGCCAGGTAGATCCAGCACTCTGACAGGCAAGGCAGCTCGGGTTGACGGCTCCACCTGACTCGTAAAGTCGCTCCTGCGACCAGAACCCTCCTGCAAAAAGGCACCGCAGAAGACCCTGATGCCTTGGGGTCCAGTCAGGGCCTCGGATAGAATGAGGCTGGAGGAGGGACCTCAGGGGCTCCACGAGAGGAGGATGAGGGCAGGGCGAGACCCACGAGGGATGCTTCGCGAGAACCTGTCGCCACACCCACCGCTCGGTGGCCTCATCAACTAACCTACCTCCATCCTTCGGGGAAATCTGTTCAATTGCGAGAGGACCTCGGTGGGTCTTCCAATGAAAAGGGTCAGATACAGACCAACCCAACCGCAAAAGTGTCGCAACTAGCGCAGAAGCAGGTCCGCGAATGTCAGACCAAACTTGAGACACAGGAACACTAGACAGGCGTGCCCATGCTCCACTCAGAAGTCGCGCCATATCTGCTCTGGGGGCCCATCCGTCCCACAGCGCCTGCAGCCAGAGGAAGATCGGGCTCCTGTTGCACTCGAAGGCGGGGTCGACCTGCGGCCCAGCAAGCATGAGGTCCAATGAGAGCGACCTGCCCGTGTGCCTGTAGACCATGCCCGCGCGCGCCAGCTGCCTCGCCCTCAGCAGGTGCGTGTTGCTGATGCCGTGAACTCCCACTGCCCAGAGCATACCAGGCTTGAGGCCAGTCTGCACCAGTTTGATCGTCTTGCCCCCAGCTTTCGCGAGCCGCTTATACCGAGGGATCCGAGACGCCATCCTGCCCAGCCGCTGTGCACGAACCGAATGAGAAAGCCGATTTCCACCGCCAAAGTCCAGCCCCAGGTTCCGAACCGAGCGTGTGAGGAACCTCGACGAGGACGGGTTGACTTTCCTAAACACCTTCCGTATGCCTTGGCCGATGACCACCTGGTGCTTCTTGGGCAGGGAGAGGGACAAGCCGATCTGCGAAAGCTCAGCCGCCAAAAGGTCCTCGGCCCCCTTGAGTTCCCTGGCAACTTCCCACGCCTCGCCAATACGTTGCAACTGCAGATCATCCACCACGACCGCCACCTCGACATTCACGAAGCGAAGAGAGACGGCATCCACTGGCGACAAGAGCACCAGACGCAGCAGGGAAGTCGCGCAGCTGCAGCCCGCGACAATCGTGCGGTGCGTCACCACCGCCTGTGTGGCGATGTTCTGGAAGAGCACCATTCTGTCGAGGCAATATGATGCGAGCAGGAAGCGAAGGGTCTTACCTCGGAACTTGTGCCGACGGGCAGCTGCAGCTAAAACATGATGGGGCACGTGCTCGTATGCTTTGACCAGGTCGAGCAGGGTTGTCCCTGCCGCTCTGCCCTGGTCCCTGGCCAACTCCGCCTTGAAACTCTGCTTCCAAACGCAAATGTCACATGAGGCCCCTGAGTCACCATACCAGAACAACCGAGGGTTGGCCTTTTCCCAGGGGCCAGCAACTTTCCATCGGGCCCAACGGGACCACAACCGAAGAGGCGTCGCGAAGATCCCAATAGGACGATCTCCCCCTTCAGGCGGCGGCTTCGGTAGAAGAGCAATAAGCAGCAGAGCCCAGCACCTCGGAATGTGAACCAGGCGCTGCATCTCGACCCAGATCCGTAGGAAGACCGCGACAGCGCCGTCGTCAAGGAAGGACCAATGACGGGGATGCAGGCCACAGACTCCAATGGCCGTGTGCGTGCTGTAGGTCCTGGTAAGGGCTAAGAGCTCCTCATGTGTGGGGGCCTCCAGCTCTGGCTCGTCATCGCACCAGTCAAAATCAGGCTCTCGGAGAGCTTGGCCGACACCCCAATGCTGATGCCACTTTTGAGCCCGATGATCGGCTTCAGCAGCAATCCCCAGAGGTTCACCAGACGGCCCCGAGAAACAAGAGAGCCCAGATGCAGCCCACTTGGGAACCTCTTTGGTGAACCTGATGACCATGATGATACTGATTTTGATGATGATGATGATGATGATGATGATGATGATGATGATGATGATGATGGTGATTGTGGTGGTGGTGGTGATGATGGTGATGGTGGTGGTGATGGTGATGGTGATGATGCTGACGATGATGATGTTGATGATGATAACGATGGTGATGGTGATGATGATGCTGCTGATGATGATGATGAAGATGATAATGATGATGCTGATGACGATGATAATGATGATGCTGAGGGTGATGATGATGCTGGTGATGATGATGATGATGATGATGATGGTGGTGATGATGATGATGATGATGATGATGATGATGATGATGATGATGATGAGAATGGTGATGGTGATGATGACGATGACGATGATGATGATGAGGATGATGATGCAGATGATGACGATGACGATGGTGATGATGGTGGTGATGATGATGCTGATGCTGCTGCTGCTGCTAATGCTGTTGCTGATGATGATGATGCTGCTGCTGTTGCTGCTGCTGCTGATGATGCTGCTGCTGCTGGTGGTGGTGGTGGTGGTGATGATGATGATGATGAGGAGGAGGAGGAGGAGGAGGAGGAGGAGGAGGATGACGGGGTGCTCTCCAGCAGCTGCGCCTCGCCGAGCGCGCCCCCGGGCGCGCCAGCGTCGCCCCGGGGCCGCCGCGCGAGGCCCCCGTCGCCCGGGTGGCGCCCGGAGGAAGGCCCCCTCGCGTCGTGGCGGTGCTCGTCCTCGGGGGGCCGCCGCCGGTCCCCTGGGGGCCGTCGCGCACAGCGGGGGCCCAAGGAAACTCGAAGAAAAAAAACGCCAGAGACATAGAGATACACATGCACATGACAGAAACATGCGAATAATTCTGAGAAGAGGGAGAGTACGAATACTAGTAATAACAAACAACAGCGACTGAGCATAACGAATAATAGCATAAACAAGAACGCCTTAAGCAGAATCACAACGAGTAATCATATCACAAACAAACATAAACATAACTTTTTGCGCTCCGCGCGGATTTTTTGGATCCGTGATGGTCCCCCCCGGCGGCGCCTCTGGCGTCGCCCTTGGCGCGCGCGTCAGGGAGTCCAGCGCAGGTCCAACAAATCCGCGCGGAGCGCCACAATTTTATGTTTGTGCTGTGCTTTTTCTTCTAGAGGCACCCTGCTGGCCTCCAGGGTGCATTGGGCCTCTTGGGTTTGGATGGTTTTGCAATGGACAGCGCGACGCTCCCACACCGGGACTCGAGGGACGTCCTGGGGCCTCGGGGTCGGGTTTCTTGTGGAGGGTTTCTTGTGGACAGGCCTCCACTGTATCCTGGGTCCCCCGCGTGGGGTAAGTCGGGCGTGTCCCTCCACAGGAGAAACATCCAAAAATAGTTGCCCATATCCTAAGGTGGGGTTCTTGTTATTACTTGGACGCCTCCTACTCCTTCTTCTCCCTCTTCTCCTTCTCCTCCTCCTCATACCCAGACTTGCTCACACTCAGATTTACTCATACCCAGACTTACTCAGACACAAACTTACTCACCCTCAGACCCACTCATACTCAGACCTACTCCTACTCAGAGTTACTCATGCTGAGACTCATTCATGCCCAGACTAACTAATACTCAGACTTGTTCCCAGACTTCTTCATACTCAGACCTGCTCGTACTCAGACCTTTTCATTGCCTGATTTTTTTCCAAACGCAGCAGATTGTGAGGATGTCTCAGGCGGGGCGCTGGCTTCAGCCCCCCAAGGGGAGCCGCCAGGAGTGTTTTCACGGTCCCGTTCGCAGCAATGTTGTGGGGATGTCTCAGGCGGTTTGTTTGTTTTCTGTTCCAACATCCTTGGCTATCCGAGCAGATTGTGAGGATGTCTCAGGCGGGGCGCTGGTTTCAGCATCCCTAAGGGGGGCCGCCAGGAGTGTTTTCATGGTCCCGTTCGCGGCCATTTTGTGGGGATGTCTCAAGCTGTTTGCTTGTTTTCTGTCCCAACATCCTTCGCTGTCGGAGCAGATTTGGAGGATGTCTCGAGCGAGGCGCTCATTTTCACCCCCCAGGTGGGCCAGATGTTGAGGATGTCTCGATCGGTTTGCCTGTTTTGGTGGCCAGGCTCGTGGGCGCAGATTCTTCGCAGGATGCCACATGAGGCTCCAACAGGCTCCAGGAGGCCCCAGGAGACCACATGAGGTCCCAGGGGCATCAGGAGGCCACAGAAAGACTCAAGAGGCCACAGGATGCCTCAAGAGGCTCCAGGAGGCCCCAGGAAGCTCCAGAAGGCCGCAGGAAGCCGCAGGAGGCCCCAGGAGGCCACAGGAAGCGTCATGAGACCTCGGAAGGCAACAGGAGGCCGCGAGAGGCCCCAGGAGCAGGAGGCTTCAGAAGGCAACAGGAGTGGCTCCAATCCCATGTGTTTGACGTATGTTCCTATCGATTGGGCCTCATTTGGAGCACGATTCCTTGATGTTATAGTATGTTTCTATGTATTGCCCTTCTCTCCTGTGTACACAATCCTACATGTGTTACTTATGTCTAACCTCATGCCCGTGATAATAAACACTAGGGGGTAATAAAGTTCGGGGTTCAGGGAGAGATAATAAAAGTAGCCCAGCAGACCTCAGCATAATCTCGAAGTAAGAGATGACCAAGAGGGGACCAAGCCGAGCACGTTTTGGGACATCCTTGGCGTTTAGTTTTCATAGAAATATCCTCAACAATGGCTTATCTCTCATGAAAATTGTTTTTTTGTAAGTGCTCGTGTAGGGTAGCTCATGTGCCTCAATTTCCATGTATAATCAACCCCAGAGATAAAAAAGTTCAGGCGAGCGTGGGGACACAGAGAAATATAAAAGAAGAATAATACAGTAGAATAATAATAAGAAAGAAGAAGAAGAGGAGAATAAGAAGAGGACGAAGAAAGGAAAAATCCAAAGTTCCAAATCTATCAATTTTAATTTGCAAACGCTTTATGAAAATTGATTGTTTTAAGTGCTCGCGTAGGGTAGCTCATGTGCTTCATTTTCCATGGATAATCAACCCCAGGGATAACAAAGTTCAGGCGAGCGTGAGGGCAGATAGAAATATAAAATAAGAAGAGGAAAGCAGAATAATAATAAGAGCATTGCTCGTTTCGTTTGAGTCTGCCTCCCAAAATTATTGTTTTCGCTTGACACATCATGAAAAAGTGTGATCGCTTCGCTTGATGTTGCTATATCAACATCGCTTGATGTTGCTATCTCAACATAGCGTTTCGAGGTGATAATGAAGTTCGGCCTGCGCTCGCCGCCCAATTTGAATTTTGTATAGGGCGACGATAATCAACTCTAAACACGGAAGGGGGGGTCCCTTTATTATCATCGGCGTGCGGTTATGTGTATTATGCCTCTCCTGGGGCACGTGTCCTTGGTGTTTTACGTGTGTTCCTATATGTTGCCCTTCTCCTGTGGCTGTAACCCGCAATGTTTTATGTACGTCTGTCGCTATAGATTGGGCCCCTCCTGGGGCACGAACCCTCACTAGGAGGTCCTAAGAGGCCCCAGAAGGCTCCTGGAGACCCCAGGCAGCCCCAGTAGGTTTCAAGAGGCCCCAGGAGGCCCCAGGCTCATGCGCAGAGACGCGCTCGTACTACTGAGGGTAATTCACACTCCAATTCATTCGCAGTTAGATTCATGTCCAGACCGTCACGACTGAAGCCCGTTTATATTCGAAAGGTCTTGCGCCTAGACATTCACGGCGGACAGGTCCATGCGAAAAGATGCACATATGGGGAGCTCCACGCAGTGACTACTTTAAACATTACCCTGGCGACGTATCCAACCCCTGCGCAAACGCGGGGCGCAAATAGTTTAGGACACTTTATAAGGGGTCGATGACGGAGCGAGGGTTACATATGTCTGCAGACGGAATTCGGGAGACTCGCAGGACACTGGCTACAGGACAAGGGTTAGATAAAGCTGATAAGTTACAATCCCTGAGCAACCCTAACCACTTCGAAAGCGGGGATCTCAGATCGCAGCCCCCCAGGGACGGCGAGGTCTAATTTGGGTCCGCGCGTGGCGTCGCTGTGCTGGCCCCCCAGCATGCCTCGAAAGTGGCGACAGCTTCACAGATCGCAGCCCACCAGGGATGGCGAGGTCTAGTTTGGGTCCGCGCGTGGCGTCGCTGTGCTGGGCCCCCCAGCAGGCCTCGAAAGCGGCGGCTGTTTCACAGATCGCAGCCCCCCAGGGATGGCGAGGTCTAGTTTAGGTCCGCGAGTGGCGTCACTGCGCTGGGCCCCCCAGCAGGCGTTGAAAGTGGCGACAGTTTCGCAGATCGCAGCCCCCCAGGGATGGCGAGGTCTAGTTTGGGTCCGCGCGTGGCGTCGCTGTGCTGGGCCCCCCAGCAGGCCTCGAAAGTGGCGACAGTTTCACAGATCGCAGCCCCCCGGGATGGCGAGGTCTAATTTGGGTCCGCGCGTGGCGTCGCTGTGCTGGGCCCCCCGGCAGGCCTCGAAAGTGGCGACAGTTTCACAGATCGCAGCCCCCCAGGGATGGCGAGGTCTAATTTGGGTCCGCCCGTGGCGTCACTGTGCTGGGCCCCCCAGCAGGCCTCGAAAGTGGCGACAGTTTCACAGATCGCAGCCTCCCAGGGATGGCGAGGTCTAATTTGGGTCCGCCCGTGGCGTCACTGTGCTGGGCCCCCCAGCAGGCCTCGAAAGCGGCGGCTGTTTCACAGATCGCAGCCCCCCAGGGACGGCGAGGTCTAATTTGGGCCCGCCCGTGGCGTCACTGTGCTGGGCCCCCCAGCAGGCTTCGAAAGTGGCGACTGTTTCACATATCGCAGCCCCCCCGGGACGGCGAGGTCTAATTTGGGTCCGCCCGTGGCGTCACTGTGCTGGGCCCCCCAGCAGGCTTCGAAAATGGCGACAGTTTCACAGATCGCAGCCCCCCAGGGATGGCGAGATCTAATTTGGGTCCGCCCGTGGCGTCACTGTGCTGGGCCCCCCAGCACGCCTCGAAAGTGGCGACAGCTTCACAGATCGCAGCCCACCAGGGACGGCGAGGTCTAGTTTGGGTCCGCGCGTGGCGTCGCTGTGCTGGGCCCCCCAGCAGGCCTCGAAAATGGCGACAGTTTCACAGATCGCAGCCCCCCGGGGATGGCGAAGTCTAAGTTGGGTCCGCCCGTGGCGTCACTGTGCTGGGTCCCCCGGCAGGCTTCGAAAGTGGCGAGAGTTTCGCAGATCGCAACCCCCCGCAGGCAAGACAGGAGGAGGCAAGAGGGAGACGGGACGGGAAGGAGGAAGTGGAGACCACACTGCTCTATTCAAAACGAATACCCGACCAAGGAGGGTTGGGAACAATTGTCTGGGGACCACTTTTGGGGTATTCTTGCTGTTGTAGTATTTCTCATATCCTAAGATGAGGTTCTTGTTGTTCCCCACATGCTTAGTGGGGCTATGGCTTTCTGCCCTGCATCGTCGCACCCGCGGCCCTCACACCCCACCTTCCTCCTCCCTCTCCTTTCTACACAGCACATCACAGCGCAGCACAGCTCAGCGCAGCACTGCACAGCACAGCACACCTCAGCACAGCACAGCTTAGCTCGGCACAGCACAACTCAGCACTGCACAGCACAGGAGGCTCACCACAGTGCAGCAGAGCACAGCACAGCTGAGCACAGCACAGCACCGCGAAGCACACAGCACATTGACGCTCACACACACACAGCACGTACACAGCACAGCACAGCTCATCTCAGCACAGCGTTGCACAGCACAGCACAGCACCTCAGCACAGCACACCTCAGCACTATACAGCACAGCGCAACACAGCACCTCTGGACACCATAGGGGGTGCGCAGCAAGTGGTCTCTGAGCGCGGTCGCTATCCAAGACAGTATCGACAAAAATCTAGCAGGCGTTGCATCTTCTGGACGCCAAAAGGGGTGCGCAGGGGGGGGTCTCCCAACGCGGCCGCTATCCGCGGCACTGTCGCGAAGCCTAGCAGGCAGGCGTGGCACTTCCTGGACGCCATAGGGGGTGCGCAAGGGGTGGTCTCTCAGCGCGGCCGCTATCCACGGCACCGTCGGAAAGCCTAGCAGGCGTGGCACTTTCTGGACACCCAAGGGGGGGGCGCAGCAAGTGGTCTCTGAGCGCGGCCGCTATCCACGACACTGTCGCAAAGTCTAGCAGACATGGCACTTCCTGGACACCATAGGGGGGCGCAGCAAGTGGTCTCTGAGCGCGGCCGCTATCCACGACACTCTCGACAAACCTGGCAGGCGTTGCATTTTCTGGGCGCCACAGGGGGTGCGCAGCAAGTGGTCTCTGAGCGCGGCCGCTATCCACGTCTCTGTCGAAACACCTAGCAGGCGTGGCATTTTCTGGACACCATGAGGGGTGCGCGGGGGGTGGTCTTTCAGCGCGGCCGTTATCCACGACACTGTCGCAAAGCCTAGCAGGCGTGGCACCTTCTGGACACCACAAGGGGATGCGTAGGGGGTGGTCTCTGAGCGCGGCCGTTATCCACGACACTGTCGCAAAGCCTAGCAGGCGCGGCACTTTCTGGACACCATATGGGGATGCGCAGAGGGTGGTCTTTCAGCGCGGCCGCTATCCACGACACTGTCGCAAAGCCTGGCAGGCGTGGCACTTTCTGGACACCATAGGGGGGGCGCAGGGGGTGGTCTCTGAGCGCGGCCGCTATCCACGACACTGTCGCACAGCCTGGCAGGCGTGGCACTTTTTGGACACCATAGGTGGTGCGCAGCAAGTGGTCTCTGAGCGCGGCCGCTATCCACGATATTGTCGCATAGCCTGGCAGGCGTGGCACTTTCTGGACGCCATAGGGGGTGCGCAGGGGGTGGTGCCGCTATCCACGACACTGTCGCACAGCCTAGCAGGCATGGCACTTCCTGGTCACCATAGGGGGGCGCAGCAAGTGGTCTCTGAGCGCGGCCGCTATCCACGACACTCTCGACAAACCTGGCAGGCGCGACACTTCCTGGACACCTTAGGGGTTGCGCAGGGGGTTGGTCTCTCAGCGCGGCCGCTATCCACGACACTGTCGCAAAGCCTAGCAAGCGTGGCACTTTCTGGGCACCATCGGGGGTGCGCAGGGGGTGATGTTTCAGCGCGGCCGCTATCCACGACACTGTTGCAAAACCTAGCAGGCGTGGCACCTTCCGGACACCATAAGGGGGTGCGCAGGGGGTGGTCTCTCAGCGCGGCCGCTGTCCACGACAGTGTCGCAAAGCCTAGCAGGCGTGGCACTTTCTGGACACCATAGGGGGCGCGCGGCCGCTATCCACGACACTGTCGCAAAGCCTGGCAGGCGTGGCACTTTCTGGACACCATAAAGGGGGTGCGCAGGGGGTGGTCTCTCATAGCAGCCGCTATCCACGATATTGTCGCAAAGCCTAGCAGGTGTGGCACTTTCTGGACACCATAGGGGGGGGCGCAGAGGGTGGTCTTTCAGCGCGGCCGCTATCCACGACACTGTCGTAAAGCCTGGCAGGCGTGGCACTTTCTGGACACCATAGAGGGGGTGCACAGGGGGTGGCCTCTCAGCGCGGCCGCTATCCACGACATTGTCGCAAAGCCTAGCAATTTTCTGGACACCATCGGGGGTGCGCAGGGGGTGGTCGTTGAGCGCGGCCGCTATCCACGACACTGTCGGAACGCCCAGCAGGCGTGGGACTTTCTGGACACCATAGGGGGTGCGCAGCAAGTGGTCTCTGAGCGCGGCCGCTATCCACGATATTGTCGCAAAGACTAGCAGGCGTGGCACTTTCTGAACACCATAAGGGGGGCGCATGGGCTGGTCTCTCAGCGTGGCCGCTATCCACGACACTGTCGCACAGCCCAGCAGGCGTGGTACTTTAGTCCACGACACTGTCGCAATGCCTGGCAGGCGTGGCATTTTCTGGACGCCACAGGGGTGCGCTGGGGGTGCGGTCGATATTCGTTTCGGGCACGAAACGTGTGGCAGGCGTGGCACTTTCTGGACGCCACAAGGGGGTGCGTTGGGGGTGCGGTCGTTATCCGTTTCGGCTACGCAAAACATGGCAGGCGTGACGTTTCCTCGACGCCACAGGGGGTGCGCCAGGGGTACGGTCGCTATCCGTTTCGGGCTCGCAAGGCGTGGGATGCGCGGTACTTTCTCGATGCCACAGGGGGTGCGCTGGGGGTGCGTTCGTTATCCGTTTCGGCTTCGCAAAGAGTTGGCGGGCGTGGCATTTTCTCGACGCTACAGGTCGTGCGCTGGGGGTGCGGTCGCTATCCGTTCCGGGCTCGCAACGCGTGGCAGGCCTGGCAACTTCTCGACGCCGAAGGGAGTGCGCTGGGGGTGCGGTCGCTATCCGTTTCGGGCTCGCAAAGCGTGGCAGGCGTGACATTTCCTCGACGCCACAAGGGGGTGCGCTAGGGGTACGGTCGGTCTCCGTTTCGGGTTTGCAAGGCGTGGCAGGCGCGGTATTTCCTCGATGTCACAGGGGGTGCGCCAGGGGTGCGGTCGCTATCCGTTTCGGCTTCGCAAAGCGTGGCAGGCGTGGCAATATCTCGACGCCACAAGGGGGTGCCTTGCGGGGTCGGTCGCTATTTGTTTCGGGCTCGCAAAGTGTGGCTGGCGCGGCGCTTCTCCTCTTCACCTCTCCTCTTGAGTGGCGTCACCAACGGTATCGGCGGGGCAACGGCCACCAACATCATTCTCACATGCTTCACTTCAGCTACCATCATTTCAACCATAATCTAAGCATGTGGGGCTCCTCGGTAGCATAATGATTTGGACGTCTCCTACTTGTCCTCCTTTTCCTTATTTGTCCTCCTTCTCCTCCTCATACCCAGATATACTCATACACAGACTTACTCACATTCAGATGTAGTCATACCCAGACTTACTCAGACATCAAATTACCCATACTCAGACCTACTCATACTCTGACCGACTCTTGTTCAGACTTCCTCATGTTGGGACTCACCTGCGCCCCGTTCGCTGCCGTTTTGTTGGGATGTCTCAAGCGATTTGGTTGCTTTCTGTTCCAAAATCATTTGCTTTCGGAGCAGATATGGAAGATGTCTCGAGCGAGGCGCTCATTTTCACGTCCCTAAGGGGAGCCGCCGAGGGGTATTGCACGCCCCGTTCGCGGCCGTTTTGTGGGGATGTCTCAAGCGGTTTGCCTGTTCTCTGTCCCAACATCCTTCGCTTCCGGAGCAGATATGGAAGATGTCTCGAGCGAGGCGCTCATTTTCACGTCCCTAAGGGGAGCCGCCGAGCGGTATTGCACGCCCCGTTCGCGGCCGTTTTGTGGGGATGTCTCAATAAGCGGTTTACCTGTTCTTTGTCCCAACATCCTTCGCTTCCGGAGCAGATTTGGAGGGTGCCTTGAGCGACGCGCTCATTTTCACGTCCCTAAGGGGAGCCGCCGAGGGGTATTGCACGGTCCCGTTCGCGGTCGTTTTTTTTTGGATGTCTCAAGCGGTTTGCTTGTTTTTCGGAACCCTCTTTGGTTGGGTATTCGTTATGTGGTCGCGTCCTCCTCCCGCCTCCTCCTCTCTTCCCTCCTCTCTTCGGGCTGCGATCTGCGAAACTGTCGTCACTTTCGAGGGCTGCCGGGAGGCCCGGCGGAGTTGGGTCATACGCAGACTCAGACTAGACCTCGCCATCCCTGGGGGGCTGCGATCTGTCAAATTGTCGCTATATTCGAGGGCTGCTGGGGTGGCCAGCGGAGTGGCGCCCTACGCAGACTCAGATTAGACCTCGCCATCCCTGGGGGGTTGCGATCTGCGAAACTATCGCCACTTTCGGGGGCTGCTGGGGGGTCCAGCGGCGTGACGCCCTGCGCAGATTCAGACTAAACCTCGCCATCCCTGGGGGGCTGCGATCTGCGAAACTGTCGCCACTTTCGAGGGCTGCTGGGGGGTCCAGCGGAGTGACGCCCTGCGCAGATTCAGACTAAACCTCGCCATCCCTGGGGGGTTGCGATCTGCGAAACTGTCGCCACTTTCAAGGGCTGATGGGGGGTCCAGCGGAGTGACGTCTTACGCATATTCATATTCGACCTCGCCATCGCTGGGGGGCTGCGATTTGTGAAACTGTCGCCATTTTCGAGGGCTGCTGGGGGGTCCAGCGGAGTGACGCCCTACGCAGACTTAGATTAGACCTCGCCATCCCTGGGGGGCTGCGATCTGTGAAACTGTCGCCACTTTCGAGGGCTGCTGGCGTGGCCAGCGGAGTGACGCCCCACGCAGATTTAGATTTGACCTCGCCATCCCTGGGGGGCTGCGATCTGCAAAACTATCGCCACTTTCGAGGGCTGCTGGGGGGTCCAGCGGAGTGACGTCTTACGCATATTCATATTCGACCTCGCCATCGCTGGGGGGCTGCGATTTGTGAAACTGTCGCCACTTTCGAGGGCTGCTGACAGCAGCGCCCCTTTTTCGAGGGCTGCGATCTGTGAAACGGTCGCCACTTCCGAGGGAGCTGGGCCGGCTCTGACAGCAGCGCCAGCTGGGCCGGCCTGACCCCCGTGTCCGCCCGGCGGGGGCGAGGAGGCGCCACGGTCCCTGCTTCGGCTCCGCTGCCGCGCCCGCCGCGCGCCGCCCAGCGGTGGGCCTGGCGGCGCAGCCGCATCGCCACCCTGCGGACGCCGTGCCGCAGCGCGTCCACGCCGGCCCCAGCCTGCGGGTCCAGGCCCACGCGAGGCGCCGAGTCCGCTCTGCCAGCGGCGCCAGCGCGGTCTGCCTGCCTCACGGGCCGGCCCGAGGGAGGTGATGATGCTCCACGCTCCCTGCTGCGGCTCCGCTGCCGCGCCCGCCGCGCGCCGCCCAGCGGTGTGCCCGGCATTGGAGGGCCCTCCCCAGGGTAGCCCAGCGTAGCGTCGAAATCAAGGAAGCGCCACGCGGCCGCCCAGGCGCCGGACTCAGAGCCAAACCAGAGGATCCGGACGGATACGAAGGCGAACCTGGGGCTGACAGAAGTAGCGGCGACCCCCCGGACTTCCCTGGACGCCACGATGCTGACGCAGGCTCCCAGGACTGCGGCGAGAAACAGCAGCCCACTCAGCAAGGCGGCCGCGCGGAGGGGCGGCCCTCCTGCGTGACAACTGGGGGAAGCGGGCAGAGGAACCGCATCCACGTCATCCCAGCCACGCCGCAACGCCTCGAGCACCGAGTAGATGTGTCCCACGAAAGCTCCGTCTGGAAGCTCGAGTGCTCGGGATTTTGGGCATGAATCCCGCGGTGCGTGAGGAGGCACGTGGACAGGTAGAACTGCCGCCAGCCGCGGGCAAATGGAGGCATCGCCACCTCGTGCACGTACTTGGCCCGCTCCACCCGCCAGAACCGGAGCCGCTCCGCTGCATGGAGCCGGCGCCGTCGGCGTCGCGCACGTGGATCAGAGCCCAGGTGGTTCAGGAGCACGTCCTCACGCGGCCGCCAGCATCCCGGGCACCATCCTAGGGGAAGGCGGTTGGCAGCAGCCGCCTGGGCGCCGATCGCGAGGCCCGCGCAACATCGTAGTAGTAGTCGTAGAAGGGGCGACATGAAGAGGAAAGGGGGAGGGGGGAGATGGAGGGGTCGGGCGCGGTCGGGCGCGGCCGACTCCTGAGAGCATTATCCTTGAGCATTATCCTTGAGCCAGTGGCTCTCGCACCTCGTTCTTGCGTGGTTGTCCTGCACCTCGTGCCACGTGCGCGTGTCCCACGTAGTTTTCATGACATACAACGGTGCCTGCATTTTGATCGCCCCGCACAAATGTTAACCAATTCGTCTTGTACCTTCATACAAATGGGTTGGGTACGTGGCAGGGTAGTTTGTCCCAACATCCTTCGCTTTCCGAGCAGATTTGGAGGATGTCTCGAGCGAGGCGCTCATTTTCACGTCCCTGAGGGGAGCCGCCGAGGGGTATCTCACGGTCCCGTTCGCGGCCGTTTTGTGGGGATGTCTGAAGCGGGTTGCTTGTTTTCTGTCCCAACATCCTTCGATGTCCGAGCAGATATGGAAGATGTCTCGAGCGAGGCGCTCATTTTCACGTCCCTAGGGGGAGCCGCCGAGGGGTATTGCACGGTCCCGTTCGCGGCCGTTTTGTGGGGATGTCTCAAGCGATTTGCCTGTTGTCTGCCCCAACATCCTCTGCTTTCGGAGCAGATTGGAGGATGTCTCGAGCGAGGCGCTCATTTCCACGCGCTTAAGGGGACCCGCCGATGGGTTTTGCACGGTCCCGTTCGCGGCCGTTTTGTGGGGATGTCTCAAGCGGTTTGCTTGTTTTCTGTCCCAACATTTTTTGCTTTCGAAGGAGGATATCTCGAGCGAGGCGTTCATTTTCACCCCCCAGGTGGGCCAGATTTTGAGGATGTCTTGATCGGTGGCGAGACTCGTGGGCACAGATTTCCTCAGGATGCCGCAGGAGGCTCAACAGGCTCCAGGAGGCCCCCTGAGACCACATGAGGTCCCAGGAGGCATCAGGAGGCCGCAAAAAAAATCAAGAGACCACAGGATGTCCCATGAGGCTCCAGGAGACACCAGGAAGCTCCGGGAGGCCTCAGGAAGCCCCAGGAGGCCCCAGGAGGCCAGACGAAGCGCTAGGAGGCATCAGAAGGCAACAGGAGGCCCCGAGAGGCCCTAGGAGCAAGAGGCCTCAGAAGGCAACAGGAGTGGCTCCCATCCCATGTGTTTGACGTGTGCTCCTATAGATGAGGCCTCACCTGGAGCACGAATCCTTGATGTTATACGTATGTTTCAATCGGTTGTCCTTCTCCTTTGTACTTACGTTCCTATAGGGCCTCTCCTGGGGCACGAGTCCTTGGTGTTTTACGCGTGTTCCTATAGATTGCCCCGTTCTCCTGTGGTTCCAATCCGCAATGTTTTATGTCCGTCTGTTGCTATAGATTGGGCCTCTCCTGGAGCACGAATCCTCCCTAGGAGGTCCCAGGAGGCCCCAGGAGGCCCCAAGATGCTCCTGGAGGCCCCATGAATCCCCAGTAGGTTCCAGGAGGCCCTAGGAAGCTCCAGGAGGACCCAGGCTCATGCGCAGAGACGCGCTCGTACTACTGAGGCCAATTCATACTCCAATTCATTTTCAGTTAGATTCATGACCAGACCGTCACAACTGAAGCCCGTTTATATTCGAAAGCTCTTGCGCGTTGCATGGCTAGACGCGCATTCCCAGATCCCACTGACAAATATCTGTTTAAAACATGCACATATAGGGATCTCCACGCAGTGAGTAATTTTTTTAGGGGCCAATGTTTGAAAGTATTTTTGGCTATTTTCCACCTTCCGCTCAAAATCCGCCTGTAGGGGGACATGCCCGACCTAAATCCAGAGAGCTGGAGCCGGCTGGGGGTATGAGGTGGCCCAGCACCAGCTCCAGCCAGCAGGAAGGGCCAGGCGATCGCAAGCATGGATCATGGGGGCGTGGATTAGCGACGGGTCCCGTTTCCATTGGAAATGGCGAAGTTCTGCCGCCGAGCGAGGCGGCACCGGCCACACTTTGGGTAGGGCACCTCCCCCGATCCATGGATTTGGCAACCGCGCGCCACATCCATGGATCGCTAATCCATGTTTGCGCGCCCCCGAGAGCAGGAGCAGACGGAGGAGGAGGAGGAGGAGGAGGAGAAGGAGGAGGAGGCGGAGGAGGAAGAGGAGGAGGAGGAAGAGGAGGAGGAGGAGGAGGAAGAGGAGCATCGCTAATCCACGTTTGCGCGCCCCCGAAAAGGGTGGGAAGGGAGCCTGTTTGTAGCCTTTCTTCTTGGGCCTCACGTTGGCCTCTCGTCGCCACGGCTCGAACAACGGGTGCGTTTGGACCCTCCTCTTCCTCCTCCTCGACCTCCTCCTCGACCACCTCCTCGATCTCCTCCTCCTCGACCTCCTCCTCCTCCCCCTCCTCCTCCTCTACCTCCTCCTCCTCCTCCTCGACCTCCTTCTCCTCCTCGACCTCCTCCTCGGCCTCTTCCTCCTCCACCTCCTCCTCGGTCTCCTCCTCGACCTCCTCCTCGACCTCCTCATCCTGGGTCTGGAGACCGATTTTGAAAAGGCCCATCCAGCTCAGCCCCCCTGGCCGCCTCCAACTGAGAAATGTCGTTTGATCGAGGCTTGTGAGCGTGTTTGGATCTTGTCGGAGGCTCCAGTCAGGGGGCAACCTATGGGGGAAAGAGCTCTGGGGGGGATGCGTTCACCCATATCGACCCCCAACGACTCATTAATCGCTGACGTGGGCCTGAGCCCCACCCTTTGGAGAACGGAAAGTTACATAGGCATAACATGATCGACCCACGAACCCGGAAAGGAATATAGAAATGTAAGGCGTGGCCACGTTTCAAAGAAATTGGATTGGGCGACGGGCAAATGCAATGTTGAATGTATCGATCTTGATGTACCGTGCCGACGGCTGTGCTGTGCTGGGCCGTGCTGAACTGCGATGTGCCATGCCGCGATTGTGCTCTATATAGCGTTGTGGATCGAGTCCTCTTTGTATCCGAGTCCTGACCGAACTGATCTTGATCTTAAACTCGAGCTGCCTGAGCAGATGGTAGCTGCCCCCAAATTGATCAACAGTTGGACATTCCAGGAGGACGCGCCGCGGAACGTCCCAAGGGATGCGCCAGGCGACGTGCCAGGGGACGTGCCATGGGCACGCACCGCGGGACGTGCCAATGGGACGCGCTACGGAACGAGCCAATGGACGTGCACCGCGCGACGTGCCAGGGGGACTCGCCACGGGACGCTCCGCGGAACGTGCCAGGCAACATGCCAGGCTGCAATGCGAAGGGTATCGATATTGATGTACCGTGCCGAGGGCTGTGCTGTGCCTGGGCGACCTGGACACGTGAAAACACGCGCTTCGCTTAAGACGTTCTCAGCACATCCTCATGCTAGACATCCGCCTGAACCACCTGGACACGTGCAAACAAGCGTCTCGATCGAGACTTCCTCGACACCGCCTCATGCTAGACATCCGCCTGGGCGACCTGGACACGTGAAAACAAGCCTCTGGTTCGAGACATCCTCAACAAATCCTCATGCTAGACATCTGTCTGGGCAACCTGGAGGCGTGAAACAAGCGTCTCGCTCGAGACATCCTCGAGACCTGGGCACGTGAAAACAAGCATTTCACTTGAGAGATCCTCTGAATTCAGGTCCCCAGGAGAGGACAATCTATAACACAAAACAAGCGTTTCGCTCGAGACATCCTCAACAAATTCTGGAAAACAAACGTTTCGCTAGGGACATCCTCGATTTTTACTTCGCTGGCCCACCTCGACATCGATATTTATCGCAAGAGAAATTAGCCGGCCCACCTCAAGTCAAAACCGGGGGTAAGCAAACTAAAAGAGAACCCTGGGCCTATGCCCTTTCCGGGGAAAACTCAAAGGTCCGTGCGGATTCTCGGATCGGCGCTGGACCCCCCTCCCTGGCGCGCGGAGCGCGCCAAGGGCGGCGCTGGAGGCGCCGCCAGGGGGCTCCAGCGTGGATCCGAAAAATCCGCGCGGACCTCAGAGTTTTTATGTTTGTGTCATTTGTCGTTCCCCTAACCCTGCCCAGGACCGTGAGGTTTCGTTATCGAGGGCCTATCGCCGATCTATCGGCGATGTATCGCCGATTCCGACTCGGCGTTGCACTTCTGAGCAGGTTCCCCCCTAACATGAAGTCGGGCGTGCCCCCTGCAGGGGGAATATTCAAAAATAGTGTAAAAAACAGTCAGGGGACGATTTCTGTATTATTTTTCAGAATTGTTTGATGATTTGTTTGATCCGTAAGGGCTTCGCCCCCTGCCGCCAGCCCCCTCTCTATCAGAGTGGGATACATCAGAGCTATATTGGGATGTTCGGGCGCCGTCTTGATGACATTCGGGAACGTTATGCTAGGGCGGCTGGCGATGAGCAAAACAGATTGAGATGTTGAAGTTGTTGTTGAACGCTTTGTTGCCTCCTTGGCATTTTCCTCCAGTTGTTCACTGGAAGCGCTCCGGGAACGGCTGGGGATTGCTTCAGGCAATCTCTGGGAAGGTGTTTTTTTCTGCTCTGGAGAAAGAGTGGCGCCTTTGGGCAGCTTCCACGAGGTGGATTCGTAGCGTGGGGGGTGCGCGCGAATTTGATGTAATTTGCGGGGGATTGTGGCCTCGGGGACGCGAATGTGGCGTAATCTACAAGGGATTGGGGCCTGGGGGGCGCGACAGCGGCGTAATTTACGAGGGATCGTTGCCTCGGGGGCGCGAATGTGGCGTAATTCACGCGGGATCGTGGCCTCGGGGGCGCAGATGTGGCGTAACTTACGAGCGATCGTGGCCTGGGGGGGTGAATGTGGAACCCACCGCCGAATTTTCCAGAAACGGGGTGGGGCAAAAGAATACCACCGGAGCACATATCCCAATGCAGAAAATATTAGTTTTTCTGCTTTGGAGAGGGGGAGCGCCTTTTCGGCAGCCTCCGCAAGGCGGATTCGTCGCCTCGGGGGCGCGCCCGCTGTTTAATTTACAAAGGATCGTGGCGTCAGGGGCGCGAATTTGTTGTAATTTACAAGGGATCGTGGCCTCGGGGGGGGAAACTGAAGTAAATGACATGGGATCGTGGCTTCGGGGGCGCGAATGTGGTGTAAATTACAAGGGATCGTGGCCTCGGGGCGCGAATTTGGAGTAATTTACCAGGGATCGTGGCCTCGGAGACGCAAATGTGATGCAAATTACAAAAAGGATCGTGGCCTCGGAGACGCGAACTTGGTGTAGTTCACGAAGGATCGTGGCCTCGGGGGCGCGAATACAGCGTAATTTGCGAGGGATTATGGTTTGGGCGGCACGAAACTACCGTATTTTTACATGTCCCACGCCCCCCCAGAAATTCTGAGAACCCTCCTGGGAGACGCTAACCAGGGCCCTTTTCGGCTCCCCCCCCCTCTCGCGGACAGGAACAATTTACAGTAGGAAGCAGAAAACAGTACTGTAGCAATGGGAACTGGAAACTGGAACTGGTGCAGGGAGCAGCAACCTTAATCCTCGCAGCCTGATGGCCCCGCAAGGGGGCCGGCGGATTATTTTTAGAATTTCGTCCAACATCCGGCTGTAGGAGGACGCGCCCGACCTAATCTTGCCGTTGCCCCTAATCCAGGAACGTCCTCATCGCTACGGCGGAATGCGGCCCGGGATCCTGGATCCTCGTACAGAGCCCGCCCCGAGGAAGTGTCCGTCGCCATGGATGGATTTGCCTGGGGATCCTCTTGCAGTGCACGCCCGGGGCATTCTCCGGGGGTCTTGACCGTCGTCGTCGTCGTCGGACTATCGCATCACGTTGGCTACCGTTCGAAGGATCGTCTGCCAGGATAGTATCGACTTCGGTCAGGGTGTTGCAACCCTGCGTGGAGGCCTGGGCACATTTGTTTAGATAAAAATCAAACACCATCGCGGAGGGGCCCAGCGGCAGGCGAGGGCACGACCGACGACGACGAGGAGGGCGCCAAGGGGAGGGAAGGGGGGGGGGGGGCAGGGGGCGAGGGAAGACGGGCGGCAGGGGCAGCAGCGGCCACGGCGGCGCGCACCCCGGCCGCCGCCCCGCCCAGCGCGGCCGCGCGGCCGCGCGGCGAACATCAACCCGTGGCTACACCTTAGGCGATGCTTAAGAAAACTTAAAGTTTCGGCCATAATCTCGATTATTCTTAACGTTTCAATGTAATTCTCAAGATGTTAATAGAAATGATCGGTTTTTATTCAAGTTCTGAGACTATGAATTTCTTAACCCATGATTTCTTAAGCATTTCGCAGGGTGTACACTCTCACGGCTGCTGAGGCACTCCTCATGGCGCCAACATCGCAGACCATACCTCGTTCGGATCACGAAGGGATGGGCCAGGCTTGTCCTGGAGAATTTCGTTCACGATTTCGAGGCGAGTTTCGCGCGGATCTCTTGTTTGGTCAGGAATGAAGACCAACCAACAATCCACGCGAAATTAACTTCGTTTTTCGCTCCCAGTTCGAGCAAAAATCCACGCAGAAATTCAGGTAGAAATCCGCTGCAGCACGTCTGCAAGGCCGTTGCAACGACACTTCTGGTGGCGGTCTCATAGGATGCCCCACACAGGCCGCACGGAGAGGATGCCGAAGTGACCGATGTCGAACCAGTGAGTCTGGGCGTCAGGAAACAAGTCTCCGCGCCGCAAGAGGAAAGAGCAGGTCCCAGCCGGCAGCCCTCGACGCTGTGGACAGCGCCGCACACCGGTGTCAACGACAGGGGCTAGGCCCTGCTCATCAAGGACCGCGTGCAGTTTTCGGCGGGATTCTAGAAAATACGTCGGACTCGACACACTGCGCTTTTGACCAGCATGTTGTGCACCCCGGGGCCACACCTCGTGCAGATGTGTGAGCTATGTCGACAACGTCGCAGTAGACTATACCGAGCGCGCGGACAATTTCAAGGAGCGGACGGGGAGGCCGCAGGCTCTCGGCTCTGGGAGAGCGTGGCGTGCGCATCGGCATGTCCTCGGCGAGTGTATGCCCCGCCCCTCCCGTCGAGGAGCCGCAAGGAGATCGACCTGCGATGGGCGCAAGAAGGGCGGGTGCCATGTATGCCACGTGCTCGAAGCGCCTTTGCGCGCCCCGCGCAGTGGGGGAGGGAGGCGTTCGGACGCGAATTGGCTGCCAAGAGAGAGGAGGGGATGGAGGAGGCGGATAGGGAAGAGGAGGAGGAGGAGGCAGATGGTGGTCGACCCACACGTCGTCTTACCATCTCGCCCAGCAGCAGCGTTCCGCTGCTTATGCCTGCACTTCTCGCACTTGCTGATCCGAACGTCGTAGCTGATGGCAGTCGGTTTAAGCTTCGGCTCCCACAGTACGCTCAGCAGTGACTGAACACTCCAAAAGGTGCTCGTCCTTCCCGCACGCGCCGATACCGGCACTGCAGGAGATGGGGTAAAGGTTCGGTGCCCAGGAACAGTCTTCCTGCTGCCACTCTTCGTCCATTGCGCACGTGCTACTCCAGACAGGGATAATGACGACGGACGATGCTATCTTCGCCGCCCACCAGATGCTCAACAGCCGCACCAACCGCTGTCACTTTCCACCCCCCTCGCACGTGCTGAACGTGATGTCCGTAGCAAAAATACAACGTGGGAGCATGCGGAGCAAACCACATGTATATATTTTCCTTCACCCGCAGAGTTGCCCGCCTTCGCCACCGCGATCGCCTGCGAACTTGTGTGGGAGACGCGGTGCCCCCCCCAGGCACTTCTGGGCGGTGACGGACACGCCAGGGCGAGTTTGAGCCCAAAGGGTACCTACGCTCATTGGGCCATATGTGCTTGAGGGCAGAGGAGGAGGAGGAGGAGGAGGAGGAAACGGAGGAATAGGAAGAATAGGAGGGAGGAGGAAGCGGAGGAGGAGAAGGAGGAGGAGGATGAGGACGAGGAGGAGGTGGGGGAGGCCGACCGAGGCGGAGGCGGAGGAGGAGGAGGAGGAGGAGGCGGAGGAGGAGGAGGAGGAGGAATAGGATGAGGAGGAGGAGGAGGATGAGATGGAGGAGGGGATGGGGGGAAGGAGAGGGAAGGAGAGTGCGGAGGGGGACGGCGAGGAGCAGCGGCACGAGCAACCGCAGGAGGGGAAACTCGGAGCGGGACGCCCCGGGCCGCCAGGAGGCGGAGAGGGGGCGCCAAGAGGCGGAGGCGAAGCGCGCGGAGGCGGTGCAGGAGCGCTCGGCAGTACTCGGCCTCTTCGCCTGGTCCTTTTTCCATCCGCGCTTCCTCCGCGTCCTCGCCCCATCCAAGCCTCTCGTCCTCCGACGTCGTTTTCGTCCTGCTCCCGGCCTTTCGTTTCCCCCCTTCCTGTCCTCCTCCACTCCTCTTCCTTCGCTTCCTCCCCCTCCTCCACCTCCTCCTCCTCCTCCTCCTCCTTTGTCCTCCTCCTCTTCCTCCTCCTCATCCCCCCCCCGGCCTCAAGACCTTGCTGTTTCAGCGCCTCCCTCCTTGCCCTGCCTCCTGAATTCTTCTCCATCTCGCCCCCTCCGCGCTTCCCTCCTTCTCTCCTTCTATTCTCGCCCCCTCCCCACCCTCGCCTCTGCTGACCCGCCGGCCCATCCCTCTCTCTCTCTTTCTCTTTTTGTTGTGTGGTGTCTGTCTCTCTGTCTCTGTCTTTTTTGTTTGTTCTCTCTCTCTCTCTCTCCCTTTCTCTTTCTCTCTCTCTCTCTCTCTCCCCAGTATGCCTTCAACACATTCTCTCTCTCTCTGTATAGAGATTCCCTCTTTTTCTCACCGTCTCACTGTCCCTTTGCAGTTTTTGGCATTGGTCTCTCTCTCTCTCTCGTCCCTTCTCTCTCTCGCTCTCTCTTCCTGTCTCCCTCTCGTTTTTTTTTTTCTTTCTCTCTCTCTCTCTCTATATATATATTTCTCTCTCTCTCTCTCTCATTTCCGACCCACCCTTGATATCCTCTCTTCCTCTCATTCCCATCCTGTTCGTGTGCATCCTTTGCTCGCGCTTCGCTGCCGTTTTGTATCCAGGGTCCCTGGGGTGCGAAGGGCACACGGTGTGCTCATAGCCTTTTCGCGCGACACCTCGTCTCTCGACGACCAGTGGCCGCGATGCTCTCTCTTTCTCTCTCTCTCTCTCTGAGAAGAAAGGTTGTTTCGCAGAACGGGGCTCCCTCTCAACTTGCGTCTAGCCGGCTTGGATCTCCTGAGCAACGGAGGCGCAAGGATCACGCACCAGCTCCTGGATCGCGCTCATACCGTCCCGAGGCGCAGCGGCTCCCATTCCCACCTCCTCCCCGAGATGCCCCCCGGCGTTCTTGACAGTAATCAGTGTATACGAGATCTATACCCTCGTGAAGAATTTCCACCATCGACCAGAACGACGGCTTCAGGCTGCGTCTCAGACATCGGCCTCCCGCTACCAGGTATTCGGACCCCCGCTCCGGGACATGGAGATGGCTTGGCAGAGATTCCAAGCAGAGTTTCAAGCGCGATATGCTCAGACGGACAGATGCAGCACGCACGACGGAGTCGGAGGACGACACCAGCAGCAGCGTGGAAAGTCATCGCAGTGCAGGCCAGATCCATACCTCGAGATGGGATCCGTGAGGGACGACGAGACGGAGGACATGGAGCTCAACAGACTCCTGATTCCCCTCCCGCATGACCAGCCTCGCGCCCGCGGACAAGCGCGAGCGTTTCCCATGCATACTCCTCGCAAGAATTCAGGACTATCTCAAGGTGAGGTTGGAGGTGAAATTCGTTCCTGGCTCTGGACGCGTCGTGCACACCGACACTATTGTGCATATGTCACGTCCGTCTTCGCATTCTTGACCGAGTTCATCGGCTCTCAACCGACAGGGACTCGGGTCTTTAGAGGCCCTGCGTTCTGGAATACTGTTGGCGTTGTACTGTTGATGTCAGGCTTGGTGCGATTGCAGTTCGAACATGGATCCGCTTCCCCATCGGGATGGGCACGACGAATACTCCGTCTCCTCCCTCCAGAGTGGCTTCGAGGTATCCAGGAGTGGTCTGAGCCCGTGGTAGTTCTCGCCTTCAAAAGCACGCTAGGACCCCCGACGGACCCCCACAAGGCCATCGTCTACATCCTAGGCTCGCACTCCTCCGTCTACGTAGGCAGGGCGATACAGAGGCCAGGTGTTCTCTCGGGAGTCTTGGGGCGCATCCAGGAGCACATGCCGGGCCTGATGCCCCCTAGAGTTCGACCAGGTAATCGCCCTCGACATCGAGAACTGCTTGTTTATCAGCGACCCCTGCAGTATCAGAAATACCAGCGTTTCCAGTTCGAGGCCCTCCTGCCCAGTTTCCAGGTGCATTATCAGAGTCTGCGCCGTATGGCGAATTGTATGTTTTACAGATCCGTGAGCATTTTCACTTCACCCAGCAGGCAGGTCAACTGTGGCTGCTGGGCCCCTCCCGCCTGGGACTACTCTTAGCTTACTTATCTGGGGAATGGAACCCCTTCCCTTTCTGCAGATATATTTCACGTGTGGAGCAAGGTGTTATATAATTCAAGGCAGCAAGCTTGTGTCACCCCTGCCTTCATGAGTTTACGAGGCAGCGCATGGCTCGGTTCGACATCAATCGACACCTCCGCACGCTGAATCTCCCAGCTGCAAGGTGCCCAGTGGTCCGCCTACCGCATGAATTTGAGATGCGTGAGTGCCATTTCACTGCGCGGGGTGCGATCACACACATGATCAACAGCATGAAGTTTTCACCCGTCAGACAGTGGTACCAGAGACCCATTCGGGTCGCGTTCCAGGGCCAGCGGATCTGGAGGGATAAAGTTTACGCTGGCAGGTTCTGCGCCGAGTGCAAGTCAGAGTGCCTCCCCGCCCCTGCCTCCGACTCCCAGTTCATCTCAGGTCTTCTCTTTCTTCGTGCTCTTCCTGGCTGTTTGCGTTTGCCAGTCTGGCAAGCCCCCAGAATTTCTGCAAGGGCTGCGAAGGCGGCTCTACTTGAGTGGACACAGGCGGCACGTCTGGGCCCCCCGTCAGATCCGCAAAGGCCTCGACTACATCACAAAAAGGTTCTCATCCACAGAAGGCTCCCACAAGGACCCAAGAGGACCCCCGCCGGCTACATGGCAAGACCTGGGATAGACCCTACAGACCTCGGTGACCCAAGCGGACGGCGAGATTATCATTGCCGATGACAAGCAAGGGGATAAAGCCTGGATGGCGGATGGTCCCGATGTTGTTCGTTGGCTCCATCAGACTGCTGAATTAGATGATGATTGGACTGTTAGATATGACCTATCTAGATACGATGCGGCTGTTTGGCGTTGGACCCGTGCTTATCAAGGCTTACGTACCTAGCGACGGAAAGGAAGCTTGATGCCCAGACCTTCCCAGAATACGACCGCCCGTATGTTTTCCCGACGATAAAGAGTAAGTGTTTCCCGGGTGATAGTACTAGGCGTTGTGCGAAGCCTGGGCATTGTTGCGCGCGCAGGATCGAATTCGGCCGATGCTCCTGGGACGGGAGGTTTCAGATATATTGGAAGGGCCTCTCGCCACCTGCTGCAGGCAAGTGGGCTCTCGTCAGAGGTGTTTAATATGAACCGCGCGGCTTGCGAGGTTCGTGCCATCGTTTCCGAACTCGAGCCGCCAGCGAACGACGCTTGTCTCAGGTGCGGCTGTGTGCTCAAACATGATGGACCCACGAACCCGGAAAAGGGATATAGACATGTGCGGCATGGTCACGTTTTCACGATATCCAACTGAGCGACACCTCACGAAACATCCCGCGAGACACCCCGCGAAACATCCCAGGAGACACCTCGCGAAACAACCCGCGAGACACCTCACGAAACATTCCACGAGACACCCCGTGAAACATTCCACGAGACACCCCGCGAACAGGCAACCATTCAACCAGACACCCCACGAAACATTCCACGGGGGTGCGACTGGGTGTGGTCGTGCTGGGGTGTGGTCGTGCTGGAGTATGGTCGTGTTGGGGTGTGGTCGTGCTGGGGTGTGGTCGTGCTGGGGGGTGGTCGTGCTGGGGGGTGGTCGTGCTAGGGGGGTGGTCGTGCTGGGGGTGGTCGTGCTGGGGCGTGGTCGTGCTGGGGCGTGGTCGTGCTGGGGCGTGGTCGTGCTGGGGTGTGGTCGTGCTGTGGTGAGGTCGTGCTGGGGTGTGGTCGTGCTGTGGTGTGTGTCGTGCTGCTGTGGGGGTAGGGTCGTGCTGGGGTGGGGTCGTGCTGGGGTGTGGTCGTGCTGGGGTGTGGTCGTGCTGGGGTGGGTCGTGCTGGGGTGGGTGCTCGTGCTGGGGTGGGGTCGTGCTGGGGTGTGGTCGTGCTGGGGTGTGGTCGTGCTGGGGTGTGGTCGTGCTGGGGCGTGGTCGTGCTGGGGTGGGGTCGTGCTGGGGTGGGGTCGTGCTGGGGTGTGGTCGTGCTGGGGTGGTCCGCACCCTGTGATTTATCGATCGGGTCGTGCTGGGGTGTGGTCGTGCTGGGGTGTGGTCGTGCTGGGGTGTGGTCGTGCTGGGGTGTGGTCGTGCTGGGGTGTGGTCGTGCTGGGGCGTGGTCGTTCTAGGGCGTGGTCGTGCTGGGGCGCGGTCGTGCTGGGATGTGGTCGTGCTGAGGTGGCCCGCACCCTGTGATTTATCGATCGGGATTTCAAAAAACAAAAAAAAACGTTTCGCCTGAGACATCCTCAAATTTTAATCCGCTGGCATCCTTCGACTTCGATATTTATCAGGGAAAGAATCCGCCGGCCTCCTTCAAGTTGGGCACGGGGGGACATTGTTTACATACTAAAAGAGAACCCTGGGCCTTTGCCCTTTCCGGGAAAATGTGGCCATCGTCGTTGCGGATGCTGATCAGGCGCATGAGCAGTGCGGAGAGGCCTCATTGTCGAAGCTTGGCGGGACGTGTCCGCCGCAGTGGCCCATCAGATCGGCGCCGGCGCAGCTCTCGTTAAACGCGGAAAGGAGGTGAAAACGCGCACGTTCACGTCAGGCACACCCCCCACGCATTTTAAGATCTCGACCTCGGACATTGGTCGATCCCTCCTCGCCTACTGCTGGCTCTCGCTCGTTACGATTGGTGGCAGAGTATACGAACTTCGAGGCCTCCCGATAGGTGGTGTTCTCTCTGGGGTGGTTCTTTCGATACTTTTGGCGTGGTATGAGATGCGGGCCCAACGCGGGCCCGCGCTGTTCGTGAAGTCGGGTTTCATGTTATCGACGTCATCGTTTTCTTTCGAAGTTCGTCAACGTCGTTATGCGGCTGATATTTTAGGAGTTAGCAGATCGTATTGCCGGAAATGTGTGTTTGACTACCTCACGCTGGTGGATAAGGTGAAGCTGACCCCCGCGTCGGACCTTGAGGACCCCGAGGCCCCCTGCGCATGCCTGGACTTGGAACTGCGGCCTCAACGGGACTCCTGCTGGATCGCCCCCAAGAGCGACAACAGGCTCTGGCTCATCGCTCATGGTCCTGGACCTCGCCCAAAATCTAACATCCCCCCTTGGCCAGGCACTACGCCCAGGGTCTTCGGGATGGCTGTTGCTCTCTACTCTGGGCGCCTGGCCCGTGCCCAACACCTGTCCCTGACTATCCCCGTTGCGCTGGCCTGGATCCTGGAGTTGGCCCTGGAGCTCATCCTCCTGGGGCGCCCCGCGGGCCTCATCAAAGCAGCCCTACACTGTTGCCCCTGGTCCGCGGCTATCCAGAAGGCTCGAACAGTAACACGACAGTGGCACAAATTCTTCCTTCCTGTCCAAGATATGGACGCCGCCAGCCTTGGCGACGCTACGATGCGGATCAAGACCGTCGGGGCGGCGGTCGATTCGAATGGTACTCTGAGAAGGGCCAGTGGTCACGTCGCGAAGGTGATCGGGACAGTGGGCATGACCGGAGTGATGGGGATCGCCGCGGCGACAGCTCCGACCGCGAACGAGACCGCGACCGTGGTCGGGGCCGCCGACGATCTCCAGACCGCCGTGGCGATGGACGCGGCGATCGCGGTCGTCATCGCGTCCGTCGCGCTGGAGGACTCGGCCGTTCCCGCTCACCGTCGGAGAAGGAGAAGGAGCTCCAGAAGATGCGAGACGCTCTAGCTGAACGAGATCCAGAGCACAGCGCATTCATCAAGGACAAGGAGGACAGGGCCGAGGAGATGCAGCTGAGACGTCAGGGCGAATACATGGCGGCGGCGAAGAAGTCGGCCCGCGGCGACCGCCTCTCCAAGCTTGAGGCTCAGAAGGAGGCGAATGAGGCCGAGGTGGCCGAGGAAGCGGGTCGGGGCTGCTCGCCGACGCCAGTGGCGGGCCCGCCCGACTCCCAGGACATCATGAGCAGGGCGGAGGTAGGCTGGTTCCAATCGATCATTGGCAAGACGAGGATCCCCCCGTCGAAGCTCACGCGGGGCCAAGCGGCGGCCAAACTCGAGGAGGCCATGAGTGACAAGGCGGTGGTCTGCCAGGTCAACAAGCGCATCAGATCGCACTTCCCCCGCAAGGCAGTTCCAAGCTCCAAGGAGAAGCGCATCTCGCAAGTACTGCACATCATAGATGGGTCAGCACTCTGAACCGATTCGAGGAAGATGTATGCTGATTTGAGTTGCGAGTTGCCGCTAGACATGTGCGATGACGACTCGTGCTAAGGAGGTTTCTCTATGCAGCAGTTTCTTGGTTCGTTCATCGCAGGCTTCATGCATGCGATCATAGTGTGGATCACGTTTCCAGTGGATGATTGGCGGGCATCCCAGGTGCTGAAAGCATATGTGACTCTCAACTGGACGCATATCCGTGAGGTGTCCTATGTCCAGGAGTTACTCAATTCTTTCCAGCTCCCGTTCACCCTGGCCGACAGCGTGAGCAGGCTGCCGTGCAGCACATGGCGTCAGGTGCGATGGGCGCATCCATCCCAATTGTTGTCGGATGCCTGCAGGGTTTTCCTCCGAGCCTCTCCTGCCTCGCCTATTTCTCCCCGGGACGTGAACAGATCAAGAGGGCCATCCGTGACTCGCCAGCCTACGAGGCCCAGCTTGTAGACTAGCGTTGATATGTATGGCCTCCCAGATGTTTCCCCATCCCACCCCCTCTCCATGTCCAAGGTACCTCCCTCTCTTCCCCTTCCCCCCACCCTGTGGGCCCAACTGACCTTGGAGCCCGGACTGCCTAAGCCCAGAGTGCGCCCAGCTGTCAGTCCGTCCGCTCCGTCCCCGCCCCCGCCCTCTCAGGATGCCCGATTGGTCAGGCTTGTGCGTCCGCCCTGTGCTGTCGTTGGGTGGCTGACCAGTGCGCTCGCACCGTCCCCTGCCCTTCCTGTTGCTCCCAGTCGTGGCCAGTCCTACCACCTCTTTGAATTCTGTCGGCTTGACACTGCCCAGTGACTTGAGGTCCCCGTCCATCCGTGGGTGCGAGTGCCACGCGTGGCACCGCGGGAAGTGATGGGCCCCTCTCTCCCCCCCCCCCCCCGCCGATGATGTTGAGCAGCGACGTCCACGGCGGCTGCTACCCCGTGCAGGCCGTGGGCCCACGCGGGATCTAGACTTTGGGGATCTCTCTCTCTCTCTCTCTCTCTCTCTCTCTCTCTCTCTCTCTCTCTCTCTCTCTCTCTCTCTCTCTCTCTCTCTCTCTCTCTCTCCTCCCTCTCTCTCCCTCTCCCTCTCTCTCTCTCTCATTTCCGACCTGCCCTTGAGATCCTCTCTTCCTCTTATTCCCATCCTGTTCGCGTGCATCTTTTGCTCGCCTCGCCCGTTCTGTATCCAGGCCCCTTGGGGTGCGAAGGGCCCACGGT
The DNA here is from genome assembly GCA_963575745.1 of Prorocentrum cordatum. Lineage (NCBI taxonomy): Eukaryota > Dinophyceae > Prorocentrales > Prorocentraceae > Prorocentrum > Prorocentrum cordatum. The sequence continues at coordinate 307,998 of CAUYUJ010001303.1, forward strand.
GTGCTCATAGCCCTCGGGCGCGACACCTCGTCTCTCGACGACCAGCGGCCGCGATGCTCTTTCTCTGAGAAGAAAGGTGGTTTCGCAGAACGGGACACTCTCTCTTCCTCTATGTCTCTCTATCTGTCTCTCTGTCTCTCTTTGTCCGCCTGTCTGTCTGTCTGTCTGTCTGTCTGTCTGTCTGTCTGTTTGTTTGTCTGTCGTCTCTCTCTTTCTCTCTCTCTCTCTCTCTCTCCTCGCTCGTTCGCTCGCTCTCTCTCTATCTCTCTCTCTCTCTCTCTCTCTTTTTTTTTTCTCTCTCTCTCTCTCTCTCTCTCTTTCTCTCACTCTCTCTCTCTCTCTCTCTCTCTCTCTCTCTCTCTCTCTCTCTTTCTCTCTCTTTCTCTTCCTCTTTCTCTTTTTCCTTTTCTTTCTCGTTCTCTTTCTCTTTCTCTCTCTCGCCGAAACAGTGCTTGCAGCGTGTCTCACTTGCATTCGAAGGAAATGGGCCGTTCGGGCCGCCCCGTGCCCGCCGTCGCCGCCTCGGCGCCGCCCGCCGCCTGGGCCTGCGGGGTCGCCGCCCGGCGCCGGTGTCCGCGGGCCGCCCTGGCCGCCATGTTGCCGCCGCGGCCGCCCTCGTCGCCGCCCGCCGCCGCCCCGTCGCCGCCCGATGCGCGTTGCATTGCGTTGCTTGTACCACGGAGATTGCACCGCACGGTGTCCAACGCGTAGCTTGCACCACGCATACCATATTATGTACATCAGGTACATGCGTCGCATCATTTGGCACGGTAGAAAACACGGCTTGGGCCGCACGCCACTTATCATCGATGTACATATATCAATATGAGTTAGCCACTCTGGGCCCCCTTACAGTCGTGTCTTTCTAGGAAAAAGCGTTTTCTGTGGAAAGGGGGGGTGGAGCCATGCCCCCCCCGCTTGGAAAGAAGGGGGGCGTCCGAACCGCCCCCCCCCCCCCCTCCCCGGGAGGGGGGAGGTCGAACCCCCCCCTCCTCCCCCCTGGCGGCGGCCGCGGCTGGCTGCGGCGGAAGGGATGACGGTTTCCTTGCGTGGGCCGGCGCCGGCGCCTGCGGCGGCGGGCGGCGGCGGCGGGGAGCGTCGACGAGGACGACGGTGGTGGTGGTGGTGGTGGTGGGTGGTGTTGGTGGTGGTGGCGGTGGTGGCGGTTGTGGTGGTGGTGTGGTGGTTTTTTGTGGTGGTGGTGGTGGTTGTGGTGGGTGGTGGTGGTAGTGGTTGTGATGGTGGTGGTTTGGTGGTGGTGTGGTGTTGGTTTGTGGTGGTGGTGGGTTGTGGTGGCGGTGGTTTGGTGGTGCTATGGTGGTGGTTTGTGGTGGTGTTTGCGTGGTGGGTTGTGGTGGTGGTGGTGGTTTGTGGAGGTGGTGGTGGTGGTGGTGGTTGTGGCTGTGATTGTGGTGGTGGTGGTGTGGTGGTTTGTGGTGGTGGTGCTGGGTCGTGCTGCTGGTAGTGGTGGTGGTTGTGGCTTGTGGTGGTGGTGGTGTGGTAGATTGTGGTGGTGGTGGTGGTGGCACATTCAAAGCACGCCTCTCCGCGCCGCCGTCTTGCTGCCGCTGCCCGCGCTCCTTCTGCACTGACATGCACTGTACCTCTCCTGAACTATAGTTGGTTTCTGCTTTTGCGCGCGTCGGCTGGCGGGCCGGCCTCTTCATTTCAGGGATACTTCTATAGTCAGCTTAACGGAACAGTTGTTCTTCGCCATGGTTTCGGAGGAGCCCCCAGATCTTGAGACAGCATTAGAAAATAATGTACGGATTATCAATATCCAAGCAGAAAGCTGGTCAGCAGCCTGAGCGACGGCTCAGCCGTTGGCTTCGCTGAACATGGGACCGTTAGAAGGAACGTTCGGGGAAGTCGGACGACGACCGTCCCGAGCGTACTATCAAGAAAAAGGCGCCTCTAGTGGGCGGCCTCTTTCTCTCAATCTTCCCAGAAGGCAAGCATTGGATTATGCGTTTGATGTGGCAGAGGGGGATTTCCTGATAGATAACCAGATGAAGACAAGAGTTCAATCGTCACGCGGAGTGCATGGCTCAGCCAGTGCTTCCGTCAGAAGGCCATATGAAGTCGTATCGGCGCATTCAAGCCAAAGAATATCAGTCAATTTGGCCCATGGAGAGGAGATCTCGCCAGGAAATGTTCCCATCGGCACGGCGGGCGGAGCGCATCGTGACGAGGTGCCAGCAACGCAGTTTGCGATGAATGGACAGGGCGAAGACGAGAGCGATGGGCAGTCCAAGGAAAAGAGCTCGCATTCGATGGGAAAGAACAAAGAACATGCCCAATTTCATACATCGCCTGGTCCATCATATCATCTCCATTCTCTCCATAACGCATCTGAAGGGCTCGCCTCAGGCGTAGACCTGTCGGATGCCGAGACAATTGACTACGCGCCGGCTGGGGCCTTGGGAAGGCCGCCCTTGATTCGGATGGCGACCTCGCGGGATCAAGAAGCTTATGAAGCGGGAGAGTTGGCCATGGAAGGGGGGGCTCCTCTGATCAGCCGATAGAAAACTCGCCCGACACCATGCGGCCAGCCCGACATGCGAGAGAACCGACTGGTGCGACCCCACACCCGAAAACAAGGAAAACCAATAGCGATACTGATAAACTTAATCCCCCACCAGTGTCGAAAAGCTTCAATCGACAACGTTTCATGCCACCGGGGCCTGGCCGTGACAGTGCACCAGAGCTTTGCGAACGAATTATGCAAGACGGAAGAAATTAGCAAACGCAGAGACAAGAAAACACTCTTTGAAACAAGGGGTCAATGACGAGGGGGCAACACACGCCGACACACCCAGCAGGGGTTGTGAAGAAGGCTCCAAGAGCCGGGCGTTCCAGCTCCAGAGGATTTGACGCCCTCGAGTCACCTCGTCCGTCGTCAGACAGGATCGCCAGTAGTTTCTCTATCTGGGACTGCCGCTGGAACGCCGTTTCCAGATGCCCGCCTCAGGCGGAGAATCTGCGCCCAGGGAGGGCGCGCAAACTGGGGGGGTCCGTGTCGCCGACCTGTGCGCGCGCAGTGTTCGATGGCATGTCCGAAATTTAGTTTAGCGTGGCTCTGCGAGGAATGCGTTGCGCTGGAAGAACATAACTGCCGTCGCATCGCAATTCAGGAGTGGGGTGCAGTGCAGAGGCTGGAAAGAGAGCAGCTGAGGGCAGCTAGTGCACAGGTGCAGCGGGTTTTTCTTCAGGCAGATGCGGATCAGACGGCCGCCAGAGAAGCCAACCGCAAGCTCGCTGAATCCGAGGCAGAGAAGAGGGCAATGGCAGATGGAGCTGAAAAGGAAAAGGCTGCCATCGCAGAAGGCGCACATACATGAATGATGCAAGTGCAAGCAGACATAGCAGGTATTGCAGACGTGTCTCAGCGGCGCGTCGCACACGAAGTGGAAGAGAAGCGGCGGATTCAGAGATCGGCAGAACAAGCGACTTCGTCGGCCCAACTGCAGGCCGATACAGGGCGAGTTGAATCTCAGATAATAGCTGGCGCAGCCAGACGGGGAGGAGAGAGTGGCCCGAGAGCAGACAGCACGAGAAAACCAGGGGCCCCGCAACCAATGCGACACTGCCGGGCACGAGGCCGAACAGGTAGAGCTAGGCGCGGCGCGAACGATACAGGGGCAGGATCAGAGTGCCCAGGCCCTGGGGCATGACGACCAAAGAAGGATGACCGAGGTCTAGAACGCGCAGAGGGGTGCGCGGATCAGCAGATCAAGAACGACGCGCTCGTCATTCGCGCCGCGAGCGAAGAGAATAGCAAGCTCAAATCTGACCTGGATCAACGCGAGACTGCGAGAGAACCGTAGAGAAGGCAGCCAAGCCGACGCGCGCTCGAATGGGCGCGCCAGATGAGCCATACCACGTGTGTCCAAAGCTTTTCGTCGGGATTTGCGCGGGGTGCACGAGACCCGCGCGCGGGGGGGGCCTGGGCGCAGGTGCCCAGAGGTGCGCCGAATGCGCCTGGGGCAAAGAGTCCAGCGAACAAGACGATCTCGCGGTAAAAGGCGGAACAGCGGAGCATACTTGAAGACATCTACCGCAGCAAGAGCGAGGCAAATGAGACGGCGCCGAGACACTCGGAGAGATCGGATGAGATCATTGAAAGGCGCCAACAGCACATGTCAGAGCTAGAATATCACAGGGCCGAACTGGCACCAATCAAACTAGATATCGCCGCGGCCAAAGCAGATCAATCAATGCTGCGGGAGACAGAAGAACGCGCATTGTACAAGGACGCTGGCTTGGAACAGTTAACAGGCTAGCAATTTGGCCGCGGCCATGGGCATGCCGCCGTTCAAATCGACGGCGTCGCACTTTGACCGAAGACCCCCGTTAACGGCGCCGCGTGCATCCGGGCGCCCTCTCTCGAACTCACGATTCATCCCAGGGCCGGCCACCGAGGCGTCCCTAGACCCGGGCGAAGGTTCAATCCAGGGAAATTTTCAAGGATCGAACCCTGGCAACGTCCATTTTGGCGCCAAATTCTCAGGGCCCCCCCGCAACTGCGACTTACGCGGCCACCTTCCCTTCACCATCGGCACAGAGGTATCTGGTGGAGGTGGGGGCGAACAGGGAGGCAACGATAATGATCAGCGGGGCGGCCGGAGCACAGCACCCAGCGCCGGGATGATTGCAGCGGCGCAGTTCGATAAATTTGGGGAACCTAAGCCGCCAGGCGACTCTCCTGGGGGGCCTGGCGATGGAAGGGGGCCCAGGCGGAGATGGCGGTGGAGGGCCGAATGGCCCCGACAGCCCCGCGCTGCAACCATGCATTGCCATGCCAATCGGCCCCAATTGGAGAGCCTTGGGGGAATAATGCTTCGGCCTCAGCCTCAGCCTGCCTCGGCCCCAGCCTGCCTCGGCCTCAGCCTGCCCCAGCTCGGGCATTCAAAATATGACACAGGACTGATGTTCTGGGAACGCGAAGATCACGAAGTGACTTGCAGTTGGCTCCGGGCATTCAAAATGTGGCGTGGGAGTGGTGTACTGGGAAGGCGAAGAACACGAAGTGGCTTACGGTTGGCTCCGGGCATGCAAAATGTGGCCTGGGAATGGTGCTCTGGGAACACGAAGAACACGAAGTGGCCTACAGTTGGCTCCGGGCATTCAAAATGTGGCCTGGGAGTGGTGTTCTGGGAAGGCGAACACGAAGTGGCCTACAGTTGGCTCCGGGCATTCAAATTGTGGCCTGGGAGTGGTGTTCTGGGAACACGAAGATCACGAAGTGGCTTACAGCTGGCTCCGGGCATTCAAAATGCGGCTTGGGAGTGGTGTTTTGCGAAGTCCCCGGATCCTCCCCGGCACCCGCCCAGATCCTCTTCGGGAGTCCGGGGGAGTCCCCGGATTCTCCCTGGCATCCGCCCAGACCCCCTCTGGGGAGTCAAGATGTTTTTTTTTGAGCCCACCAGAAACCTAGCAGTCTTCGCTGTTAGGTAAGTGGCGCATGATCCAACGACCCAGCCATCCTTGGCAACAGGAAGCATATGGCTGTTGCTGAGCATTCCAACGGAAATATCAACTCCACTTCTCGCAGAATCATCCCACCCACCCACCCGCAACATGGTTAGCAAAGCCCATGCAGTGGCGATTGCGATCGCTGCTTGGCTTGGCTGGCTGGCACATCGGTGCGGTCGCACTGGCGCGCCCAAGCTCGCGCGCAGAACGGCCATCTTATTCTGGAGCGACCGACGCGGCCGCGGTGGCGCTGGCCGCTGGGCTCTCAGTGCGTTTCGCACGCTGAACTGCCGCGCGGGCACTCCAGTGCGAGTCGGTGGGTCGGGTGGGCGCAGTACCAAGGCGACGTCGGCACCGGCAGACACGATGATGGTAGTAGCGGTGTTGGTGGCGGAAATGATGGCCAAAACGACGGCAAGGCCAATGACGGCGCCGATGCGGATCACGCCGGTGACGATGATGGTGTCCACGCGTCGGTGGTGAAGGTTGTGAAAAAGGAGTTCGTCATGTGCTCGCGGTCGGCGCGCTCGATTGGCCCGCATGCCGTCATTTGAGGAACATGGTGCCCCCCAACACACACGCGCAAGGGCTTTCGAGTGAGTTTCGCCATGCGCGCGCGAGTGGTTTGTGAGGCCGCAGTTGATGAACATGTTGGACATTGCTGTTTTTTGGTTGGGGGGGTCGCCAAAACGCGGGCGCCGATTTTTTTGGAAGTGAACCAATGGTCTTTCACGTGTTTTCGGGACCCTCGATTTGACCCCCCCTGCGGACATATATTTGGTTGCCGTATTTCGGCGTGCGTGCGCGGCAACTGGCGCGTGCGCTCCGTTGTTTTTTTGTTTATTTTTTTGTCTGAGAAAACCGCAATGGATGATGTTTGATAGACGAGTGTACGCACAAAACGTTATGAGACGGGAATGAGTGGG
>CAUYUJ010001303.1:319398-456941 GCA_963575745.1 Prorocentrum cordatum
ATTGAATGCACTATGCTCGCTTGCTCGCTCGCTCGCTTGCTCGAACAAGCGAGCGAGCGAACGAGGGAAGGAGGGGGTCTTCTCGCTTGGTCGCTCGATGTATCAAGTGAGGGTCTTCTCGAGCGGGTGAGACATTAAATGCATGGTGCTCGCTTCACTCGCTCGTTTGCTCGCTCGCTCGCTCGAGCAAGCGAGCGAGCTAGTCGGGCGGGTCGGGTCTGGTGGGCGGGACATTAAGTGCATGGTGCTCGCGTGCTCGCTCGCTCGCTTGCTTTCTCGAGCGAGCGAGCGGAGGGTCTGTGGTTCACAATGTATAATCCAGCTCAATCCCACTATAGTAAGACCTAGCTCTAATCGAATCCTACTTGGGCCCGATCCAGCCCTAATCGCAGCCTGCCAAGGATCGATCCTAGTCGTCGTCGTCTTCGCCGACGCCGTCGTCGTCGTCGTCGTCGTCGTCGTCGTCGGCGTCGTCGTCGTCATCGTCGCTGCCCAACGGCGACCGCGACGGTGCCGGCGCTCGCCGTCGTCGGTTGCGGTTGGGGCGTCCCGCTCCAGCCCCCACGCCCCCTTGCAACTCGGGGGGGCAGGGCCGGCCCCCCCTCCCCAGGTTGGGGCCCCCCGCCTTGAGAGGGGTCGGGGGGCTCCTTTTGGGTGTGGCCCTCCCCCGTATCCACACTTGCAGGTGGAGGGGCGGGAGGCCCCATCCCAGCTCGAGGCCCCCCTCCTCCTTGATGGAGGGCCCCCCTTTCCCCCCTCGCCCCGGGTCGAAGCCCCCCTTCCTTCCTTCCTTCCTGCGTTGAGCTCCCCCCCCCCCCGTTCGACCCCCAACCCCCTTTGCATTACTGTGGGCCCCCCCCAAAGGTTCGAACCCTCCCTCCCCTTCCAAGCGTCCACAAACGCACTCTTTCAGATTGTAGATGATGAGCCCCTGAGTGCAAGCATTGGTTGGTGAGTGTGCGCGTATTGCGAGCCTGGCGAAAATTAATCGAATGTTATGGTGCCAAGCTCTGGCCCACACGTGTATACCATGTATACAGAAGTTAGCCCCGTTTCAAACAATAGACAAAAGTGAACATTTATGTAAGCACATCCAACACAGCGTGATAATGCAGAGCCGCAAATAGATGTACAACAGCCATGAGGCATTAGTTATCACGCGCAGGCCGCGTGTGGAGCAGCCGTGTGATGTCCACCCTCCGTGCATGCAGACTGTGACCGCCACGGGACCAGGTCTGCGGTTGGTAGGCGAACGGGCTTTTGGTACTGCTAAGGCCTTACGGCTGGTGCCGCCGACCCTGGAGGTTTCGGCCCGCGACGGAAAAAGGAGGGAACGGGCGGGCCATGGACCCCGGGAGGGTGGTATTCTGACCCGGGACCACCCCCCAGAACCCCCCCCCCCCGAGACCACCCGCCTCCCCCCGCCCTCCGCGGGGAAGGGATCAAAGGGAAGGGGCCTCCCTTCGACTCAATGACAACGTTGCTGCATAAACGCTGTGGATGGGCTGGTGTATTTCGAACGGGCATTTGTTTTTTTTGGTGGGTCATGTTCTTAGTGCGATGCGCGTGACGATAGGCTCTGCGTTTTTGGATATTTCGACCTGTCTCTTAGCACTGGCCCGTGGGCCACGTCAGGAAACATGTGAGCGCATTTGAAGTGCAAGTGGTAAGCTGACGGAGCACGCGCAAGATTGCGTTGCAGTTCTGGGGGGGGGGGGCCCGCCTGTGTCTCCAAGTTGGTTCCTTTGCCTGTGCCCGACGCGGGCTCGACGCGGGCCCCCATCTCCCTCCTCCCCCTCCTCCCCCCTGCGTTCTCCTCGACCCTCCCTCCCTTCCTGCCCCTTCTTCTCCCCCTTTGCCGTGCCCCGAGTCCGCGCCCCCTTCCCTCGACAGTCCGTCCTCCTCTCTCTTCTTTTCCGGGCACCGTCCTCTGCCCTCCGTGCTCTCCCTCCGTTCTCATTCCCCTTCTCTCCTCCCTCCATCGGTCCTCTCTCCATCCCTCCCTTCTCTCCTCCCTCCATTCTCCTTCTCCTCTCTCCTCCCTCCATTCTCCTCCCTTCCTCCATCCTCCTCCTCCTCTCTCCTCCTTCCATTCTCCTCCTCCTCTCTCCTCCCTCCATCCCTCCCTTCTCTCCTCCCTCCATCGTTCTTCTCCTGCTCGCCATTCACCTCAAAGTTATTGTTGAGGCCTTACTCAGAAGGGGAAAAGCACATAGACACAATTCATCGTCGACGTCCAGGAGAATATGGGAAAGCATCGGCAGTGGGAGGGGGGGAGACAAGAACCCAGAGAATATAGGAACATATGGGGATGTGTGTATTTATTTGTGTGTCCTTGGGCCCCTTGGCTTACGGCCGTTGCCGCCGACCCTGAAGGGGGACGTCGACGACGACAGCGGCGGCGGCGGCGGCGACGACGACGACGCTGACGTGGGCTCAAGTCATCAGGGATGATTATTGGAGTCTTTTGGGAAGGCTCTCGGGGGCCTCTGGAGCCTCCTGGGGGGCCTCTCGGGGGTCTATTAGGGGCCTCCTGGGAGCTTCTCGGGGCCGAGGGCTCGAAGTGTCCGTTGGGATTCCCCGTTAAGGCACGGGGCCGTCTTGGGGGCCTCTTGGGCCGTCTTGGAGGCGTGTTGGGCTGTCTTGGGGTTCCCTTGGGATGTGTTGGAGCGCTCTTGGAAACCTCTCGGGGCGATCTTGAGGGCCTCTTTCGGCCGTCTTCAAGCGGCGGGAAGCGGAAAAGGGGAGAACGCCCAAATCTGTCAAAAACTTTGGAGAATCAGTGATTTTTGCCTCTTGGGGCCCTCTCGGGAGTGCCTTTGGAGGCCTCTGGGGGCGTTTTGGAGGGCAATCTGTGAGCGTGAAGGCGTTTTGGACCGATCGTTTAGCGATTGGGGGCCCTTTTGAACAGTCTCGGGGGCCTCTGGGGGCACTCTTGGCTTGTTTTTTTCTGCAGCCCCGGGACCCCCAGGGGATGAGTATCTGCCCCCCCCCGGGGCCCCTCCCCAGCCCCCCCTCCCGACGGGGGAGGTATTAAAGGAAACGGGTTTCCCTTCGATTCGATTGCTACAATGCAATGTTTTTCTCTCGCTGTCAGGCTTGAGGTGCAGGGAAAGGGAAGGGGGCGACGCAGACGACGATTGACGGCCACGACGACTCGAACAGACAAACCCCTCGCACACGCCGACAGCGTCGGCGCATTACTCCTTGTCCTACTCCTTTCCCCGTCTCCCACTCCTTTCATCTCTTCCTCCTCCTCCTCCTCCTCTTCTCTTTCATCGCTCGGCCATTAACGCACTCACTCGTCGTTCTCCTCCCCATTGCGAATATGTCAACAGTGTTTGAAAGCGTCCCCATATCTGGAATACTACACAAAGCCTCTTACCCCCCATCCGAGCGCGCCGAACATTTTCGAAAGCTCCCCTTCTCTTCCCTCTTCCTCTTCGGACCAGGAGCTCGGCTTCCTCTTCTCACGTTCCTCATCGTTCTCCTCCCTCTTTCTATCGTACTCCTCGTCATTCCCCGCCTCTCCCGTTACGATTCTGACTATTCGTGTCGATCCGACGCACGGTCCCAGCCGATCCGATGTCTTGATTCGATGCTGATGGATCCTGTCACAGCCCCGGAATTATGAGGACCTCCCCGTCCTCTCTCAAAGGGGGAACAGCGTTCCCGGCGGCGATACATTTATGATACATCCGCACTTTGGTATTATAACCCCAGGCTGGCGATTTGGTTGCCGATTCGACGCTGATTGATCGTGCCTTCTTCTCCGTAGCCAGTATGACTTAAGCCGCTCAGCCGCTTAAGCCACCGGCCGGGGCCTGCCAGCAGGCCTCGCGCCAGCCCTCGTCCTGGCAGGCTCACGCGGCGAGGTCGGACCAGGCCAGGACGAGGATAAAATGTTCCACAGCGTTCCCAAACGCTCTCAGAGCGTTGCGGAACGCTCTGACACGGCCACGGCGCCCGAGAAATCCTCCACAGCCGCCAGATCTCAGATTTTCTCAATTTTTCTCACCCAAAGTTATCCTCCTCCTGGCTCCGTCGTACGAGGGGCCCATCGCCAGCGATGGACGCGGTGGCGAGCAGGGCAAGCGGGTCGAAGGACCGGCCAGGAGCCCTGCGCAAGAGGTCGAACGGGGCCGTCGAGGAGAAGTCCCCGAGGTGGGACAAGAACGGCGTCCAGATCAGCCCGAAGAGCGGTGGCCACCACCTGACCTTTGCGGACCAGCAGGTCAGAGGAGGAAGAGGAACCCATACCACTACCCTTCGCCCGTGTTCGTCGTTTTTGGGCCCTCTGGGAGACCCTCGTCGCCACCGCTGGAGTCGCCTCGCGGAACGCACCCCGGGAGAGGTCTGGGGAGTATTGGCACCGGTACCTTCTGGTTCCCCCAGCAGGAGCGGGGGAAGATAGAAGTGATCCACGAGGTCAAGGCCTACAAAAACAACCACGGCGGTTGCACGTGCGTCGTCTCCTAATGCTGAGGCCCGCCGTTTGCGCCGCCCTGGGAGGACTCCAGCCTGGCCGTGGCCCTGCCCGTGTTTTGCCAGAGGTTGCACACTGGAACGCCGGCAAAGCCGCAGATGAGCGCAGCGCCTCTCGAGAACTTCGTCGCCATCCTCCTGCTCCGCGCTCCCCTCCCAATCACTATTCCCCCCTTTCTCTCCTTCTCCAGCCCCGCCTTCCTCTCCTTCCCCATCTGCTCATCTTCTTCATCCTCCCATCCTTCCCCTCTTCCCCCATATCCTGACCCCACCACTCCCCGCCTCCTCCTCCTCCTCCTCCTCCTGCGCCATGCCGCGGCATGGTTTTCGATCCTTCCAAGTCGGCCCAAAACATTTAGAACATGCCCCCCCGAACAAAAACCATCTGAAGTGAATTCACATTCGGTGCCGATCCGTTGAATTCTTGGACCGTAGAAGCCCCCCCCACCTTGTGGCGTCGCCACGCCATGGTATGTCAGGCTACGAGTACTCGTTTCTAGGTTTCCGCGTTTTTTTTTTCTGTTTGCAAAATGCTGCTCTCGTTGAAGCGCAGGCCTCATGTTCGGGCTACCGCTCGTTCCGAATCGTGCTGCCGCTGCATCGCTGGCATCATTTCCGCGCTTCCGCTCGTCCCGAATCGTGCTCCCATTGCAGCGTTGGCGTCATTATTCCCAGCGCCATGCCACGACATGGTTTTCGGTTCTTCCACATATGCCCCAAACTCTAGAGCATGGCGCCCCGAACAAACCATCGGAAGTGATTCTTCATTCGGTGTCGATACTTTTTTGTTTTGGGCCGCAAAGCCCCCCCCCCACTTTGGGGCGTAACTTCGTCATGCTATGTCATGCTATGCGTTGATCTTCAACACCATGCTATGCCGCGTAATGCTATGCCACGTTGCGTCATCCGATTGTGCGAATAGAGAGGAGATCTACCGTATGGTAAGGGATGGGAGGGAAGGGGTAGGACGTCAGATATGACGCGAGCGCACCTAGCTTGGCCTCCTCCCGCTCCTTCTACTCCGCCCCCTCCTCCTCACCTCCTCCTCCTTCTCCTCCTACAGGGTGCTTTTCGCGGGATACATTCCAGCCCATCGTGGTGCTTCCCTCACTGCAAAGATATGCTTACATGGAGATCCAGCCTGGTTACAGGCGACGGCGCCCGCTCGACAGTGGGCCAGTTCCTTGTGGAGAAGTTTGACAACCCCCACCTCCAGCCCGTCGAGCTTCCGTGAGCACATCCGAGTGTGGCTTTCTTTGGAGGCCCTCAACACTGACAGCGACCTGGAGCCCGAAAAATGGAACACCTCAAACAAGGACGTGGACATCGGATTCTCCTGAGCCTCCTTAGGATAGGCTGGAAGGCCATCAGTTTCCATCACTGGGCAGATGATCTTGGGCGCGGGGTAGATTTAATGTACACCTCCCCTGCTATTGTTTCAAGCCTGTTGCAGTCTGTTGTGCAAAGATCTAATGAGAGATGGCTTGCGACGGCGATCCCCTCCTTCGACGGCGATCGTGTGTCGGTTGACCCTCTTCGAGCCCCCCTCCGTTCGAAGCGAACCCCTCCGCGAGCAGAGTACTGGATCAGCACCTGCTTTTACCAGGGCTGCTGGACGGCTGACCGCCTAACAGACTCTGGATCTGTATCCGATGGCAAGTGTCCGCTGTGCGGACAACCTCATGCAGTTTTCCATCGCCAATGGGTTTGCGTTGACCCCTCAGTGGCGCAGCTGCGCCTGGAAATAGTCTCACAGGATGTAGTCGAGTTTGCCCGAGCCAGCCCGCCAGAGGACCATGCCGTCTGGTCGTGATTGGTGATTGCACAGCCGACGCCAGATACGTTCTTTCCTCCCTCGGCGGCGACTGACCCTTTCTTGCAGGACGGCGACGGCCTCCTTTTGTCCTTGAAGGAATGTGTGGGCCGTAGTGTTGACTGTGATGTAGTGGTTGACGGGTCACCCTCTCAATGCATCATTGCTGATTTGGGGAGGGCCAGTTTTGCGGCCGTGTTGTTGTAGCCAGGGCCCGTCTACAAAGTGCGGACCAGGATGATGGCCCCGATTTGGCCGAATTTGCGCCAGACGCCGCAGGCGGCGGAGAATGTCGGACTTGCCCCTGTGTGTTTGTTCACCTCTGGCCACAGTACCCCATACAGTGGTTGCAAGGGGGACTTCGTCCTGCACAATGCGTCAGACCAGGCACAGCTCGGGCCTAAGCATATGTTTACAGGTGTACGCCGAGCAGCTCAACAAGCTGCTGGATACAGTGCGGCAGGCGAGGCAAAGCACACGCCTGCCCATCGCTCGGAAGAGGTAGTCCTCGCGCTCGTTCCCATCGAGAAGCGCATTGCTCTAGCTAGCCAGGGTGCCGATCGCCTGGCCAAGCACGCCCTCTCCCTCCACCCCCAGGCTGCACCCGCCGACCTTGGGAGGCTGGATAGTCAGGCGCAGCTCCTCGGTTCCTGTGCCAGAATGCTTGAGATGGTGCTGCCCCTTTTTCTCCGAAGCTTGAGTTTCAAAGGGCGCCGAAGGCTGCTCGAACTCCGCGGGTGAACCCACCACCTGGCTGGCATGTGTGGGAGAAGCTGGAGTCGGGCATCCGTGTTCTGTGCCGCTGCTGTTTGTGGGTCGTGTTCGATAGCGGCGGAAGGCCCATCAACGGGTCTCGGGGGCCCTCGACGGCCCTGCGGCGCCTCGAGGGCGCCGAGTCGGCCCGTGGTCACACGCTGGGCTTCGCCGACTCGAACCGATCGGGCAACGTTTGGTCTTTTTTGCGGCGCCCGTTGTGGTGCGTACACGAGCCACCGATGCCACCTCTTGGGCCAACATTGTTCCAAGGTGTTGGGGTCTCTGGCGAAAGTGCCCTCGATCGCATCGGCCGTGGCATTCACCTTCACTACAGGCCAGATTCAGAGGGTGGCGGCTCGGTGTCACTAGCCTTGCCCAAGGCAGTGGTCCTTGCTGTCCCTGCGCCGTCCTCGGCTGGCATTGCACGACTGGTCGCCAACGATCGCTTCCGTGCGCTGGTTGAGGGGATTCGGGCGAAGGAGGCATCTCACGGCCCAGCTTAGTCGTGGATGCGCTGACACTTCTGCCCCCCAGGTCGTCGCGTCCTTCGTTTCCTCCTCCTCCTCCTCCTCCTCTTCCTCCTCCTCCTGGAGCATCGCGGGTCGAAGAAGGTGGGGGGGAGGGGTTGGGAGGGGAAGGGGGAGGAGGCGGAATGGACAAGGAGACGTTTGATCGAAGATCGATCAGGAATAGCGCGAGGATCGAGGAGGAGGAGGAGGACGATCAATGAAACGAGGAGGAGGAGGAGAAGGAGGAGGAGGAGGAAAAGGAAGAGGAGGAGGAGGAAAAGGAGCGAAGGGGATGAGCTAGGAGGAGGAAGAGGAGGAGGAGGAAGAGGAAGAGGTGGAGGAGGAGGAGGGGGAGGAGGAGGATCGAGGAAACGCAAACATTGATTGTCGCGCGTGGATAATCGACGGGTCTCGTTCCCATACACACATCGACGCGCACTGTGGCCAAATCAGGCAACATTGTCTTCATGCTCCGGAGGGATTGGCTCCCTCCGTGCCCACGTGGCATATCCACGGATTCCTAACCCATCTTAGCGTGCGCGTGCGAGGAGACGCGATAGGGCAGGAGTTGGAGGGAGGAGTATGCGGAGGGGGGTGACCTTCCTCCCTTCCCTCGTCCAGAACCCCCCCAGAGAGTTCCCGGGAGGACTAAAGCGGACCAGTCGCGCGATCACAGTCCCCGAGCTCCGAGGGCCTTGACCTCCCCGGTCCCCGATCAGCCCTGGCCTGGAGAGGCATTTGTCCGCATCCGCCAGCGTGGGGGCGAGCCGAGAGGACCGCTGGGCGCGTCGGATTCTGGGTGTTGTCAGGGAGGCCTTGCAGCCAAGACATTGAAGTCGGGCCCACTTTCCGCTGAGGAGGAGTGGTTCTTTTTCTCTGGCCGTTGCCTAGATCTGCGTCTGCAGGGGAACTCGTTCGTGGCCCGGGCCCGTCGCGGCCACACAGCGTTCCCTCCGTTTTCTCTACTCCGCGCTTCCTCCTGGTAGCACACGGTGCCTGCACTGCAGAGGCCGCACGGCCCCGCCCCGCAGACCACGAGGAGGAGAGCAGCTCGAGCGCAGAGGGGGCGAGGGGGAGGGGCCGCGGCGGTTATCTCACGCGAGCAAAGAGGTGCTGGGGTGTACAACCGGCCTGCATAGCAAGGATCGGCAACCTTCCCAAGGGTATTCTTGCATGCTTGCCCCTCCTCGGCCCATCCTTGGCCACTCGCTGGCTGCGCCCCGCTCGAGAAGCGTCGAGATGGGATTCCAACGCCTTTGCCCCCTCATCGTGCGTCCTATACTTCACGCGAGCAACGAGTCTCCTCCTCCTCCTCCTCCTCCTCCTCCTCCTCCTCCATCCTTCCCTCCTGCCCTCTGACTCCTCATCCTCCACCTCCTCCGGGGGGAGCAGGCTGCGGGGAGGGGGCCATCGACCCCCCACCACCGCCGATGAGGGCCTGGGTGGTCCACCGCCGCCAAATGAACACTCGGCTCCCACCATCGGGGGGCTGTTCTGCCAGCGATGCCTCGGCGATGTATGTCGTTGGTTCCGGCGCGATGCTTCCCCGAAGTCTGGCGCCTCTACAGGACGGAAGTCAAGGATAGTAGCAACATGATCATTTGGGGACGATTTTTCTACTCTTTTGGATGATTGTTTGAGGAATGTTTGCGCATTGTCAATTTTCCTCCAGAATCCGCCTATCGAACATGCCCGACCTTGCTTCCCCCCCGAAGTCGGCCTCCCGCTTTCGACCCCCCGTCGATCCCGCCGGGCAATCGAACATCGAACATCGTCCCCCCCTCGATATGGGTGTCCCCCTTTTCTCGCGGAGCCTGTTGAACCTGGATGTCCTGCTTGCCCTCAAGGGGGTGCGAGAAGGCATCCATGCTGATATGCACCGCTGCTGCCCAGAGACCTACTGCGGCACCAAAGGGCTGTCCGACGGTCCAGTCGGCACGGCCCGGCGGCGAAATCCGAACCTTGCCCTCGCCGATCAACGATGCACGATGCAGGCAACTCGACGGGCGGCGGGGGGTTCCAAATGACTCGAACACGTGGCGAAATCCGAACCCTACCCCCGCTTCCCAACGATTGAGTAGAACCGATGGTTGGTGGGGGCAGGGTTCGGATTGTGCCACCCACCGGCTGCGCCGCAGCGGGTTGCTTCCGTCCCCCAACCCTTGGCATAGCAGAGAGAGGTGTTTCGCCTCGCTCTGGGACCGGCAAGCATCTACTCGATCAGTCAGTACGGGAAGCCAGCCCCGGGAGGGGGCCCACTCCTGGGGACCCCATGTTGGACAGAACACGGAGTCGCATGTCGGTGCCACTCCTTTCTGTCTCTTCCCTTCTGGCCCTCTGGCAAACGCGACCGGGGGCCCTCGGGGCGAAAAGTAAATGGAACATCTCCAGGGAAGTCTCCAAGCGGCGCTTGGGCACTCCAAGAATCTCTGGAAAATCTCTGGGCTGGGAACTATGCGTCGAAATCTCTAGACAAGTGCCGCGATGCAGGAATCTCTGCGGAAATCACAGGGCGGACAAAACAAACGGGGAGTCTCCGGAAAATTCCCGCTGCGCTGAATTCTCTATCGGGGAAAACAAACTTCAATATTTGGCTGATCTATTGGTGTTCAATGAAACTATCCAGAACTCTGTCGGGTGGATCTCTGGAACTTGTCCGAAACATATCTGGAAGATTTCGTGGACATCTGTACGTCGCGGAGAATCGTTTGATATTCGAGGGCAGATCTTTTTGATGGTCGATTCGCGGGAAGTTTTAGATCGGAGATTCGCCAGGAGGGCAGACTTGTTTGCCACAATCGGCCCAGTATCACTCTTGCAGCGGCTGGCGCTTGATGTCTTGCCCACGTGCTGTATTGCATATGGCTGTTGAGTGAGTGGGTGCTGTCGGTTGCGTTTGTTCGATCGGTTCAGTTTGGTCGCTAGTTGCGTCGTTGCCGCGTCGTTGCGCCAACCCTGGCTTTCTTATGTAAGCTTATGATATTTCAACCTACTTTAGCCTGGACGACCAGAAAGAATTCGGAGCACCAAGGAAGCACGGAGACTGGAGGGTTTTCACGTGTGGGGCCCCCGGAGGCGATACTCGTTCGACACTGTTTCGATACTTTTCTGGGTGCTCGAAATTATTTATTGGATGTGGTTCTTAAGTACGACGGGAGCAAGATAAGTGTCAGCTTTGAGTTCGCTCCCGTTTCTGCTGCGCTGCCGGTGTTGGCGGTTATCGGTCGCGCTGTCTCCGTGGCCGGCCTTGGACACTGCGCATGTCTCCTGATTGCGCATGTCTCCCTCCAGAAACATACCTCGTCAATTACGGCTTTTTTCAATGAAAAAAGTTATAAATGTAAATGTTTGGCGCTCCGCGCGGATCTTTCGGATCCACGCTGGACTTCCCTGAAGGCGCCTCCGGCGCCGCCCCTAGCGCGCTGCGCGCCCCTGGGAGGGGGGTCCAGCGCAGATCTAAGAAACTCGCGCGGAGCGCCAACAGTGTATGTTTCATGGTTTTGCCGATCAACGCGGGCCCCTCCTCCTCCTCCTCCTCCTCCTCCTCCTCCTCCTCCTCCTCCTCCTCCTCCTCCTCCTCCTCCTCCCTCCTCCCTCCTCCCTCCTCCCTCCTCCCTCCTCCTCCCTCCTCCCTCCTCCCTCCTCCCTCCTCCCTCCTCCCTCCTCCTCCTCCTCCTCCTCCTCCTCCTTCTCCGGGCATCCCCGGGAAGGCTTGGAGGAGGTGGGCGCGGCGGAAAGCGCTGCGTCGCCGAGGCATCGGCGGCGCGGCGCCTCTCGGAGCCTTGTCTTCGCCCTTCGGACGTCGCCGATGCGTTTGCGACGCGGCGCGATCCCCTGATCCCATCCATCACCACTCACCAAGCCACCCCAACCCAACCCGAAGGCCTCGACTTGCCATCCATTTCTAGTGTGGGGGAGTCGGGGAACGTGAAAAAACACGTATGAAACCCGTACCCCCCCCCCAAACCCGAAATTCGGGTCTTCGGGTTGGGTTGGGGTGGTCTGGTAGGCAGTCAATCCATTGCTACCCCACCATCGGCCTGCACCTTCCGCACCTTCCGCGCGGGAGGTGCCGCCGATGCGGCCTCGGCGGTGGCCGCCGCTGCGGCCGCGGCAGCGGCCGCGGCCGCGGCGTCATCTGCCGCACGGGCCGAGGGTGCATGTCGGGGGCACCTGGGAGGCCTCCAACCTAGGAGCCCTCCATCGCAGCACGCTGCCGCGCACCGTCGCCGCAGGGCCTCGGCGCCGCAGCGCCTTGGCGCCCCGTCTCTCGGTCTATTACTCTCTCTCTCTCTATCTCTCTTTTCGGTTGTTTGGTTTTGTTCTCTTCTTCTCACTCGAACTGTCTCGCCCCTCTCGTTCGCTCTCTCTCTCTCTCTCTCTTGTCCTCTTCTTCCTCTCTTACCCCTCCCCCCTTTGTGACAAACAGGAGCACCGCAGCCATTATGGCCATGGGGCGCCCGCGCGCCGTGGAGCGTCCCGCGCCCGCTTGCTCTTGAGAGTTGGTGAAAAATGCTCTTTTTCTCTCTCTTTTCTCTCTCTCTCTCTCTTTGCTCATTGTTGTTCCGTCACCCCGATGCCTGCTGACAATTGTAAGCGGAGCGTGGACGAGGCCGCGACGGGTGATGAGACTGTAGAATCGCCAAGTCGTGAGGGCGGCCGAGAGGCGCGAGGTGCTCGCGGTCAGGGCGCTCATGACGACCCGTGGGAGACCGCTTCGGCGCCGAAGAAGGGCGAGGGCGATGCGGCTGCAGACGGCCAGCGAAACCCTTGGGCCTGTTGGAAAGCTGATTGGTGGCAGTCTGCTTCCTGGTGGGGCGCAAGCGGAGACTGGGGGAAGTCGACGTTGGAAGAGACCAATCGCGATTGTTCGGCAATTCCTGCGCTTCACTGGTTAGAGCACCTCGATTTGTACATCTCTAGTTTGTCCTCTTGGAACGCTAGAACGGGTCTCGAGACGCCGACGAGGGCCGGCCGGGGTTATCGAGACCTTCCCCATAGACTTCCAAGCCAAATTCAGAGC
Organism: Prorocentrum cordatum; assembly: GCA_963575745.1. NCBI lineage: Eukaryota > Dinophyceae > Prorocentrales > Prorocentraceae > Prorocentrum > Prorocentrum cordatum. The sequence continues at coordinate 331,985 of CAUYUJ010001303.1, forward strand.
AATTCGACATCAGTGTGACGACGAGGACGGATTGCAGAGAGTGGTTGATCAGTTGAGGCTTCTCAATCGAGAGCGCCCCGGGGACAAGGAGCGCGAGGCGCGCAACGAGGCGCTTTTCGACTACGCTATCAAGGAGGGCGAGACGCTGACCGACTACGCGGTGAGAAGGGACTGGCATATTGCGGCCGCGGAGCGTTTCGGGTTCACGCTGCCGGACACGGCGAAGGCCAGATACTACGAGGAAGGAGCTAACCTCGCGTTTCAGATGGCCGTCAACCTTCGGACGTTTATGGGCGGCGAGAAGAGCATCGAGGCCGCGTGGTCCGCTCTGCTGGAATTGGGCATAGCCGAGAAGCCGACGCGCCTAAGCAGCAGTCGACCGGACAGCCGAGGACCTTCGCGACGACGATCAGAGAGGATGACGAGTACGAGCGTCAGGCGTGCGACGACGGAGAGTGTTTCGGCCTTTTCGAGACGGGCTTTGATGAAGACGAGCTGGCCACGATTATGGCTTCGCTCGACTCGCGAGATCTCTTGGTGGAACACATCGTTGACATGTTTGCAGAAGTTACTCAACCTCGCAAGCGAAAGACATGGCGAGGAGCAAGGCCGATGAAGACTGCCAAGAGAGTGGGTCGGGGCTTCTTCGACCATCGGAAGCAGGGCACTAGAAAGGTCACGCGCGATGATTTCCAAGAGAGATCGAGATGTTCCAACTGCGGTGAGAAGGGGGTCGCCTGAGAGTAGAAGCAGTTCGACCGACTCAAGATCGGAAGCCCAGCCAGTCGTTCTATTTCACGTTGGACCAGGATCCAGGCGTTCACTCCAGCTGCTCCTAGGCGGTCTTGGTAGACGGGCGGCGAGGTGCGCCCCCTCGGAGCTGAGTCATACACAGCTCTCGGTTTCGACCCAGGCCGGGGCCGGGCGGGCCAGGATCAGGGTTTGCTGCTGGGCGCCGCCACCCTGTAGGACATGGGCGTGCACGCGCTCGTAGGCACTGCTGCTGGGCAGGCCCTGGCGGGCGCGCCGGACGTGGATCGCGCGGAGCAGGTGTTCGAGAAATTGGGCATCGTGGTTCACCTCGTTCGCGACGGTGACAAGTTGCCAGCCGTCAACGGAGTCGGCGGAAAGGCGAAGCCAGTGGGGCGAGCCATCGTACATGTGTCTCTGCACGGCTGCGGCGTGATGGAGTGTCTCATGCTGCCGCATCCTTGTCCACCTCTGTCCCCAGCTCGGTTCTCGGAGTTCTTGCGTTCCGTGACCGACCTGAGGGCCGACGAGATGACGATGGGCTCTGAGGACGCACGGCGCACGGTCGATTTATTGAGACTTCCATCGGGGCACCGAGCAGCGTCCACGGCGGGCTGCAAGCCGTCGGAGTTCGAGCTCGACGGCGAGTTATCCGCCAAGCTCCCCTCTTTCGTCAAGGAGCCTACCGGAGCATGGGTAGAGCCAAGCGCTCCAGGGCTGCCGCTGGTCAGTCTCAGGTAGCGTTCTTCGACGAGTGCACGCGAGGCCGCGTCGAGAGGCCTTCTCGTTCGCCGAGGCCGAGGCGCCTCCGAAGGAGGCCTTCCAGTCGATGTGAGTCAGACTGGTCAGGGCAACATCGCCTGCCAATACCTGGACGACGCGGGCGGCAGCTGCCAGGCCTGTGTCTGCGACTGGGGGCGCGGCGCGCCTGTCGCGAAGATCAAGTTCGAGGGGCGCAGGGTCGGGTGCGCGGAGTTCCAAATCGTGGGATCTCCTAAGGACTCGGGCGCTTGGGGGGGTGATTGCAGTGAGGGAAGGGGTGTTTTGCTCAGCAGCTTCCATCCTCGCCCCCTTCTCCCCCCTCCAGCCTTTCAGGACAGCGGGGGCCTCAGTTGGGGACCTTTCGGGGCTCTGGAACTAGTCCGCCCTCCGCGGGGCATCCCGGCTCAAGCTTCGGCAGCAGCCTGCTACTTGCACCAGCTTCCGGTCGATCGGACTGACGGCCAACTCTTGGCTACTGCTCAACCTCGGCCCGGGCGCGAAGCTCGAGATGCCAGCGGGCCAGAATATCAGGGTGATCAAGAGCAGGATCGATCGTTCGCTGAGGGACCTGGGAGCAGCTACGCAGCTACGCCCAAGTGTCTTCGCGACGATCGCGATCCGGATCTCGACGCGATCCCGGAGTCGGAGGACATGGGGGCGGACGACTCGGAGCTTGCAGCGAACTTGGGCCAGACGCCGGATCCCCGGGTCGTTTGGGAGCTCCAGATGACCTGCGAGGAGGAGGAGATGACCGCGGCGGAGAAGGAGCTGTTCCTGGAAGGGGGATTCATCCTCAACCCGCTGGCTCGGGTCTGGCGCAAGTGGGCGATCAAGCTGATGGTCTCTCTGCGCGCGCTGACGACGACGCGTCTGCTCGCGGCGGTGGCGCCCGGGCGGACCTTCGGCAAGGGGCTCGGCGTGAAGGGCGAGGGCGGCCAGGCGAGCTGCTCTCGCCCGCTTTCGGCTCGCTGGAAAGGCGGGAACAAGTGCGGGTGCTACTCGAAGTGCCGCGCGCGCTCCGAGAGGCTGTCGTTCGTTCGGAAGACGAAGGAGGAGATCGAGGAGACTCGCGCCAAGGCCGCGGCGCCGCAGGAGGAGCGCCGCAACAGGCACCGCATGAAGGACGAGCCTCCAGCGGGGATGGCCGAGCCAGTCGAGCCTCTTCCGGCGCCGAAGTATCTTCGTTTCAAGGTTCCGCCAGCCTACGCGGCGCACATGGCCACGAGCCCGGCGAAGCATTCACTTACAACGGCTCGGACATCCGCTCCAGCATCCAAGACGGAGACCTCGAAGAAGGAGAGCGGCTCCGGCAGCGGCGGGGGCGCGGGCAGCCGCGCGGGCGAGATCAAGCAGAGTTTCGAGCCCATGCAGTGGATGATGGTGGAGGACCGCAAGGAGCGTGCTCAGCAGATGGACGTCCTGGTCGAGGTGGTGAAGAGCCTTGGGGCGATTTGCCTGGCGGCTGCTCCCGAGGCGCGAGCGACCTTCGGCCCGGCGCGTCCGCCGAGGACGCCGCTCGACCGCAGCAGGCGCTTGCAGTTGCCAGCCTGCCGCCAGCAGCAAAGACGAGGGCACCTGCTCAGGCGCCCGCTCTCGCTCGGCCAGACCGTTGCGAGAGGTCGGCAAGCGAGGCTAACGAGGAAAGAAAGGAGCCCCTCCCCTCATCTCCACCCTCCTCCAGCATTCCATCTTCTTCCATTTACCTTTCGCCCGAGAGCCCGGCTCCGGCCAAGATCCTTGCTCGCCTTCCCGAGGCTGGATCATCAGGCCGCTGGATCTCCGAGAGCTTCGAAACGGCCCTCAGGGATGCGGTGAGGCCGGCCGGTACTCGAGCTCCTCGCGCCCCCTCGGGCGGGCGTTTGGAGCGCGGAGACTGGCGGGCGCGACCAGCTCGAGCAGGTCTGTCAGGCCATGAACTGGTCGTCTAGGGAACTCAGCACTGAGAAAAAAAAAAAGACCACCTGGGCGGTCCAGTTGGCTCTCGGGTGTTCCGGGGATCTGGGGTCAGGCCACGCGCTGCTATGCTTTGCTAGGGTCAGGGCCGTGAGCTCGGGCAAGGTTCTGGTCGACGACCTCTGCGCCTCGCTCTCGCTTTTGTCACTCGCGGCGGCGCCATGGGTGGGATGTCGGCCGCTTTCTTGGATATCGCGGCCTCGGAGCACCAGGCGGGGGGCTCAGAAGCGCCCGATCTTAGAAAATACGACGAGTTGGACCAGGCCATTCGGATTGCCCAGGCCGGATTCGACCAGGTCCGGGCCCCAGATGCCGCCCTTAGCTAGCGGGTCTTCGTCGACCGCTTCGCGGACTCCGGGCGGGGCAGCGTTGTTTCCCATCCCACCGTGCCTCGAAAAGTTCGCAGGGGGGCTCTCCCCCAGGTCCTCGAGGGCTCAGGCATTCGACGAATTAAACGACGAGCTCGAAGGGAACTTCGGCGAGCCCTACAGAAGCTAGGACTTACCCCTTGCATGGAGTTGTTCTCGGCCCGAGGGCCAGAGCTTAAACGCAGGGGCTTCCTCGCATCGCTTTCTCTGAACATCAGGGGTGATCTTGATTTCCGGGGGGCTTCCGATCGCCGAAGGCCTTGGGAAGTTCTGAAAAGGGACTGCCCTCTGATGGCGCTGGCGCCACCTCCGTGCGCTGTTTGCAGCCAGGCCAGGGCGACTACGGACCAGATGGATCCGGTAGAGCGGGCTCGTGCCGAGCAGGCGGCTCGCCTCTGCGTGTCTATGTGCGTGCAGGTGGCAGAGTGCCAGATCCGCCACGGTCTGGGCTTTTTTGATTGAGCACCCTCTCGCGGCTAGCAGCTGGCAGCTCGAGGGGCTTCAGAAGCTCGCCTCCCTTTCAGGAGTGCGCTATGTGGACGTGGATCAGTGCGCCTTCGGTCTGTCGGTGGCGCTGGGGGCCCTCTCAAAAAAGCCGACCAGACTTTTGTCAAAGCCTTGAGTTCTTGCATGAGTGCTCTCGTCGACGCACAGGGGACCATGAGCATTGTCAGTTGGTGGGAGGTGCCAGGGCTCGAGCGGCCGCCCCCACCAATTGGCCGGCAGTAGGCTTCTGTTCGAGCCAGCCGGCGAGGGCGCTTCCTTCCCGGCGGCCGAGGGCCCAGTCCAGGTGGGCTCTGACTCGGACGTCGAAGAGCCCTCTCAGCAGCCTCATTCCTCCCCCCCCACCTCCTCAATTCTTCCGGAAGAGCCCGGGGCCCTGGATGACCTCGCTCCCGCGGAGAAGGGGCCGGACCCTTCCAAGCCGCAGGTCGACGCTGAGGGTCAAAACGAGGTCCACCGTCTGCATGTGAATCTGGGGCATCCCCGAGAGGGGGAGTTCGTTCGGGCGCTGAAAGTGGCTGAGGTCAAGGACGAGGTGGTCAGGTGGGTCGCTAGGTGCTCTCAGTGTCCTCAGTGCTACGGTCAGTCTCGTCCGCACTGGCGACGCCGCGCCCAGCTTCCTCGGACTTATCGTTCCAACGAACTGATAGCTGTAAATATTTGTCATGCGTGCGCCTTTAACGTCAACCTTTTGACCATGGTTCCAACTACCAGTGCTGTACTGCATTGAAAGATTCGACGGCTAATCAGGTGGTCCGGACTCGTCCGAGCTTGGATTCGCCCTATGGGCATCCCAGAGATTGCGATGTCAGACGGGGGTTCGAAATTCGAGGCAGGTGTTTTGAAGGGACTTGAGAATCTTGGAGTGTACCACCACGTGTGCGACGCGGAGAGCCCTCATCAAAATGGAAGATGTGAACGCCACGGGGGCCTCGTTAAGACGGCCCTTGCCAAGGCCATGTCGGCCGCCTCGGTCAAGGCCCAGGACGAGCTCGAATATCTGTTCTGTGCGGTTGTCTCAGCGAGGAATCGTTTCACCCATCGAGGCGGCTACTCCCCGTATCAAATGGTTTTCATGGGGATCTCAGGATGCCTCCAATTCTGTGGTCAGATGACGCCGTGGACGACTAGGCGTCCACGACCTGGTGCGAGGCCCCAGAGATTGTGAGAATACCGCGTCGGCGTTCGCTCGGAAGCATTTCCGGGGGGAGGAAGCAAAAAGGGCCGCGGCGTCTCTCGAGGTGACTGAGCGGCTCAAGCATGCCGCCAAGGCCGGGAAACATGCCATATTGTTTCCTCTCCTGGGCCGTGGGTTTACATTTGGAGGAAGCCTAGCGCCAGCGCCAAGACCGGGGAGGGCACGAAAGCCAGGGTGCTGTGGTACCGCAGCGAGGGTTGCGATGCGCACGCGCCTGCTCAAGTGCTCATGTGATCAAGTTAGACGCGCTGCCCAGGATTGGGCTCAAGGAGCGGAGCTCCTTGATTGCCGTGCTCTCTCCAGTCTGAGGTCTGACCTGAAATCCGTCGGGCCGCGTTGGAGCAGTGGATGTTGGGGGCGAGGGGCCACCCCCACCGAAGGGCCTGGGACATCTTAAGGGGCCGGATCGTGCGTCTTTCGCCCCGCCTTTTCCAGTGACCGAGGCCGGTGCCCCCCGTGTCTCGCCGGACCCCGAGCCTCTGGCCCCGCTTGAGCCGCTCCCGGAGATGGCAGATCGCCAGACCACCACCGGCGGAGACACAGCCTCTCAGCCGAGCCGCGTGCCTTCGACTGCCGGCACGAATGCGGGCAGGATTCTCGGCTCGTCTGCCTCTCAGCCTATCCATCCCGCTCCTCCTGTTTTGCCTCCTGCCTCCTTCGTCCCCCCCCTCGCCCCTTCTTCCCCAGCCCCCTCGCCCCTTCTTCATCCGCCTCATCGGGTGAGTCAGGAGCGTTCCCCGACCCCGCCTCCTTCCGACACTTCTGAGGTCGCGCCTCCTCCACAGCAGCGACTTCGGCCGACGCCCGTTCAGGCCGTAGTCGGCCCGGGCCAGCAGTCGCATGATTCAAGTGCGCGAGTCTATGTCGGACCGGCTCGTGCGGGACGCCCCGCTTTGCGTGGCGTGGGAGCGGGCAGCCCGCCCTTTGGCCCCTGGCTCTCAAGATCCCCCCCAGGCCCCGATCGAGGTCTCCGGCCCGAGCTGAGGCCCGAGATCATGCCGAGGGGTTTGATCCGAACGCCAGAACTTGGCATGCTGATATCGACGAAGAGGACGAGCAAGATGACGAGTTGTGGCAGGAGCTTTGTGGCTGGCACGGCTGGGGCGCCTCCTCCTAGGAAGCCCTCCCTGCCAGCTCTAGCTTTACCTCCTCCACCTCTTCCGACTGCAAGTGCGGCGCGCCTCCAGCCCGTCGAGGCGCGGAGGTCAGTTTGAAGAATTCAACGACGGAAGAGCGTCATCTTTTCGATTTTTCTGACGCCAAGGAGTAGCGGGCGATCGTCAGCTCGGGCGCCGTGCGAGTTGTCCCCCTTTCGGCGGCTCAGCTGATCCAGCGGAGGTGCCCGGGCAGAATACTGGGGTCGCGCATGGCTCGTAGGTTCATGCCCGAAGAGGGCGCGGGGGTGGCCCCAGAGGCCAAGTCGAGGTCGCGCGCTCAGGGCCACCGAGATCCAGATCGGGGGGGGTCAAGTCTATGCCCCCACCCCACAAGCAGAGAGTCTCACGCTGACTCTACAAGCGATCGCGTCGCTAGGTTGGCGCTCGAGGTAGCAGATGCCCGAAATTCTCCTCGTCAATTAATCGCTTGCGGCGCCCCCTTGGCGCCATTTACTGCGAGCCATGCCGAGGCCTCCATCTTGCCCCGGGTGAGCGCGCTGAGCTGGTGGCTCCCGTGTGCGGCCTCAGTGATGCACCGCCGCTATGGAAACGAACGGTCGCTGAGTTCTCATCTCAATATGGTTTCGAACAGTCTCTTTTGGAGCCCTGTTCGCGGGTGAAACGATCTAAGCAGGGCCCCCCAGGCAATGCGCCTCATAGAAGCCGATGATTTGATCATTGCGGCTCGTCCCCGGGGGGGGGGGGGGGGGGGGGGGGGCGCCGCGGTTTTCGTTCCCGCTTGCAGTCTCGATGTTATTTCGGCAAATGGAAAACGGCTGAGACTGGTTTCGCAGGTAGGCATCTGAGGCAGGTATTGGGAGGAAAGATCCTGGTGGACCAGGCGAAGTACATCTTGGAGCAGCTGGCGCCTATGAAATTGGACAATCATTGGCGCGCCGATCCCAGCTCTCGTGTCACCAGCGATGGGATTAAGGGGCAAAAACGACGGTCGCCCAAATCCAATGGTTGGGGGGGGGGACCCGCCCGGACGTCGCTGGGGGGGGGTCTCGCTTCAGTCTGCCGTCCTTCCCGCCCCCGCAGTGGAGGGCGCTTTTTTTTTGGTCTCGAGATAGCGCGGCACCTGAAAGAGACTGCGTCACAGCATATCGCAGCGTAGCCTCTCGAACCCACTTTGCTCACGTTCGCCGCGATTTCGGGCGCCGGGGGGCCAGGGTCTGCCAGGCGCGATGGGGCTCAGGGGGCTTTCCTCGTCATCGCGGCGGATTCGGAGATCCCCGGGGACCGCAGAGCCAGATCGCCCCTCCTGGCCTGGAGGTCTGCGCGTTTAAGGGGGGCGGTTCCGTCGACGAGAGCTGCTGAGACCCTGAGTTTACCAGGGGCGCTCGCGGAAGCGCAGTGGCTCCAGGCGTTCTGGGGAGATTTGATTTTCGCCCACGTCTGTTGCCCCGACTGGCATTTGGGGTCGGCTCCGTTTTCGGTCGTCCTGAGCTTGCTCAGGATGTGTCATCTCTGTCGACCGCCGGTGCGAAGCGCGTCTTCGACACTCTCAGTAAGAACAGTGTCGAACAGTGCCGGCTCGAGACAGGGTCACCGTACGGCGATCGAACATGCGGTAGTTCGGGATGCTATGTGCGGTATAGGCCCACAGATACGATGGGTCCCCCATGGACGCATGGCTGCTGGTGCGTTGACAAAAGCAGATCCCGGACGGAGTACCCTGGCCTTGACGGGCCTCCTATGCCCCGGACTTCTCTGTTTGATTGACGACGACAGGTATCGTTGGCAGAGGGCCCTTAAAAGTTTTTGTTGACATCCCGCCCGAGAAAGGCGTCTCGTCGAGAGCTGGAGAGGGAAGGGGAGGAGCGTCGTCGCGAGGAGTTGGTGGGCTTCGGGCTAGCCAGGTCTCCACGGGGGGTTGACGATGTTTCAGGACTCCTGTCTGTCCCAGTGAAAGTGGTCCCGGTGTCCTCTTCTTCCTCTCTTGCCCTTCCCTCCTTTGTGACAGACAGGAACACCGCAGCCATTATGGCTATGGGGCACCCGCGCGCCGAGGAGCGTCCCGCGCCCATTTGCCCTTAAGGGTTGGTGAACAGTGTTTTCTCTTTGCTCACAGTTGTTCCGTTACCCCGATGCCTGCACACACACATTATCTCTCTCCCTCTCTCTCTTCTCCAATTGTCTCACTTTTTTGGTTGTTCTCCTCTCTCTCTCTCTCTCCATCTCTCTCTCTCTATATATCTATATGTATGTGTGTGTATCCTTCCTCTCGCTGCGCAGGAGCTGAGGGCGGCGCAGGCGCTGAGGGCCCTCGAGGTGCAGCGCGAGGCCGAGAGGCCGTCGGCGGACGGGCACGGGCAACGTTAGGGGGGGTGGATCAGCGTCACGGAGGGGAGGGGAGCTCAGGACGCACACGTGATTCAAGAACGAGGGGGAGGAGGAAAACGAGGAGGAGGAGGAGGAGGAGGAGGAGGAAGAGGAGGAGGAGGAGGAGGAGGAGGAGGAGGGGGAGGAGGACGAGGACGAGGGAGGAGGAGGGGAGGAGGAGGAGGAGGAGGAGGAGGAGAGGAGGAGGAGGAGGGGGAGAGGAGGAGGAGGAGGAGGAGGAGGAGGGGAGGAGGAAGAGGGAAGGAGGAGGAGGAGGAGGAGGAGGAAGAGGGGAAGGAGGAGGGGCGAGGAGGAGGAGGAGGAGGAGGAGGAGGAGGGGGAAGGGGATGGGGGAGGGGGAGGAAAATGAAGAGGGGGAGGGGGAGGAGGAGGGGAAGGAGGAGGGGAAGGAGGAGGCGGTGGAGGAGGAGGAGGAGGAGGAGGAGGAGGAGGCGCGCGCTCATGCGTGCCCGTCTCACGTATCTAGCGCGCATGCTGCGGGCGCAGCCGCCTGCCTTGCTCGCTCTCCTCCGGCAGCGTCCTCGCGGGAGCCGGTCGAGATGGCTTCGCTGGATCAGTGACGACATGCGGCGCCTGCGGTGTCTCGTTGCCCGTTGTTGCCTTCTGCCTGATCTGGACTTGGACCCAGCAGCATGGACCCAGTTCATCCTCTCAGACAAGCTGAGATGGAAACAGTGTGTGGCGCTTGTGCATTTTACTGATTCGCTGTGCGACGGTCGGGCCGCTAGCCCAAACGATGCCGTTGCGACTCGGGAGTTTCGATGCGATGTTTGCGGAGTAGCTTTCCGCACCCATAAGCAGCTCGCACAACACCGCCGGATCAAGCACGGCGAGGAATGTCCTCAGAGATTTTACGCTGCGGCGAGCAGCGCCTGCCCAGTCTGCCAGACTGTCTTTGGAACTCGTCTTGCCTTGCTCAGCCACCTCTGCGACTCCCGCAGGCACCGGTGCTGGAAGGAGATGTGCCGGCATCCCGGCCGGTTCGTACAGATTCCGGCCGAGGAGGTTGCAGCTCTTGACGCTCTGGACAACGAAGCTCGAAAACGAGCGCGTCGTCAAGGGCACTCGCACGCGCCGGCCACAGGAGGAGGCTGTGTGCGAGCTGATGGAACACCTGTTGGCCGGCCGATGATATGAGCTGTCTGCCGGTCGGTGGGCTACGCTTTTTGTTTTTTGTTTTTCGTTTGCGACGGTTCGCGCAACCCTTGGGAGCAAAAGTGCAGTCAACCCGCACAGTAAGCATGGGCAACTTTCTCCCAAGGGTGCCCTTGCATCCTTGCCTCCTCGGCCCATCCTTGACCACCTTCGTTGGCCGCGCCCCGCTCGACAAGCTTCGAAGTGGTCATCGAGGGCCCTCGCATCCTCATCGCGCAGATTTCTGACACGGGCCGGCTGCGCGGCCTGCAAGGAGGCTGGAGGGTTGCCGTTGTCGGCCCTGGGATCGTTGGCTTCATGGTCTCCCAGCAGGGGGCTCCTGCATAGGGGTTCCCGCGTGGGTCTCCTTGTATGATCAACGTATACTTCTAATGTATCGTGTGGCAGAACATTGCCCCGATGCCTGCCAGCAGAGGACAAAAACATGGACAACGACTTCTGAGAGCAAGCGTGTCGTTTTTTTTGGCGCTCCGGCGCCTCCGCCGAGCTTTTTGGAGGGCCGTCCTCCGGGACGATTGCGGGCATCTCTCTCTCTCTCTTTCTCTTTCTCTCTCTCTCTCTCTCTCTCTCCCGGGAGGGGGGGCCGTGGCCGGCCACGGGGTCTCCCGCGCGGACTTTCCCGAGCGGCCTCCCGTGTGGTCCCCCGTGTGGTCTCGTGGTCTCCCGCGCGTCCTCCCCGTCGCCCTCCCGTGTTGTCTCGAGTTATGATGTTCAACCAATTTAGCCTTGATCACCAGAAAGAATTTCGAGCACCAGAAAAGTATCAAAAAACCCAAGGAATTCCACGTGTCGGACCCTGGGAGACACTCGTCCGCCACTGATTCGACACTCTTTCGACACTCTTCTGGGTGCTCGAAATTATCCGTAAGGGCTTCGCCCCGTGCCGCCGGCCCCCTGTCTCGGATAATGGGAGATGCAAAGGCTAAATCATGAGGTCTGGGCGCCGCCGTGAAGCAGTGTCGGGACCTGTTTGTTTTTCGACCCTGACCCCGCCGATCTGCGTGAGGGTGCCACCGAATTTCAGGAATGTTGCGAATGCTATTGTTTTTATCGACCCTGCACTGCGGATCTGCGTGAAGGGTGCCACCGAATTTCAGACATGTGGCAAATCCCATGTGTTCTCGAACGCTGGCCCCGCTGATTTGCGTGAGGGGTGCCACCGAATTTGAGAAATGTGACACATCCCCTATTTTTTTGGACCCTGGCCCCGCCGATCTACGTCAGGGGTGCCACCGAATCTCAGAAATGTGACACATCCCCTGTGTTTTTGGACCCTGGCCCCGCCGATCTGCGTTAGGGGTGTCACCGAATCTCAGAATTGTAGCACGTCCCTTGTGTTTATGGACCCTGACCCCGCCGATTTGCGTGAGGGGCGCCACCGGATTTCAAAAATGTGACACAGACCTTGTGTTTTTGGACCCTGACCCTGTCGATCTGCGTGAGGGGCGCCACCGAATTGCAGGAATGTGGCAAATCTTATGCGTTTTTTGACCCTGACCCCGCCGATTTGCGTGAGAGGTGATACCAGATTTTAGAACTGTGGCAAATCTTATATGGTTTTGGACCCTGATCCTGTCGATCTGCATGAGGGTGCCACCGAATTTCAAAATGTTGCAAGTCCTTTCTGTTTTTGGACCCTGACCCTGCCGATCTGCGTGAGGGGCGCCACCGGATTTCAAACATGTGACACAGCCCTTGTGCTTTTGGAACCTGACCCTGCCGATCTGCGTGAGGGGTGCCACCGAATTGCAGGAATGTGGCAAATCTTACGCGTTTTTTGACCCTGACCCCGCCGATTTGCGTGAGAGGTGATACCGGATTTTAGAAATGTGGCAAATCATATGTGGTTTTGGACCTTGATCCCGCCGATTTGCATGAGGGTGCCACCGAATTTCAAAATGTTGCAAGTCCTTTTTGTTTTTGTACCCTGACCCTGCCGATCTGCGTGAGGGGTGCCACCGAATTTGAGGAATATGGCACATCCCTTGTGTTTTTGGAACCCTGACCCCGCCGATCTGCGTCAGGGGTGCCACCGAATTTCAGAAATGTGGCAAATCCCATATATTTGTTGACCCTCAACCCATCGATTTGCGTAGGGGTGTTACTGAAGTTCAAACATGTGGCAAATCCCATGTGTTTTTGGACCCTGACCCTGTGGATCTGCGTGGGGGGTGTCAATTTCCCCCCCCAGAAATTCTTGGAACCCTCCCAGGGCGTCGTAGGTCTGCTGGTTTGGGCTCCCCCCCCTCGTGCGTTCATCAACAAGGAACAGTATGCAGCAAGAACCAAAACTGCAACTGGAAACTGGAAGCTGCAACTGGCACAGTGAGCAGCACATTCCCGGCCTACAGCGTGGTGGCCCCGCAAGGGGTCTGGCGGATTTTTGGGGTGTGTCCTGAAGTACGATGGGGGCAACATAAGTCTCGTGGTCTTCCCCCCCTTCCCCCCCCCGCGCGACCGCCCTCGTCTTCGTTCCTGCCTCTTCCTCGGAGGCAGCTCCTGGGAGGTCAGCTTCTCATTTGGCCCTGGACCGAACTCCGGCTCAGAATCCCGCTGAATGCGGCTCAGTCCCGCCGAGTCCCGCTTCATCCAGCTTAATCTTGCTTAATCCGAGGCCCGTTCCGGCGTAACAGCCCCCCAAAGGGGTTTGGTCCTCCCTAGTTCCTCCGACGGTACCCTCCCAGTAGTTGCCTCTTTTTTTTGTTTCACTACTCAGATAACCTTCTTGGGGCAATAGCTGTGCAACGGCACAATGAAACTGTCACGGAATACCTTTTGGCGGTGGTGACCATGTCGAAAAGTCAGGAGAACAGTTAAATGCCTGAAGTGATCCAGACAGTGCTCGTGTCTCCAGACGAGGAAGGAGGACGGAGGGAAACTATAATGATAATGATAATGAGGTAAAGAAGATGGCACAGGAAGGCGAATATTGGTGTGTGCTCAGGGATGTTCAATTTAAACAATAAGCCGCTGCGCTTGCAACGTGAGAAATGATAATAATGTGAAGTTGTGCGAGCCACACAATTCGCTTTTCGGTAGCCCCGATTCGCCTCACGCTGGAGCGGCCTGCCTCTGCAGACATGCGACGTCTTGACTTTTTCAGTACGGCGTCCCTGGAAGTCCAGACCCTTTCCCCGTGGCGGCTTTTCGTCCCGAGTTGTTCTTTAACGGTCCCGAGGCCCGGCGAGGGCCCCCCGAGGCCGAAACTAGCCAAGACACTCCCGTCTTGATTTTTTCAGTGCGCGATCATGTCTGGGTCTGCGTCGCGGCCGACGGAACAAACAAGCAGTCTATCGTGTTCGCCTCCCGTGTGGTGGTCGCTCCCGCACGCTTTCACGCAGCAAGCGCCCTCCCTCATGCCCTCCCCGTATGCCGGCGGCCGGCCTGGCGCAAAGGAAGGGCGGGAGGGAGCGGGCCCTCTCAGGAGGAGGAGGAGGAGGAGGAGGAGGAGGAGGAGGAAGACGAGGAGGGGGAGGAGGAGGAGGAGGAGGAGGAGGAGGAGGAGGAGGAGGAGGAGGAGGAGGAGGCGGAGGAGGCGGTGGAGGAGGAAGGAGGAGGAGGAGGAGGAGGAGGAGGAAGGAGGAGAGGAGGAGGAGGAGGAGGAGGAGGAGGAGAGGAGGGAGGAGGAGGAGGAGGAGGAGGAGGAGGAGGAGGAGGAGGAGGAGGAGGAGGAGGAGGAGGAGGAGGAGGAGGAGGAGGAGGAGGAGGAGGAGGAGGAGGAGGAGGAGGAGGGGGAGGAGGAGGAGGCGGCGGAGGAGGCGGTGGAAGAGGAAGAGGAGGAGGAGGAGGAGGAGGAGGAGGAGGAGAAAAGGAGCATGAGGAGGAGGAGGAGGAGGAGGAGGAGGAGCAGGAGGGAGGAGGAGGAGGAGAAGGAGAAGGAGGAGGTGGCGGCGGCGGCGGCGGCGGGAGGGGGCGGACCTTCTCAGGAGGCTCCCCTCCGATGAGGGCTTCTCCTTCTCTCTGGGCCTCCCTCCTAGACAGGGTCCGAGCAGCTGGAGTCGGAGGATCGCGCCGCACCGCCGATGCATCGCCGATACGGCTCGATTTCGAGCCCGATTTTCTTCGCGCTGGCGTCGCCGATGCACCGCCGACGTCGCCGATGCACCGCCGATGCATCGCCGATGCATCGCCGATGCATCGGCGATGCGGGACGATTCTCTGACCCCATGTACTCGGACCCCATCTAGGAGGCCTCTATTCTCGCTTCCACCCCTCGGCACGCCGCCGACCTGAGGGTCGAGCTCTCTCGTTGTCTGTTCATGGGGGCCCTGGGCGGAGACATCGCCACCAGCCCTTCTGCAGGTGCGGCCCGCACTTGGACCTCCCTTCTGCTCCTCCACTTCCCTCCCGTTCCTCCGCCCCCTCCGCGCTCTTCTCGCTTCCCCCCCTCCTCCTCTTCCTCCGCCTCCTCCTGCTCCTCCTCCCTCCTCCTCCTCTCTCCTCCTCCTCCCCTCCTCCTCCTCCTCCTCCTCCCACTCCTCCTCCTCCTCCTCCTCCTCCTCCTCCTCATCATCATCATCATCATCATCATCATCCTCATCCTCATCCTCATCCTCATCCTCCCCCTCCTCCTCTTTCCGCTCCTGTCGCTCCCCCCCCCCCGCTCGCCCACGAGTGGGTCCGGAACAGCGGCGCTGCTCGCGCGACCCTTCGGCGGTGCCGCTCCCCGGGGTGTGCCCGCCGTCCCCCCTTTCGGCAGAGGCGCCGCGGCGCGGAGCAGAGGGCCCAGGACAGCCCCGGTGGGGAGGGAGAGAGGCTGGCCCAGCGGGGGCGGCCAAGAGGGGGTGAGGAGCAGGATGCGTGCGTGCGTGCGTGCGTGCGTGCGTGCGTGCGTGCGTGCGTGCGTGCGTGCGTGCGTGCGTGTGTGTGTGTGTGTGTGTGTGTGTGTGTGTCTGTGTCTGTGTCTGTGTCTGTGTCTGTGTCTGTGTCTGTGTCTGTGTCTGTGTCTGTGTGTGTGTCTGTGCGTGTCTAGCCTCTTAGAGGGGGTCCGAGCAGCTGGGATCGGAGGCACTCGCCGCATCGTCGATGCATCGGCGACGCGTCTCGATGTGGAGCTCGATTGTTTTCCACGCTGATGGTCCCAATGCCTCGACGATGCATCGCCAATACATCGCCGATGCATCGCCGATGTATCGGCGATGCGGCGCGATCCTCCAACCTCATCTACTCCGACCCCACCTGGGAGGCCTCTGCAAGAGGGGGAGATGACGCGTGTGTGTGTGTGTGTGTGTGCGTGTGGATATCCTGGCGGGCGCCATGATATCTCGTCTGATTTCATGGCGCCTCTTCTTGTTCCAGTGCATCCCCCCCCTGAGCCGCGCGCATGCCGCCAGCCATGATTTTCGCCCCCCTCTTGGACGCCCTCCTCCCGGACGCCCCAGAGCCCAGATCCGTGGCAACGTTGCAGTCGACACTGGCAGGAAGGAGGAACGGCTTTCCAGGGTTGCCCTTGCATCATTCCCCTTCTGTCTGTCCTTAACTACTTTCGATGTGTGTCTGTGTGTGCGCCTGTGTGTGTGTTTGTGTGTGTGCGCGCGCGTGTGTGTGTGTGTGGGTGGGTGTGAGGGTGTGCGCGTGTGTGTGTGTGTGTGTGTGTTGTGTGCGTGTTGTTGGTTTGTGTGTGCGTGTCTGTGTGTGTGTCTGCGTGTGCGCTGTCTGCGCTGTGTGTATGTGCGTGTGTGTTGTGTGCGTGTTGTTTGTGTGTTGTGTGTGTTGTGTGTGTGAGTGAGATTGTGTGTGTGTGTGTCAAGGTCGGGGTGACGAGGGGGGCAGGAGGGGGACGGCGGGGCAACGTGTGCGTAAGTAGGGGAGCACGGGGCGAGAGGGGTCGGGGAATGTACGTGGCTTGGGGGGGGGGTGCGATGGAGGAGGGGAGGCTCGGCATCGCTCGGACGTGTGCCTCTTCTCTCGGCGAGGACCGTCGGGGAGCCCTCTGGGTGGCCTCTACTGTAAGCTGACCACCAGGGCATCAGTGAAGACGATAAGCATGTGCGACGCATCTGGAGGGGGCCTGCGTCGCAGCGAGGATGACCGGCGGCATATGGGGGCGCGCTCGGCGCTGTGCCCCGCTCGTGGACGACGGCCTCGACGACATCTTCGCCATGCTGGACGAGTACATCCGCAAGCTGCTCTCGATGAGCGTGGTCATGGACGGGCACCTTTGTTGCCTCGGCGGCTTCGTGCGCGTCGCATTTACCAGGAGCTCGCGGAGGAGACGGGCGGCGCGACGGACGCGAAGCACATAGATGAGTTTGTTGCGGGGCTGCCCATCATGGGACGCGTGCCGCGGTCCGGGCGATGGGCTCCCTAGGAGTGGACCGCCGAACCCGACTTGAGCGAAAAGGGCTTACGAGATAGGGCCTGGGAGATTCAGGACAGCATCATCTAGGGGGCCACATGCGAACCCTACCCCTACCCCCCACAATTTCTGAGGGGGAGGGTGGGGTTCACTTCGCTCGGGAGCTCCCAAACGAAATGAACCCCACCCTCCCCTCAAAATTCCTGGGGGCCAGGGGTAGGGTTCGCATGTGGCCCCCTATTCAAGCCGCCTCGCGGCCAGAAAGGAGGTCGTGCCGGACCTGGGGAAGGACACGATCCGTGATTGCGGCTTGGGCCACTGCGTCGGTCCTCTCCGCTCCTGCCAAGAGGGGTCGGAGTGCGCGTGGGCGCATCGGTGGGTGCCAATGGAGCGCTTCGGGGTCGAGCAGCGCAGTGGCATCCGAGGCGTGGACCACGTGGCGGCAAGCTCCAGTTCCGAGTTGACTTCGGCGTCTGCTGCAGCGGAGCAGTTTCACCTGCCGCCCACGGGCGCGGACATTAGCGTGGTCTGGTGCTGGTCGCCTCTCTGGGGACCGGCCGAGTCGCTGGACCCCAGACGATTGCTTTTGGAACAATCGACCGGATCGATCTTCCGCCGCAGTTTTGTTATTGGCTTTGTTTTCCAGGAAGCCCTTGATAAGAAGAGGGTCTTGCCTTTCGTGGGTCCGAGTCGGTGCAGGGCGCCCTGGACAAAGTGTGCGCAGAGGCTCTCATGGGCGTCTACATCGATGGTGCGCCCGTCGGCGCGAACCCTAGTGCGCCCCCTCGGAGTTAGACGCATGCCCGTTGGACTTGCTCGCGCAAGCGATCCCAGGCGGTTGGCCGTACACCTCAGGCGATGCTTAAGAAAACCCAAGTTTTCGGCCAGAGTCTCGATTATTCTGAACGTTTCAATGGAAATCTTAAGAGTTTGATAGACGTGTTGGGGTTTTTATTCAAGTTCTGAGACTATGAATTTCTTAACCCATGATTTCTTAAGCATTTCGCAAGGTGTAGTGCGCCCCCTCGGAGTTGGACGCATGCCCGTTGGACTTGCTCGCGCAAGCGATCCCAGGCGGTTGGCCGCAGGGACGTTGCGCTGGCGCGGCCTGGTGGAGTCGAGCGCAAGGCAATGCCATTCTTGCGGCGGGTTTGGGACTCCACGTGCGGCGCCGCGCGTGCTCCCCGGCATTGCGCGCCTGAGAGCAACAATGTACACCTTAGGCGATGCTTAAGAAAACCCAAGTTTTCGGCCAGAGTCTCGATTATTCTGAACGTTTCAATGTAAATCTTAAGATTTTAATGGAAACGTTGGGTTTTATTCAAGTTCTGAGACTATGAATTTCTTAACCCATGATTTCTTAAGCATTTCGCAGGGTGTACGCCTTCCCCTCCGGTCCTCTCCTCAGGGTGCGAGCGTCGGGATGCGCACTGCAAGCAGTGCGATTTATTTTCGCAGTGGTCGGAGGTCCACAAGTACCAAAACGAGCGGGGCTTGCATGCACACGGGCTCCAGGTGCGTAAATACCAAACCATGCGGGGCTTGTGTATACACACGGGCTCCAGATGTTGTGCAGACAACGAGCATTCATCTACGTAGTGCCACCTCTGTGTTGGCCACGCGGCCTGGACAGAGGTTTTCCAATTGGAATCCCCCCCCCGCCTGGGGTGCCGGTTGAGCTTGTGCGGCAGATTTCGGAGACGTGGTCACAATTGGAAATTCACGCCTGCCGAGATGTATTGTGGAACCCAATGGCAACCTGAAGGGTCGCCTAGCGGGTCCCTGGATAGACGTTTTCGTGAAACAAAGCCAGTTTGCAATGGTATCATAACGAAACCGATATGCTGTTTGCGCAACAAGCGATGGATCGAGGAGGGGGAGTGAACGAGGAGGGAGAGGGATAGAAGGGATGATGAGGTAGGACAGCAAGAGCTCCCCCCCGAAGGAGGCAGAGCTGGCAGCGGACCGCGTGGCGTTGAGGCTGGCCGAAGTGGAGGACGAAGTCCAAGTCCGCATCCTCCTCGCCTGCTCCACGTTCATTCACACAGGCTCCTCCACAGAATGACGGCCAAAGCGCATCATACGAATGAGTATGTAAGTTTTCAAAGGGCACCCCTTGCATCTTTCCCTCGCTGCCCCTCCTGGACGGCGGCGACACCGGCGCGGACGCTCAAGATCGAACGCCCTCTGGGGTCCTGCATCGGCCTCTGAGACCGCGAGACAGCATCCAGTTCGTGGGGTTTGGCTGATAGCAGAGTTTGTGCGAGGTTGAGCTGTTAGCGCGGTAGCCAAAATCCAGGCTTCAAGGCTTGAGCTTGCTGTAATCCAAGCCAACATGTGATGATGCCCCACGGGGCCTAGGAAGAGAAGGCGCCATCCAATAACCTCAAAATTCGACAGACCATCCTAGACACCTGGCGACGTTGTGTGATTGTTTCAGTCTCTTCCCCAGGGCAAGTTGTTCTTCCTGGAATTATGTTCGGGGGCGGAAAAGAGGGGGGTGATGACTAGGGTGGGGTGGATATCATGGCGGGGGCCATGATATTTCCCCAGATTTCATGGCGCCTCTTGTTATTTCATTACGTCTCTGGCCCCCCCGCTGGGCCGCGCACATGCCGCCAGCCATGATTTGCGCCCCCCCCTCTTGGACACCCCCCTCTTGGCCGCTCCCGATATGTTTGAGGGCCCCAGGGTTTGCGGGCGGCCCCGGTTGTAGAAACGATTGGGTAACAAGGGGATGTGTATCATTACACGCCAGCATGGGCCGCAGTACAGTGAGCTCTTGCGTTGAATGTGCAAGCTAGTGGTGAACTCTGTATGGTGCACTCTAAACGGTGTGAGTTATGTGTTGTAAGCTACTCGTCGTGCGAGCTGTCTGGTATAATCTATGTGATCTATGTGGACTGCGTTGTGAGATTCAAGATATGTGGCGCAGGCTACGAAGTGCAATTATTGATGCTCGCTACTGAATTGTCAACTCCGCTGTCCGCGCAATCGTGTAGCCCCCCCAACCGCAATGTGTTTTGCATAACCCATGCGGCCGCGATTGCAGTGCCTTCTTGTCGCTGGCTGGCGCGTCTCTGCGGCCAACCTAGCGCGCGCAATCTCGCCCGCAGATCGGCCCGCTGGTTTGGCACACCCAAGGCGGCCGCGTTGACACTTACCGATCGGAGTTCCCCAGCGCGTCTCAAAGGCCGCGCTGGCGCGTGGGCGTTTCTTCTGTGCTGGTCGGTGCCTCGGACGGACGCGGTATCAGGATGACGTCGACAACGACGGAAACGATGAAGATATTAGTGATGGTCGTGGCGATGTTGACGATGACGGCGGCAAGGCCAATGACGGCGCCGATGTTGGTGACAACGGTGATGATGACGTCCATGTGTCGGCAATGAAGGTGAGTGAGTGAGAACGGCCGATGACGATAACGTGTTGTGACGGCTGTGATGGGAGTGATGGTGAGGAACGGCGTACGCGTACGTGCAATAACCTTGACGCATTTTCTGATGAAAAACCATGTGGGTGTTGAAATGATGCGGAGCAGTCGTGTTTTGGGCCGCTCCGCGAGCGCGTGGCGAAACGCGTGTTTGACCCACATTGTACTATGTGATACGAACGCGTCCACCATGCGCACTTTGCAGCAACCCCGATACAACGCGTGGTGAGATGCGGATGCGGATTCTGGACGAGAGTGCTAAAGTCGAGTGCTAAAGTCATATGGTTGTTCCGATTGTTTCCAGCAAGTGCATGCGGGCAGACAGTCTGACGTTTTCTCATGATCTTAGGGCTCTTGATGTGTGTGGTACACTGAAGTGCTTGCATAGTTGGTATGGTTGGTCAGATTTCGAGATGTGCGCGCACGTGCGAGCGTTGCGCCTGGTTTGTTGCAAGGGATTATCCTGCTGGATATTTCAGATGGTGGTTGGGGCGGTCTGAGTCCACATGGAGAATGAACGGTGAGGCTGGACCACATGTAAATTGAAATGCGCCAGGTGGGGGCGTTTCGTCTGGGCGCGGAATGGAGGTGGAACATCTTATTTGTTGAGCGGATGATGCACGAGTCATGCGCGATAGGTGGAGCAATCCATATGGTGCGACCGAGGTGGTGTGAACCAGGCAGTGCAAGACATGTGGCGTACGCTATGTGGTGTAAGCGACGTGGTGCAATAGTTGCTCGCCGAAGTAGACCAGGACACATTCACGCACCACGTCACTCGGCATGATGACAACGGAGTTCCGCACATCGTCTCGCTCGCTCGCATCGATCGCACCTACACGAATATGGCCTCTGCCGAATTACTCGATATGTATGTACCCTAGCAGCACGACATTAGGTGTGTGCGTGCGTGTGCGCGGAAACATTCGCGGAACAGTCCATCCGGTGCGACTTGCGTGGTGTGAGATCGGTGGTGCCAGTTGTTCGGGGGTGGACAGGCCTCCTACCCTGACGCGTCGACTCGTGAATCGTCCGTTCTCGGTTCTCGAGAGGGCGCCGCGGCCGTCACTTTCCAGGCCGGCGCCCGCCAGGTTTGGGCCCGAGGTCGTTTTCACTAAACCACGTTTTACGAAAGGGGTTCGCTGTGTGGCGCAGGGTCGCCGAAGGGATGTTCGCTGTGTGTTTACGAAAGGGGTTCGCTGTGTGTTTACGAAAGCTTGTCCGAAGGGACTCGCCAGGATCGCTCTGGAATAATGTCAAGGCCCATCCAGAGGCCTCGGTAAATCCACCGACCCCCGCTTGCCAGGGGTGAGAAGGCGTGTGAGACATTTGGCTGTCATCCTCCCCCTTTCCTCCTCCTCCAGGGTCCAAAATTGCGTTTGAGGAGG
The DNA here is from genome assembly GCA_963575745.1 of Prorocentrum cordatum. Lineage (NCBI taxonomy): Eukaryota > Dinophyceae > Prorocentrales > Prorocentraceae > Prorocentrum > Prorocentrum cordatum. The sequence continues at coordinate 353,297 of CAUYUJ010001303.1, forward strand.
GAGGGTGGAGGGGAGGGATACCCTGGCGTTCAAATCCAGGGGTTCGCTGTGTGGCGCAGGGTCCGGCGCGCCCCCGAGGCGGCCACGGCCGCCCACCAGACACGAGGCCTCGCCGCCCCCCGCCCAGCGCCAAGGGGCGGCCACGAGGCGCCCGCGGCCGCCCACCGGGCGAGACCTGGCCTCGTCCGTCCACTTCCGCAGAGAGCCGAAGCACGAGCCCCTACAGAGCGGGCGCGGCCGCAAGAAAGCCTCGCAAGAAGCCTAACCCTGAACACCCGCGCGCGAAGTGCACCGGAGGGGGAAACCTGGAGCACTCTGAGCGCAGCAGCTCCTTCAACGGCCGCGGGAAGTCGCCGCGGACGATCAATGGAGAGGAAGCATGTTGCCAAAGCATGTCCAGACGTCCAAATCATGCTTCAAACACGTAAAAACACGATTCAAACGTGTTCCGAACATGTTATCGACATCTTAAACACATTTTAGATTCAATGATAGGACTGTTAGGGTGTCCATTGTCGTGGCATCCACAACCCTACACCTTAGGCGATGCTTAGGAAAACTTAAGTTTTCGGCCAGACTCTCGATTATTCTTAACGTTTCAATGTAAATCTTAAGATTTCAATGGAAACGTTGGGTTTTTATTCAAGTTCTGAGACTATGAATTTCTTAACCCATGATTTCTTAAGCATTTCGCAGGGTGTAGGTTCAAGCACCGCTTGCGGAACGCGTGCGGTTCGCAGGAGACCCCGGCTCTGGGGAGGTCGAACACATCTTGGGCGCCGCGTAATGGGGGGGTCATAAATGGGGGGGCGGCGAGGGTGGTCCGAAAAGGTACCCAAACGGTACCTAAACGAGCCCCCTGGGGCTCCAGAGGGGCCCGAAAGGGGCACGAAAGGGGACCGTTTCTGACCCCCCCATTTGTGACCCCCCCAGTAAGCCACGCCCAACACATCGACCTCCAGAGCTCTTTTCTGGGGTGCGCTCCGGCCAGAGCCTCGAGGGGAGCCGAGACGTTCGGAGGCAATTCCCGGGAGGTCAAATTCTGATGTTGCCCTGGTCCGAAATCCAGCTTGATCGGGGTTGGACAGAACCCCCAACAGTGACACGTCGATTAGTGAATTGTCCGTTTTCGGTTCTCGAGAGGGCGCCGCGGCCGTTATTTTCCAGGCTTGCGCCCGCCAGGTTTGGGCCTCAGGTCGTTTTCACTAAACCACGTTTTACTAAAGGGAGGTTTGTCCATCCCCGACTTAATCCCGCTTAAGCTGGCTTAGTCCCGCTCAATCCCGCCTCATCTGGCTTATTCCCGCTCAATCCGAGGCCCATTCCATCGTAACAGCCCCCCAGTGGGGCTTAATCCTCTCTAATCCATCCGACGAGCACTTCCCAGTAGCTGCCTCCTAAGAGACGTGGTGGCGAGGTGCTCCCCAGAGGCCACAAACACAGCGTCGAACACCTCCCTCCTCGTGCCTCCGTCCTGCTCTGATCGATCCTGGGGTCCAGGAGGTCTCTCGACCCCTTGCCTTGTGGACGACGATCAATGGATAGGAAGCATGCTGCCAAATAACTTCCAGATGTCTAAGCATGTGTTAGACATGTCTTAAACATGTTAAAAACATGGTTTCAACATTTTTAGAACATGCCTACAACACATTAAACACAGTGTGATTTCAAGGATCGGATTGTTAGGGTGTCCATTGCCATGGCATCCACAACCCTTGAATGAGGCTGGTTGCTCGTCCAGGGTTATCGTTATCTTGTGGCGGCCCTGGCCCTCCCGCCCAAAACTCCAGGGCTCCGAAGTGGATTCCGAGCAGATGTGTCAGAGAATCGTACCGCATCGCCGATGAATCTGCGATGCGGTTTGGGCCCGGTCTTCTCAACGCCGACGGCCCCCATGAATCGCCGATGCATTGGCGATGTTTTGGCGACGCGGCGCGATCCTCCGACACCATCTAATCGGGACCCATTTCGGAGGCCTCCAAAATCTCGAACCTCGATCCTCGATCTGCTATCGTCGTTCTGGATCGTCGGGTCACGGATCCTCGTTCGGGCGAGCCTTACTCCATTTCCATTGTGCTTTGGACTTTCTGTGCAGGGGCGCAGAGGACATGGATACATTTCTGGCCCTTCGGAGCCAGAATTCTATCCTTCGGTCGCAAATTATTGGAGCATCATCTACCCTCTTAATTCCGTCTTGAGTGGCAATTAGCGTCGATTCACGTCTGGGAGTCGATGCGATAGCTCCGATTTGGAGTCGATTAGCGTCGAAGTGCGTCGATTGAGCGTCGATTAGCGTCGATTTAGCGTCGAGTAGCGTCGATTCGCAAGAGCCGACGAGATGGTATTGGAGGCTCCCATGCGTTGCCACCGCACTAGGGGCCATGATAATTCTTCCCATGCGCCTCAGGTCTCTCGGGAGGGGAGCCTGGGACACCCAGACGCCGCGGAGCTGGGTACAGATCTTGGCCACATCCAGAACCGTCGAGGCTCGATCCTCGATCGTTTTTCTGGATCCTCGGATTCCGTATCCTCGGACTTTCTCGATCGTCGATCTGGGTCTTCGATCGTTCTCAAGGATGTGTCTGGTTTTAGGTCTCACAAACATCTTGGTGTTTTGAGAGAGCAGCCAATCATTTGGTTCCCAGCCAGTGCAGCGTGGCGAATGTGTTTTCGGGTAGAAGTGTCGGTGTGAATCTTCCTTGACATGCCGATGCTTTCGTAAACAATGCCGTTCGCTAGACATTAGGTATACGCTGGACGGGGCAATTGTCGCCCCCCACACCCCTTGGATCCGCTGGGGGGGTTGGGTACGTGCTGTCGGAATGGATGGAGGAGGGGTTGGAGGAGGAGGAGGAGGAGGAGGAGGAAAACGATCAGGAAAAGGAGGCCCGCAGCAATTTTGGCTCAAGTCCTTAGCGGTGGTTCAGGACGTGAGCGCTCTTTCTGGCACAGGGGATCAGCGGCCCCTACAGTTCGCGGAGGCAACACCTCCACCTCTTCTTTCACGAACGAGTTGCGGTCTACCCGCACGTCTGTTCCAATTACGGCAGGTTGCAGCTCTCTCCCGCAGCAGTGGAGGGGTTCCAGACGTGGCAGTGTCAGCGCAAGAGGTGCGCATACAAGTTCAATTACTTGTCCCGCACCCACTGCCGAGTCTGCGGGCGCGAGGCGCCCTCTGATGTTCCCAAGCCGTCGCAGAACAGGCGCCAAGCTTCTGGGGCCTGGGCAGGAGGACCTCCGCAGCCCCGGCACCGGGGGCCCGCCACGGTGGACGAGGGCCAGGTGGACGTCTACGCGAGGATGGCGCCGAGCGGCTTGGCCAACATCTCGCAAGGATGGTCACAGAAGCACACCACACGTGTCGCAGCTGCCCGTGCCGTGTTGCAAGGTGAACCACAGGCCGTGGCCAGGTGCGCGCGTAACCAGCAAGACACGCTTCACAATCAGCTCAGCAGCAAACAAAAGGCTTTAGAGAAGGTTCAGGAGGCAGCAGCCAAAGCCGTGGTGCACGCCGCCAAGTGCAAGCACAGCACATCCAGGCCCAGTGCAAGGCAGCTGCCGGCAAGGCCGCGAAGGCCTATGTGGAGATGGGCTCCACGGACAACCCCGTCGCGCAGCTCGAGGGCCTCGCCCACTCGATGCCGCAAGGTGAGAGGCTCAAGGATTTCGCCCAGCAGCTACGGGCGTTTGGGCCAGCTCTGCAAGCTCTTCTGCCTGCTGGGCCTGAAGCTCCAGCCTTTGATGTGTTGATGGGTGGCGCCCCCCCAGGCGAGCCTGGGCAGCCCGCAGCCCAGGCAGAGGCTGCCGCCGCCGCTGCAGCAGCTGCAGCCGCCGACGCCGCCGCCGCCAAGGCCCAGGGTGATCAAGAGGCCGCAGCCGAGCGGGTGGCAGAGCAGCTGGCCGCTGACGCTGCCGCCGCGCTCGAGCCGACCAAGCCGACCATGAACTGCTCACCTGGGTCGCCGAGCAGCAGAAGTCAGAAGGACGCAGCCCCAGCAGAAGGAGTGATCCAGCTTCTGCCGCCTCGCTCGCCGACCAGCACGGCGTCAAGCGCGAGCTTGTGGCAGGGATTTTCGACGCCATCCTCCTCGAAGCACGCAACAAGAATCAGCACTCTGGCGCAGGCCCGTCTAGCGGGTAGCACACTGGCTCACTCGTCTGGTCAAAGCTGGTCGTTCGCCACGGCCAACGTCAGTGGGCCCTCGGGGCTAGAAGCTATCTTGATGCATGAGAAAGTGCGATCCTGCCAAGCGCTGGCTGTGCAGGAGCATCACGCACTTGCAGATCAGTGTGATTTTTGGGAACAGAAACTGCGGCAGCAACAATGGTGAGCCGCTATGACAGCAGCCACCGCCACTCGGGCGGGTGGCAAGTCGGGCGGCCTGCTGCAGTGCGTGCCGTGGCACCTTGGGCTCGCCCCCATCGGAGTGCTTGCCCTCCCCCCTTGCCGATGGTCGGGCTCGCGCTCTGCATCGCAGCGGCCTGGCGCCAGGAGCTTTTCAGTTCCGAACCGTCAATCTTCGTCACAGCGAAGGGCTGTCTTCGCGCAGTTGGCGCATTCTCGAGCAGACTGGCCAGACCGTCAAGTGATTGGGCCTCCCGTTCGTTCTCACAGGTGGTTTTCAGATGACGCCGTCCGAGCTCGAGAGCAGGGGATGGGCCGAAGCCATTGGCGCCGTGCGTTTAGCCCCCCGCTGGCGCTACATACACTAAATCAGCGAAGTCGGGCGGCCGAGCCATCGACTACTACATCGTGTCCCCCGTGCTGTCCTACCAGGCCCGCGTGGAGGTCATCGTGCACTGGGGCGCCCCCCCCCCTCACTTTCCCGTGCTGCTGGCTCTTGGCGCCATCGCGAACGCCAACATGCAGTATCATATCGCTCGGGTGCCGAAGCGTTTTCCCATGGACGCCCCCGTCGGTTGCGGGCGCGCCGATCCTCGGACTCGGTGGGGCCACGCCACCGCGATGATGCACGCTATTGACATAGATGCCACATGGAGGCTCTGGCTCGCCAGCGCTGGGATGGATTGGGCCGACGTGTGCGGCCTCAGCCCCGCCGACAACTCAGAGTACTTTGGGCGTCGTGAGCTGCCGGCCTTGTCTGTCGCGGCAGCTTCGTTGCCCGCTGCGCTGCCTTCCCCGCGCGTCAGCCCGTCGCGGTTTGGCGGTTCGCGGCTCGTTGCTTTGAAGGGCTCGCGCGATGGCTGCCGCCGCCGTTGCGTGCAGGCACCTTGCGACTTGCGCGACAGGTGCAGCGTCGTTTCAAAGCCAGTCGTGTTATCGAGTTTTTAGCCAGACCGTGGCTTGTGCTTCTGGGCGTCGCGGCGCAGCTGCCGATCGAGCTTGCCGCCGCTGCGGCGACGATCACCAAATCCTTGGCCGTCAGAGCGCACCGCCAGGCTGAGCAGGATAAGCTAGCGGGCTGGCGAAGTCAGGCCAGGCGCCACTCGCTCGACGGAGCAGCAGCACTGCACGCCTACTCGCGGCCCGCCATCCCGTGGCACGCCAGCAGCACCAGCACGGCTGGTGCCCCCTGCGCGCTTCAGGAAGAGGTGGAGTTGCTTGGTCGGGAGTGGTCGGAGTGGTGGGAGGTTGGAGCGCCGCACGAGGCCATCTATTGGCCTCTTGATCTGGGTCCGCCCTTCGAGCGCCCCCCACTCGAAACTTTTAAGTCTGTCATTCGCTCCTTTCCCGCTCGCTCAGGATGCGGCTTCGATCAGGTTTGCCCGCGGCAGCTGTTGTGTCTTTCCGATTTCTTTCTTGAGGTTTTGATCGACGTTTTGGTTGAAGTCGAGACGGCCTGCAGGTGGTCAGTCATCTGGAACATAATCGCTTTTTCTCGCCAAGTGCGATTGGGGCTTCAGGCCCGTCGCGCTGATCCACATTTTTGCCCCCGTCCAGTGCCGACTGCGCAAGCCGTTGGTTTCGCGCTGGCAGGCGGATCACCCTCGAGATTGTTGGTGGCCCACAGCTGGCCCAGTCAGCCTCAGCTGAATGGGCGCGTTGCAAAGGTTTCGACAGTGCCCTTGTGCTCTTAGACCTGCAGAAGGCCTTCGAACGCATCGAGCACTCTCAGCTGGTCTCGGTCGCGAAACGCCAGACGTTTCCGCTTCGCCAGTTGAGGCTTCTCATAGAATTCCATCGCTGCCCTCGTGTCCTCCTGCCTGCAGAACGCGGTCTCTACTCCCGTGGAGACGCTTCAGGCTGCGCCCCCAGGCTGCCACTTTGCCACCTTGATGTTGCAGCTCATGTCGCTTCCTCTGGACACCGTCCAGGCGGCGTGTGCTCGCGTGCAGCTAGGCAGCTAGGCAACGTTGTTGATGACTTCGGGCGCCAGCGCCTCGGGCGCGAGGCTGACGTGGCCAATGGGCTTGCCGTTGACACTGCTCTTTTGCATCGCGAGCTCGCTGCGGCGAACTTGCCCGTCACGCGGCGCAGCTGCAGCATCGTTGCCCCCCCCCCCCCCCCCTGCTCTGCGCATCGAACCCGGACGCAAGTTGATGCGCGATCGAGTGCAGGCCGCCAAGACGGAGCGCAATCTTGGCATTGATTCCACCGCTGCGCTTTACCACCCCCAAGCCACGCGAGCTGCAAGAAAAAGGCCAGCTGTCAAGCGCGCCAAGAAGTTGTTGTCGTTGCGAGGCCTTGTGAAGCGCAGTTTCATGCGCGCCATGGTGCGGATTGCAGTTCCCTCCTCCATGAAGCATTCTGGCGCGGTGTCGGCACTGCTGGCATGGATCTCAGGCTGGCACGCACCACCCAAGCACAAGTGCAGGCGCAGCGTTTGGCAGGGCGTTCGGTCACGCTGCTGCTGATGTTGTCCTCCAAACCCACCGTTGATCCCTTCGACTCCCTCAACCTCGATCCTCTGATCACCTTTGCCGCCGCCGTCTGGGGCCACTGGCTGCCCAGGGGAATGCTGGAGCAAGGTATCGTCGCCGAGGTTGAGCGTTTGCAGGGGCATGAAAACCCTCGGTCCAGCATTCGAGGTCCCTTTCCAGCCTGTGCCGCAACCGCTCAGAGGATCGGGATCGAGATCCCTGTTTTTTCGTGGCGGGTCGCTGGCTTTGGAGTTCTCGACCTTGCTGCCGTGTGCCTGGGCTAAGGTTGCAGGGCGCGAAGGGGTACCCGAGCTTGCTAACTGATGTCTGCTTGAGCCCGCGCGCAAGATCCTTCGCAGTAGCGCGTTCTCGCATCAAGAGCGGGGCTAATTCGAAGTCTGTGATCAGCGGAGGCCAATGTCCCCAGCATCGGTAGTGGACCGCCAAACTCTTTGCGTCTCCTGAGTACAATCTCTGGTTGAATAGTCCTGGTACGTTGCTGCACAGACACGCCTGCTGCCCAGGCCACTCCGAAGTCCCTCCTGATGCGGCCCCTCCCGGGTTTCACCACCAATCTCGTCAGGGCCAGCGGAGTTACTCTTCCCTTGCTCTTTGCCGAGGGGCTGCTTGTGCCCGGCGCTCCTCCCCCCTTCCTCTGCTGCGCTGCCTGAGAGATGGTTTGGAGGAGGCTCGCAGGAGTTATGCGGGCATGTTTTTGCATGGGCTGCCGTTGCCGTCAATTCGTCCTATCCCTTTCGCACCCTCTCTGTGCTGGTTGGCTGTCTCGCCGACCCGGAAGAGACGCCGGCGCCGCCGAGTTGGTGGCGCTGCCGCGCGGTTTTCAGCACGCACTGCCAGGCACCGTCTTCAATTCGGATTTGCCGTTCGTCGCCGATGACCTCTATGTCAGAGGCCAGGCCGCCTGATACTCTGCCGCCAGCGCCTGGGCTGATATTTGGACTCAGGTCTGGGCGCGCGTGCAGGACGGGGGGCGGGGGGCTCGAGAATGTGCACGTGCGCAGGGTCAAAGGACACTGCGCCGAAGTGCGCGCGCAGCAGGGCCTCGCCTCCCGCTTTGAGAAGGTTGGCGATGATTTGGCCGACGAGTGGGCCCAGTGGATGGCCCAGCGTGCGCGCGTGCCCGAGTCTATGCGCACCGCGCGTCGAGCCAAGTCACGCGTCGTGTCCAAGTGGGCCGGGTGGCTTGCCCGTCTCGGCCCGCGCATGGCTGATGTTGACTGTCCCCGCGTCAGCGCAGCCCGAACCCCCACGAGCCCTCGCTGGTTGTTCTTCCCCCGCCGCCCTCCCGCACCCCGAGAGCCCTCGGCCAAGCTGATCTCTCGGCTGCGCGGCAGGCACTTGCGAATCCAGACGCGCGTCAGCATGTCATTCACCCGCTCCAGCTGGCCAATCGCGAGTGGTGTGTGGTCTGCGTGAGGTGTGGGTTTGGGGGTATGAAGGTTTCGGCCAAGCTGAACCGGGCCTGTCCAGGGCCGCCCCGTCCAGGCTCGCACGGTGCCCGTGTCCTCTCCAATTTGGGCCGCGCGCCAGCGATATTTTCCGTGAATCATGTGGCACTTTTTTTGTTCAGAGGCTCTGCGCAGCTGATATGCTGATAGTTGGCGAGGCCAACTCTTCTGGCTCCGTGTCCGCCCGTCAGTCGCCACCTGCCTCTGCGCAGCGAGGTGGCGGAGGTGGCTTGTTGCGCCACCCCGCTGCACGCGCGGTGGCGCAAGTGCCACGGAGTCGGGCACGCCGCATTCTTCTGTCGGCGCCACCCGCCTCTGTGCAGCGTGGGGGCGCAGGTTGCTTGACGCGCCACCCCGCTGCACATGCGGTGGCGCAACTGGCATACGGGGCGCGACAGACCCATGTTGCGCTCAGGCTTTGTCGAGGATGAAGAAGAGGAGGGAGAGGAGGAGGGGGGAGGGGGCGGGCGTGGGCAGGTTCAGCCAGAAGGTGAACCCCCCCACTTGATTACACAAAACAGCTCATCTGGAGCAGGTGTGCGCAGATCCGATCCCATCCTCATCGTCATCCTCATCCTCCTGGACTCCTCCTCCTCCTCCTCCTCCTCCTCCTTCTCCTCCTCATCGTCATCCTCGTCCTCGTCCTGTTCCTGCTCCTCCTCCTCCTCCTCCTCCTCCTCCTCCTCCTCCTCCGCCCCCCCCCCTCCCCCGGCGCTCCAGGAACTGCTGCGGCAGGAGCGCGCCCTGGGCCGCTGCGCAGAGGACCTGGCGCGGCGCGCCGAGGCCCTGGCGCGCGGCGAGGCGGCGGCGGAGCGCCGCGAGGAGGCCCCGCCCGCGTGCGGCCCCCTGGCGGGCCCGGAAGCCACCGGGCGGAGTCCCTCTGGCGGCGAGCGAGGGGGGGAAGCGAGAGGGAGAAGGCCAATTCAGAAGGTTCGGAAGGCTCGGACAGGGGGAGGGGGAGGAGGAGGAGGAGGAGGAGGAGGAGGAGGAGGAGGAGGAGGAGGAGGAGGAGGAGGAGGAGGAGGAGGAGGAGGAAGAGGAGGAGGAGGACCAGGAGGAGGGAGAGGGGAAGGAGGAGGAGGAGGAGGAGGAAGAGGAGGAGGAGGACGACGAGGACGAGGAGGAGGAGGAGGAGGAGGAGGAGGAGGATCCCTGGCGATCGCGGCGCGGGGTCGGGCGCGTTGCCGCCGTTGCCCCCGCCGTCCGCCCGGAGGCACTGCTGAGGCGGTGCGAGGAAGTCCTTGCGCGGTGCGGCAAGCGCGAGGAGGACCTGGAGCGGCGCGAGGACCACGGGCAGGGCTCATTTCGATTCCCCCGATTCGATTCGATGTAATTTCGATGGATTCCAATTCCGATTTTATTTGTTTTGGGATTCCGACTTGGGTTTCGATTTCTCACTGGGCGCATACAAGCTTCCGATTTCCGCCGATTCGACTTTTTCCTACTCGGCTGCTGATTTTTGCCGATCCGATTCGTGTCGATCGCCGATTCGACTTATCGATTCGATCCTGGGCTATCCTGCACGGGGGCCCCACACCCAGGTCTACGCTGAGCGCACTCCTGCTCCAACGGTCGAGCGGGGGCTTCTTCCAGGCCTCCCAGATGTGGTCGGAGCAGGTGGGGTCGGAGGACGGCGCCGCATCGCCGATGCCTCGCCGTTGTATCGCCAATGCATTGGCGACGCATCGGCGCGGCGCGATCCTCCGACCCCATCTCGGACCCAATCTGGGAAGCCTCCATTGCGGGCCCGAACCAAATCCACTTCAAGCGCCATCCTGCGTCGTGTTTCCACCATCCTCTCCCGACCGGACGGGTTGCGCCGTTGGCTCCTCGAAGGCCTCGGGAGGCCCTTGCGGAGGGCACAGAGGAGGCTCTGGATCCCCCGCCCCCTTGCCCAATCGCCCCCCAAAGAGGGCCGAAGGCGCGCAGAGACCTTGAACCTTGGCTCCTCTTCCTCTTTCTCTTCCTCCTCCTCCTCCTTCACTCCTCCTCCTCCTCCTTCTCCTCTTCCTCCTCCTCCTCCCCCTCCTCTAGGAGGCCGTGGCGTTGCGCGAGGAGGCCGTGGTGTTGCGCGAGGAGGCCGTGGGGCAGCACGAGGAGGTGCTGCGGGGGCGCGAGGAGGCCGCGGAGAAGCGCGAGGAAGAGGATGCTGATGATGATGATGATGATGATGATTATGATGATGATTATGATGATGATGATGATGATGATGATGATGACGATGATGATGATGATGATGATGATGTTGATGTTGATGCTGATGATGATGATGATGATGATGATTATGATGATGAGTATGCTGATGATGCTGATGATGATGACGATGATGATGATGATGATGATGATGATGTTGATGTTGATGCTGATGCTGATGATGATGATGATGATGATGATGATGATGATGATGATGATGATGATGATGATGATGATGATGATGATGATGATGATGATGATGATGATGATGATGATGATGATGATGATGATGATGATGATGATGCGGAGCAGGAACAGGAGGAGGATGAGGATGAGGATGAGGATGACGATGAGGATGAGGGTGAGGAGGAGGTGGAGCAGGTGGAGGAGGAGGAGGAAGAGGAGGAGGAGGAGGAGGAGGAGGAGGAGGAGGAGGAGGAGGAGGAGGAGGGGTGGGGCTCGGCCAGGGGTGGACAAGGACTCGGGTCGAGCTCACATCCTCCTCGTTCGTTTCTGTTCGTGGCGTTATTGTTGAGCCTCCTCCTCCTCCTCCTCCTCGTGCGCCTGCTTCTGTCTCTCCCGTCCTCCGAATAGCGTTTGTCGGATCTCGGCGTCGCGTGGCCTACGCACGCCGAGTCGCCCAGTAGCCCGACGATTGCATTCATCCGGGCTAGGGAGAGTAGCTTTTGGGAGCGGAGGGGGCACCCTCGTAGAAGGCATGTCTGCCAGTGTGGACTCTAAGCGCTGAGTCATTCTTCGCGCTTCGCGTTTCCCCATTGTTCCCCTTACCCTACCTGGCTTCACCAGTGACGAGGTGCTGAGCGCTACAGGGCACGTCCTCCAGCGGGCCAGGACCACCCCCTCCCAGGACACCCTGAACAGTGGCGCCCGCAGGCATGGCCTAAACGACAGTGTCGTCCGAGTCCTCCAAGCCACCGTGCAGCACCACGTGACCATCGTGTATGTATGGCCTCCTGGCACCGGGAAGACCAGGTTCTCGGTATGCGCGCTCGACACTTGGGCGGGCACACTGGTGCGGGGCCAGGCGGTGGCGTTCACAGCGGGCTCCAACACCGCTGCGGACCAGCCCGTGCACGCGCTGGTTACCGATCACTAGCAGGGCCTCCTGGACGAGGACACGCGCTTCCCAGACCGCTTCGTGCGCCTGGCATGAGAGCACCGAGTCGCCCCGTCCCTGGTAAACCTGACTCCTGGCGGGCACTACAACATGGCCGTGGGCTCGTTCCCTTACCAGGACGGTGCAGCCTCGTCGGATTTCCCACCATTCCGAGTCGGCCTGCTGAAGGATGCCAAGGCCATCGTGGCCACCACGAGGCTGCCGAGGCCTTGGGGCAAAGCAGTGCGGCAAAGGTTGCCCTGCTGATCGTCCACGAAGCTGGCCGAACTACTGAGCTCCACGCCACCATGTCCCTGGTCAGTGTCATCAGGGGTGGTGGCCCCCTCGTTCAGGTGGGCGACCCCAAGTAGCTACCGCCCGCAGTGATCTCCAAGCTCGCCGCGGACCTGGGCTTCTGCATTTCCATCCTCGACAGACTTCATCACGCCCTGATGGGGCAGGACTCGGCGGTCGTTCAGCTCGCGGTCTGCTACCGGATGCACCCGCAGCTCCTGGCATGGCCGGACTGGGCCTTTTACAACAACGCCATGCGCAGCGGCCTGGCTTCTCCTCTGCCTGATCGACCGTTAGTCGATGGCTTCCCCTGGCGACCGATCTTGGTTTGGAACCAGGACGCGCTCACCGAGCTGGCACGTGCATGGGCGACCTCAGGAGGGCCCTGGAACCCCTGCACCCTGCGGGCGCGGAGGAAGGCAAAAGGCATGGGTTCCTCTTGGTCGACAACCCGTCCTTCGAGGTCGCCTCTAGCATACATGCTGTTTACGCCGACCTCCCAGAGGCGGCGCAGGCGGTGGGCCTAGTCAGAGCGCTGATGCCCGCGATGGAATGGGGGGGTCAAGGTCCGCCTGGCGATCGGGCATCAGCTACAAATCGCCATCCTGGAGGACGGGTGGCCGCAGAGAACGGCCAGCATCAAAGGCGTGTTCTGGCAGTCCAAGGTTAGCAAAGGCAAGGCCAAGAGCGGCAGGGGGAAGACCGAGGGGAACGATGGCGAAAAAGGAGACGGCAAGGCCAGCAAGGACAGGGGCCGCCCCCCAACCCCTGCGACCAGCCTGGCAGGACAAGAGGGCGGAACGGATGGCCAGAGGTTCGTGGACCGGTCGGGCTGGACCAAGGTTTTCGACCAGGAGGAGTCTTCGTTCACCGGCATTGGCACCAACTTCCCTGGCCTGCAACAGGTTGCGCCCCAGCGTCTGCAATCAGGCAAACGGGTGCCCTCCACAATCGATTCTTGCACAGGGGGAGAGGCGGGGACATCGTGATCTTCCTAACCGCCAGGTCGAACGGAAACCATGAGTGGGGTTTCATGGACAGCGCCAGTAGGATAATTGTTGCCATTGCAAGGGCCACTCGCTTCGTCGTTATCATTGGCGACGGCAGAATGTTCGCCTCCGCCGCGTGGTCGAGGCTGAAGGTGCTTTACGAGTGCGGGCGCTTGGCTGATCTCTGGGTCAGATGCATGGATCTGCGGTGGGCTGACTGGCGTGCCGGCCTTGCTGTCGACTCCAAATTCGACCCCGTCGTGTGCCTGGCCACCTGGGTCACCAGCCTTGCCTCCTGGGGCGGCCACGCAAGCGGGGGCGTATCTGGGGCGCAGCTGGACAGCGCCATCAATAAGGCCCGTGACTCCCTGGCCATCAGCTTTACCAAGCGCATCGAGACCCCGCTCGACCCCGGCTTCAACTGGGATGCGCTGGACATCGGCGTCGCCAACAGCCTCGACCACCTCCTGGCCACCCCCGCCTTCTCGGTCGTGCTCTACCTGGTCTCGGGCCTGCATCCCCGCGAGTTCCCCCTCGACGACTCGCCGAGAGAATCTGGGAGATTCGACCGCAAAGCGTGGTCGCACCTCGGCTTCCTCAGCGACGTGTCCCTGGGCCTGGATGCTAGCAACCTGGTCTACAACGTGCTCTGGGCGTGCCGTGCCTGGGTTGCGGGACTGGCCCCCCCGTGGAAGGGCCGCGACCTGGCCCTCCCAATCGATCGCAGCTGCCGATCCAGGCCGGACCGGCAGTGCGCGCCCATGGACTTTCCAGGACAGGTTCCGAAAGCTTGGGGCAGGAGGGCCCGTGAGTGCTGCAGGCGTCGCCAACGCCCTGGCGCGGGCACCCCGGCGCGCCTCCTCCAGCCAGCCATTTCGAAGAGGCATGATAGGCGCGGGCGGGGATCCCATGGGTTCCCCCGAAGCTCGTTCTCTTCTGATAAGCATGATGCTCCTGATCAGGGAGCCCAGGGTGTTCCTACGGCCGTTCCCCCACGTGGCGGGCGCTGGGGGCTTCATTGAAGCCGCGCTTGGCATTTGCGTTCCCCGGCAAGACGCCCACCTGATGTTCCGTCAGAAGTTTGTCGAGACCTGGGGGCTCTCCTTGAACGATCTAGTGCGCTGCGCGGCCGCATCGAAGATGCTCTCCTCCACGTCTCCAGACTGGTGACTGTAGCGCACCGCCGTGGAGCAGCAAAAGATATCAACCGCCGACAGACCTGGAAGGGCTTGGAGAAGCATGACTTCAAGCTGGAAGCACCCATGATTGTCCTGGAGCAGATCGCACCCGCGGCAAACATCGCAATCCTGGCAAACGCCACGTGTTCCATTTGTGCACTCCACCGCGAGCTGGCAGACTCGGACGCTGGGTTCGGAGATCCAGACGACGAGTCTGCCTTGGGCTACATCGGGGGAGGCGCAGCCCTTTCGCGGAAGGACTTGGGGGCCCCCAAACCCGCCCCTCCAGCTCCTGGCGCGCAACTGGTCCCCCCGCTCTTCGAGGATGGCCGGCTGGATATGTGAAGTTCCCCTGCGACGACTGCGGCAAAGCTCGCCTCAAGTCGACACAAGGGCCCTGGGTGGGCGACGAGACCAGGGAATTCTTGGCACAGAACCGCTAACAGGCATGCCTCTCAGGCCAGAACTTCAGGTGGCTCTGTGAGGGCTGCTGGGTCACCGGCGTCGAAATGCGCGGGGACCCCACACCAGTGGGTGCCGACGTGACGCAGCGGGTCCAGGACTACAGCGCAGAATTCTAGCATCTTCTTGGCGTCTGACGCTTGTGCAGCGCGAGCGAGGTGTCATGGGGTGGGTGCGTGGAGCAAGGTGCGCCGAGGCGCCCCAGCGATCTGGGAGGTGTCCTTGGGGCGCCCGCGGCGAAACCCACTGGTCGCCCACTGGCCGCCCGGGGAGTCGGAAATCCGGCCGCCCAACCCATGTGCGTCTTGGTCCAGTCTGGCCCGTTTACCCTTCGGACAACGGTTGGCGAGGCAAGCGGCGCAGATGCCATCGGCGCATTCGGGTCCGATTGGCAATTCGGCCCGTTGACTAGGACAAAACGTGGCTCAGTGGGAAGGGGTATGTGGTCCGACGTCAGATGTGGCGTGGGCGCGCTTAGTTTGTCCCTCGCCATATTTCTTCCATCCGCGGGTGACAGCGCGGGGCCATTCTTTCCGCGCCTTTCACTTCCTCTCCTGGTGGGAGCCGCGGGTCCGGACGTCATGATACGTCTCAATTGTGGCCTCGGTTTCCTGCGTCGCCAGAAGAGGAGGAGGAGGGGGATGAGAGGGCGGGGGAGGAGGAGGAAGAGGAGGAGGAGGAGGAGGATGTGGAGGAGGTGGAGAAGAGGAGGAGGGGGGGAGTTGGAAGAGGAGGGGGAAGGGGAGGAGAGGAGGAGGAGGAGGAAGAGGAGGGGGGGGGAAGGAGAGAAGAGGAGGAGGAGGAGGAGGGCGAGGAGGAAGAGGAGGATGGGGGAAGGAGGAGGAGAAGGTGGAGGAGGTGGAGGAGGAGGGGAGGGGGGCGGGAGGTGGAAGAGGAGGGGGAAGGGGAGGGACGAGGAGGAGGGAGGAGGAGGAGGAGGAGAGGAGGGGGGAGGAAAAGGAAAAGGAGGAGGAGGAGGAGGAAGAGGAGGATGGGGGAGGGAGAGGAGGAGGGGGAGGAGGAGGAGGAGGAGGAGTGAGGAGGAGGAGGAGGAGGAGGAGGAGGAGGAGGATAGGAGGAGGAGGGAAAACAAGTAGGAGGATCAGGAGGAGGAGTGGAGGAGGAGGGAGAGGGAGCACGAGGAGGGAGGAGGAGGAGGAGGAGGAGGAGGAGAGGAGGAAGAAGAGGAGAAGACAGAGGATGATGATGATGGTGAGGAAGAGGAGGGAGAAGACAGGGAGGAGGAGGAGCAGAAGGAGGAGGAGGAGGGGGGAGGAGGAAGAGGAGGAGCAGAAGGAGGAGGGGGAGGAGGAGGAGGAGGAGTAGGAGGAGTAGGAGGAATGCTACGAATGTTAACGATACGATTGATGATAATACGAAGAAGAAACATAATGATAGTACACATAATGATGTGACGAAGAAGAATAACACGATGAGGAGGAGAAGGAAGTGGGGGAAGGGGAGGGGGGCGTCGGGGTCAGAGTTCCTCCTTCCAGCTTCCTGCTTACATATATATATATATATATATATATATATATATGAGTTGGGCCCCTGGGCGGTGCCTGTCATGGCCCTCCCAGGGGCCGACAACGACCCGCGACCCCCGATGACCAGGGGAGCGGGTAGGGGGAGGGGTAAACCCCTCCCCGAAGGGGAAGAGGTTTTGGAAGAGGAACGACTTAATCCCGTTAGAACACCTACGCCCAGAGTGCTGGTGGGATTTCACTGTGGATGTGCAGGCTAGTTTGTCAAAGCTATGTGGTGTAAGCTAGGTTTTGCAGTATACTTGGTGCAAGCTATCCATTTTGTGCGCTGGGCTTCTTCTCCTCGTCATCGTTGTCCCCCTCCTTGTCATCCTGCGGGCTCTGTCGTAAGCGAGTGGAGTGGCGGCTCCCTACAGAAGGGCGGCCGATGATGAGGATGGGCGGAGAGAGTTGATAATTGGAATGCGGAAGATGATTAGAACGGAGACGAGAATGAGGGGGAGAACGAGAACAGGGCAAATGACGAGGATGATGGAGGCAGGATGAAAAGGACGTAGGGTCCGAGGAGGAGACGCTGAGACGCCTGTTTTGAAACCTCGCTACAGCACATGTTCACAGGGACGCCGTCTGAAGTGGTGGAGGGACGTCTCACGAGTCTCAGGTACGACCTTGGTGCGTCGGGCGCGCCATGCGCCTGGGGTTCCTGAGGCAGCTCTACTTTTCGTGGGGACTATGATTCAGGCCAGCGTGGCTCGGGCGATAGTGCATTTGCCACGGCTCCGCACGGCGCCGCCGATCCGTCTGGCCACCCTTGCCCGTCGCCATCCATCTCTGCCTTTCCTCGTGCCACTGCCATCGCGTAACGTGTGACCAGCCCGTCTTTCTGTAACTCACAATCGTTGGGGACTGAGCATAGGAACCATCTTTAGTCCGAGCGCTGCTCGCGGAGTGTGCATTGGCCAAGGCCCCACGGGGCGTTGCCACTCTGGCTGATCAGCCTCGCCCGCTGCCTTCCATAGCCTCCTCTTAAACATCATCTGCGTGAGCGAGACGCGCACGAGCCCCAGGGAATTGGCGAAGAGCTCCATGGGCCCATTCCGGTCGCAGGTCGGACTGTTTCGTGCGCATGCGTTCATACATATACCTGTACGCTGGATCAGTTGCCTGCGCGTGCGTGCCGCTGGGTGCCGCGCCTGGGAGCAGGAAGTTCTGAACTTTCTGGGAACCTCAGAGGAGGGGCCATCCAGTAATCCTGACCGTCGGTGAAGTCAACTATGCATGGTGGGACCATCCTGGGCAGTCCTCATGCAATCTTCAGGCAATGATGAAGTCATCAGGGGGCCGTCTTGGGGGCAGCAGGAGGCAGAAGGTCTGACAGACGGTGGCCCACGCTCTTGCTACTGGGGCGACTTCGGCTAACTTCAGGCAGCCCCCTCAGGGCTGCCGTCGCGCGCGCGGACTAGACCTCTGAACCATTCGACCGAATTCACCTCTTTGCAGTATCTCGCTTGCCAGTGGCCCATTGAGCACGCGAACTTTGGTCCCAGTCGCTCCTTCCTTCGGTACTTAGGTCCTTCCTTCCTCCTTTTCCCTCTTGCTGCCACCGCCCCACCTGCGGCAGAGGCGGCTGCCGCCGCCGCGACGGCGATGGCGCCCGACGACTCGGCCGAGTGGCTGCAGGTGCGCGGCCCAGACTGCGAGGACAGAGGGGATGGACGATCCTCCGGACGTGTGTTGGCCCATTCTCTTCTGCCATGTTTCCGCACTTTGAGCCTCGAGGTATCTTTTGGGACACGAAAGGCGGAAACCGGACATCGGGTTAGCCGCCGCGTTTTGACGGTCGCAGCGTGATTATTGACGGGCCTGTTGTCCGGATATGTTCGCAGCGAGAGCCAGCGTCAGATTTCAGTCTACGTTGCGTCGTTTTCATGGCCGACCCGTCAGGCCAACTCGAGTCTCGGGCGGGCGGTATTGGGGGATGACCTATTAAATGGGTGGTGAAAAAAAAACCCTCAGTGGCCTAAAGGGCCCCTTTAGGGCCCTTAGGAGGTCTTCAGTTTTGCCCCCCCCTAATCTCTCGGCGGGGCGGGGAACAAACTCACCCCTCCTCTTCCTACCCCCTCCTACTCCCCCTTCCTCCTGCTCCTCCTCCTCGTCCTCCTGCTTCTGCTCGTGGTCGTCATCGCAGTCGTCGTCGTTGTCGGCGTTGTCGTCTTCGTCTTCGTCTTCGTCGTCGTCGTTGCGGAGATGATTTCCCCCCCTATTGTTCGGCGTGCTGGGTAATATTGTTTTTTTCCTCCAAGGGATTTTTCCATTGTGGACTACCTTACACGCGAGTGGTTGCGTGAGGACCTTTTCATGAGTATTGCAATGCGGTTGTAGTCTTGATTGTAGTCGTGGTTTTAATCGTGATTGCAATCGTGTATGTAGTTGTGGATTTCGTCGTCGTCGTAGTCGTGGTTGTCGCTGCATTCGCTGTCATACTCATAGTCGTCGTCGTCCTCGCTGTTGGGGTAATTCCCTCTCTATGGTTGGGCGGGCTGGATAATGTTGGGGTTTCCTTCCCCCAGGGAATAATCCATTGTGGGCGACCCTACCCGCGAGAGGATGCGTGAGCATCGTTTTAGAGTCATGGGGATGACAATGCGAATCAGCGGTTGTGGTTGTAGTCGTGATAGTCGTGGTTGTAATCGTGATTGAAATCGCGATTGTAGTCGTGATTGTAGTCGTAGTCGTGGTTGTAGTCGCGGTTGTAATCGCACTCTTAGTCGTAATCGTCGTCGCATCGTAGTTGTAGTCGTAGGCGTAATCGTAGTCGTCGTCGTCGTCGTTTTTGTGCCGCGGGTGCCGCGCAGAAATAATCATCTTCCATCACTGGTGTGGCCTAGTGCCAGTCCGTCCATGAGGGCGTCGAACAGATGATTCGTTTCCACCGCTGGGGGAGTGCTGGGCCCACCCCCGTTACCACCCGCCCGATGGTCTCCCAAAACCCGGTCCCGCGTGCGGGCCTGCTGCGCGCGCTCACCCTGGAGAAATTCGCCCACTGTGTGGGGGCTGCCCTGATCAGCCCCTCCGGCAGCACGCAACCCGTGTCGGACCGCCCTTTCGGGCCTAACGAGAAGGGGGGGGGGATAGGAAAAGGAGGGTTGCGAAATTTGCTGCATGCAGCGGGTTTCCGCCCCGCCGCCAGGCCCATGCCTCCATGCACAGGCGCCTCCCGGCGCCAACAGGCGCCAGGAAAGCCAGCTACGTGAGCTTTTTCCCTGCCCTGCCCTTTGCTGTCCTACCCTTTCGTCCCGCCGAGTCTTGCGTCTCCCCGACATGAGGTGTCTCCAGTGGACTTCGTTTGGCAGCGTGCGGGTTTGATGCGCGCGCTCACCCCGGAAGAGGTCGCCCAGTGTGTGCCCAGGCCTCCTAGATTCCTAGATGGGGTCGAAGTAGATGGGGTCGGAGCCGCATCGCCGATGCATTGACGATGCGGCTTAATGGTGAGCCCGATTTTCTCCGCGCCCACGTCGCCGATGCATCCCCGACGTCGCCAGTGCACCGCCGATGTATCGGCGATGCATTGACAATGCTGCGCGAACCTTCGACACCATCTACTCGGACCCCTTCCAGGAGGCCAATGGTGTGTTGCCCCGATCTGCTCCACCGATGGCGCGCGGCCCGTGTTGGCCCGCATGCCCATCCCCTGCGTCGGCATCGGGTGGGCGCGGTGGAGCTGGCACATACCCGATATCCTGGATGACGTGGGGCTCAAGGCGCTTTCTCAGCGAGGCTACGCCCTGGGTGGAGGAGTCCAGGGAAGCTCAACTTCGGCACTGTTGAAAACACCTTTGCGTACTCTCTCCCCTGCGTCGGCATCGGGGGTGGGCGCGGTGGCCTTGGCACACTCGGGCGCCGGCGCGCGTCCCAGGACCACCCTGGGGAGAGCGGAGGGAGGGCACGGCTCGTTGCCGAGCCGACCAGTCCGATTCGGAAGTGTTGACGTGAAGTCGGGCGTGTCTCTCTACAGGAGGAACAGTCATAGTCAAACGTAGTCAAAAGAGGGTTTGTTTTCCACCACCACCACCAGAAGTAGGAGGGCCCCCCTCCTCCTCCTCCTCCTCCTCCTCCTCCTCCTCCTCATCCTCCATCTCTTCTTTTTCCTCCTCCAACTTACGGTGGTGGTGTTGGAAAACGGGCCCGTCAACCTAGGCTTCCCCGTCCCGCCGCGGGTGCCGCAGAGCAGCCCGACCCGCGCGGCTCGGGCAAGGCGGCGTCGCGCGGGCGGCGGGCGGCATCACGCGACCCACGCGGGAGGTCAGCGGCCAATCGAGTCAGCATATACCGAAGAGGAAAAGACGCCACGACCACACACTGTTGGCGCTTCGCGTGGATTTCTTGGATCCGCGCGGGGCTCCCCTGGCGCGCTCCGCGCGCCAGGGAGGAGGGGGGGGGGTCCAGCGCGGCTCGCTGCTCCAAGAAATCCGCGCGGAGCGTCAAGCAGTTACGTGTCTGGTCTGCTTCTTCTGAGTTTGAAGATCGTTGCAACAGCATGGGGAGGTGCAAGAGCAGCCGGAGGGGACAAGAGGGGCGCGGCCTGGAGGGCCCCGGCGGTGCAGCGGCTCCTCGAGCGGAGAGAAGACCCCCCGGGGTCCCCTTGAATGAAGTCGGGCCTGTCCCTCTACAGGAGGAATATTCAAAAATAGTAATATAGTCAGGGGGCCATTTTCCGACTATTTTGGGCCATTGTGGAATATGGTTCGTTATTTATAATTTTTCCTCGAAAATCGGCCTGTAGGGGGACAGGCCCGACCTCACCCTTGAGGGCCCAGGGGGACGTTAGCAGAACCCTGACATGGGCCGCACGATGGCCTAACCAGCGTTGACTCGGCAAGTGTGGCGCCGTCGCTGAGCCTCAGCCAGCCCCTCATTGTCATGTGTGTCTCCCGGCCGATGGTGAGCCCCCTCCCCCCGGCCTTAGATGGGCCGTGCCGTGAGGAAGTTCCAGATAGCCTGGCGAAAGACCGATTCCAAGCAGTGGCCTTCTCTTCACAGGTAGCACGCCGCGATTGGGATGGAGCCCAGGGCAGTGCGGATGGGGGGCGGCAGACAGGGTGTCCAAAGGTGAGTTGGGCTGTGCGCATTTTTCGCCGAAAGGTGCTAAATGAGATGGCCGAGAGATAATGATAGTGGGCTCTGACGGCGAAGAGGACGGTCATGTTTCTGACGGTGGTTGGGATGATGCTTGCGGCGATGGTGATGGTGTGATGAACACGACGTTGGCGACGATCGTAGCGCCGGTGGTAACAAGGGCGATGAGGAATCGCGTTGGCACACATCCCTCATTCCGAAGATATTGGTTGATGACTAGCCTATCGGTCGTCAAACGCGTTTGATGACATATCCGTTTGAATGCTTCGATCACCGATGGCTTGGGATGGGTGTCGTCGTGCGCTCGTGGAGACGCGCGCGTCGCATCTGAAGTGTTTTGCCCGTTTCTGCCGACCGCCCCTTTAGGTTCTCCGTGTGGCCACGCTTAGGTAGTAGGTTGATCGGTTTCCTCTCGACCAGTTGGTTGACAGTTGGTTTGGGGCGCTTCCTGGTTGGAAACTTGCGCGCGTCTGTAAAACCCTGATGAGGGGTGGTGGCTTCGGGAGCGCGCGCCGCTAGCAATTTATCAGGAGAGGAAAGAACACGCAGACACACTTAATCGTCGACTCCCAGGCAAACCTGGGACAGTATGGGAAGGGGGGGGGAGACGAAAACCCAGAACTCATAAGTATGGGGAATCCTGGGATTTCTGTACTTTTCTCTGCGTGTCTCCCTGGGCCCCTTCAAATTAACAAGGATTCGTGGCCTCGAGCCTCGCGCGCCGAGCTCTCAGGAAACGATGCGGTGTGGCCGCCCCAGGAGCACGGGGCCGTCAGTGGAGCCATGCTGGGCCCCGGGGCCTCACCGAGGGAATGTAGCGTCGGAGAAATCTGGGTCCGCCCTGGGGCCCTTTTGCCCCCTCCTCCTCCGCCCCCTCTTCCTCCTCCCCGTGGCAGGTCTCCTCGGAGGCCTCCCAGGAGCAGTTTTTCGAGGCCTCGTGGGTGCCTCACCAGGGCCTTTTTACGTCATCACGCCGTAATTCGCCGCGCACCACCGAGAGGACGAGGCGGGCTCCCAGACGAGCCCATCTGCGCCATCCGGAAGCAGTAGCGGCAGCAGCACAACCAGCACCACCAGCGGCGCCGAGAACAGCAGCGGCGGCGAGGGCTCGGACCGCCCATCGGAGGCCTGGCTGGAGGAGGAGGATCGGCTGTTCAAAGATGGGGACTTGAGGCACGGGGCCCTAGGTCTAGGCATCCCAGGTGGGATCGGAGCAGATGGGGTCGGAGGATCGCGCCGCATTGCCGATTCATCGGCGATGCGTCTCGATGCGGAGTCAGATTTTCTCCACGCTGGCGTCGCCGATGCAGCGCCTGTGCAGCGCCTACGTCGCCGATGCATCGCCGATGCAGCGCGAACCTCCGACCCCATCTTCTCCGACCCCATCTGGGAAGCCTCTAGAGGCATTGGGCCTTGAGGGACATCGAAGCAGCATCAGACGTGGCATGAGCATGCGCGCCGGTCGTTGGAAGCTGGTCGTTCTGGCCTTTTCTGCCTCGAGGGCCGAGCGGTGTTGCCTTCCCCCTCCTCTTCAGGGGGCGGGCGCAGGCCGAATCTACTTCCAACGCCTTCCCACTTCATGCGGCTGCCCACTTCTTCCGACCGACGGGTATGCGTCTGGAGGTACTCGCAGATGTCTTAGAGCTGCTCTTAGAGTCCGCAGCGTTCGCGCGGAGCGCGCCAGAGGCGTCGCCAGGGGCGCTGCCAGGGGGTCCCAGCGCCGATCCAGGAGGTCCACGCGGACCTCCGAGAGTTTGTGTTTGTGCAAAAGTTTGGTTTCTCGAGTGGTTGTTTCTTTACGGAAGGGATCCCAGGTTGCATTCACTTTGTCTATTGTTTGGGGTCCCTCGTCCTTGGGGCCCCCTCGCTCAGGCCCCCCATCTTCGAACCGACGGGGTGAGGAGGAGAAGGAGGAGGAGGAGGCCTCGTTCCTCGTCTCCGCCGCCAGTCGGTGGGTACTCGTGACACACACACACACACCGTGTCGCCGATCGAGGAGGAGAGGATAGACATAATCGAGGACGCCGGCGGCGCATCACCAGCCGCTCCCTGAGAGTCAGACGAGGTGGCGCGCGGCACCGAGAATCGTGACGCAGCGCGCATGCCATTATCCTTGTGGGCGGCGAGCGAGGGGGGGGAATGAGAAGGAGAAGGCCTTCTCAGAAGGTGGCGGGGCTTCTCAGAGGCCCTCGCGCCTTCTGAGAAGTTGTTTCTGTCTTGGGGAAGGCTCAGAAACTTCTCAGAGGGCATGGGGGACTTCCGAACCTTCTGAGAAGGCCTTTTCCTCCTCACTTCCCCCTCGCTCGCGGCCGACCTTGCCTGGGGTTGCCTGAATGCGTCGTCCCCTCCTCTTCCTCCTCCTCCTCCTCCTTTTCCTCCTTCTCCCTTCTCCCTCCTCCCTCCTCCCTCCTCCTTTTCCTCCTCCGCATCCTCCTCCTCCTTTTCCTCCTCCTCCCTCCTCCCTCCTCCCTCCCTCCTCCTCCTCCTCCTCCTTGATCACGAAGCTGCTCACCAAAACCGAAGCACGAGACCGCCCGTCGAGCCTCGCCCTGCCCTCTCGGCTCCCTTCGGTCGGAGGGTGCGCCGCGGCCGCACGCCCTGCAGGCCTGCGCCCGCGGGGCAAGCTCCCAGGTCCCTTGCACTAAGTCGCTAGAGTTGAGTCGGCTCTGCAGGAGAAATACTCAAGAATGGTCAAGCATTAGTCAGGGGGTCATTTGTCTTTTCCTTTTGTGCTATACTAGAACATGTCTGGAGTGTTTCAATTTTCCGTGCAAGATCCTCCCGTAGGGGGACATGCCCGACCTAACACGGTGCTCCTCTCGGGGGCGGCCAAGGATCAGGAGGGGAAGCACACACACAGACACAAATCATCGTCGATCTTTCTGAACATATGGGAAACCGTGGAAGTGGAAGGGAAAGACGAAAATCCAGAAACAACGAGACACTATTGGGAATCCTGGGATTTGTGTCTATCTACTTGTGTGTCCCAGGGCCACTTCAAAGGAGGGGGGGGGACGGATCTATTTTTTGGGGAGCGATTCTTGTGGCTGGGGCCGTGGGATCTCCCCGGATCTCAGGGCCCCCTCTGCCTTCAAATATGCCCTTTGCCCCTCCCCCCGCCGATGATGGACAATCGGGCCGATGGCAGGCCCCGCTCGAGCTCCCAGCGAGCCCTCGAATACACACACACATATATATATATATATATGTATGAGGAAGCCTGGGACGCGATGTGCGCCACCTGCTCCAAGACAGCCGTCCGCGCGGCGAGGTGCCGCTGCACCCCGCTCTTGTCACCGTGGCTGGCTGTGCAATGTGTAAAGCAGAATGGGAAGGGGAGCGGGCCGACGGCTGCGACAGCTGCGGCACAGCGTCGTCCGCGCGCGTGCCTCCGGGCTAAGCTTTGCCAACCGTCCACAGCCATGCGACGCCATGATGTTTTCAACACGGGGTCCCTGGAAGTCCCGACCTCTTCCCCGGCACTGGTCTTCCATCCTGAGCTGTTTTCTGACGGTCCCGAGGCCTGGCGAGGGCTCCCTGAGGCCGAAAACCAGCCGATTCTTCCCGTCCTGATTCTTGTCACGACGCGATCATGCCTGGGTCCTCGTGGACGCCACCTCGTGGACGCCCAAAACCGCTTGGGCTTCTGTGTGCCCCCCCCCCCCCCCCCCGAAGGGGCAGCCCGGGCTCGGGAGGCGCCGGCTGGCTGCTCCTCGGGAGCGCCCTTGCGAGGCGGCTCCTCGCGGTGCGCTCTCCTCTCGCACCCTCCCAAGGTGTGTCCTTCTGCGCGGGGCCGTCTGGCGCGGTCTTTCTGTAGCCCCACCTCTGCACCTACGTGCACCCTGGGGCGTTCTTGTCGGAGGTTCGCAGAAGGGGGTCGGGGGCGGCAAAGAGGGGGTGTGATGACTTGGGGGGGCTGGATATCATGGCGTGGGTCATGATATTTCCCCAGGTTTCATGACGCCTCTTCTTATATCATTACGTCCCTGGACCCCCCCCTTGGGCCGCGCACACGCCGCCGGCCATGATTTACGCCCCCCCCCCCCCTTCTTGGACGCCCCCGAGGGGGGGTTGTCACCAAGGTGGGCTTATGACACCCCAGCGGCGCCTCCCCAGCTCCTCCTCCTCCTCCTCCTCCTCCTCCTCCTCCTCCTCCTCCTCCTCCTCCTCCTCCTCCTCCTGAGTTGCCGCTGAGTTCCTTGTCCCTCGCTTTGGCCTCCCCAGCGGCGCCTCCAGCGCCGCTCCTGGCTCGCTCCGCGCGCCAGGGAGAGGGGTCCTGCACAGATCCAAGAGATCCGCGCGGAGCGCTTATGGCATCTTTTCGTAAGTCGGGCCTGTCCTTCTACAGTAGGAATATTCAAAAATGGTCAGTCAAACATAGTCTGGGGACGATTGTTCGAGTATCTTTTTGTGTATTTTCGGTTTGATTTTTTCTGCCAAAATCCGCCTGTAGGGGGACAGGCCCGTCCAACATCTTTTCTTTTTCTACAGTTGGATGCTCACCTTTCCTTCTTCAAGGGGGCATTTGGAGCGGTCTTTCTCGAGCCCCACCTCTGCCACATGCCACACCTTTGCGTCCCGCCGATCTTGGATGGGGGAAGAGAAGGCAAAGGGAGGCCAGGCTCAGCGGGGGATGTATCGACCTCCAATCGCCCAATCGAGGGTCGAGGTTCGAGATGTTCAAACGTTTTCGGTGGTGTTCGTCGGCTTTCCAGCCTCGGGATGCCTTCCAGCGGCTGCGCCTCGCCGGGGGCGTTCAAGGAGTGCCTGGATCTTCCCGAACAGCCGCCAGAGACCCGAGGCATGGCTCGAAAACTAATGGGCAACGACGGGGGGGAAGTCTCAGCGGGGGGGATTCATCGACCTCCAATCGCCCATCAGCGTTCGAGGTTCGAGATGTCCGAACGTTTTCGTCGGTGTTCCTCGGCTTTCTCATCCTCGGGATGCCTTCCAGCGGCTGCGCCTCGCCGATGGCTTTCAAGGGGGTGCCCCCCGCACCGTCCACAGACCCGACGGCCTGTCGCCGATCTATCCGCGATGCATCGCCGATTCCAGTCCGATGAGATCCCTTCCCCTGAGCAGGCCCCCCCGCCCCTCCCGAGGAGGAGGAGGAGGAGGAGGAGGAGGAGGAGGAGGAGGAGGAGGAGGAGGAGGAGGAGGAGGAGGAGGAGGAGGAGGAGGAGGAGGAGGAGGAGGAGAGGAGGAGGAGGAGGAGGGAGGAGGAGGGGGGGGGGGCAAGAGAGGGGCTCGCCCCGCCCGCCCGTCCGCAGAATGGCAAGCGGGTCGGTCTCGAGGGGGGTGTGTTTCTCCGAGGGGCGGAGAGGGGGGGGGGGGCTGAGGCCCGGGCGGCGCGTCGCCGAAAGGCAGGTTCGCCACGGCCAGCCTGTCGTCTTTTTGTTTCCTGCAGGGAGGAGGAGGAGGAGGGAGGAGGAGGAGGAGAGGAGGAGGAGAGGAGGAGGAGGGGAGGAGGGGAGGAGGGAGGAGGGAGGAGGGAGGAGGAGAGGAGGAGGAGGAGGAGGCAGAGGCAGCAGGAGCGGGAGGCGGTGGAGAGCGAGGCGGAGGCGATGGCGGAGGCGCAGCAGGAGGGGGCGGGGAGAGGGGGAGGGGGCGAGACGTGCCCTCTGCATCCCCTCCCTCGAGGTTCGAGGATCGGCGGCCGGGGCCCTCGTCTCGGCGGTGTGTTCTGTGGGCGCGTCCCGGCGATGTTCTGGCCGACGTAGGGCCGAGCTCGGCGCGGCAGACCAGCCAGGTCGGGCCCCGAAGGGGGCCTTCGGGGGCCGATGCGGACTTGGGTCCGGGTGGTGCACGTTACTATCCAAGATCCTTCGAAGAAGGAACAAGGCCATAGCCATAAAAGTCTTGGCGCTGCGCGCGGATTTCTGGGATCCGCGCTGGGCCCCCCTTGGCAGCGCCTCTGGCGCCGCCCCTAGCGCGCTCCGCGCGCCGTGGAGGGGGGTTCAGCGCAGATTCAAGGAATTCGCGCGGAGCGCCAAAAGTGTATGTTGATGCCGTTGCTTCTTTTTCTGATCTCGTCACGGCCAGCAGCTTATCATAGTTTTTTGTGCCCCTGGAGAACCTTGCCCGACCCGGATTCGTCGAAAGACGGCTTCGGCGATGCTGACTTGGACCCGGGCGATGCACGTAAATAAGATCTTGACATGGCCAGCTGGTCGTCGTTTCTGTTGTGCCCCTGAAGGTCCTGGCCCGACCCGGAGTCGTCGAAAGACGGCTTCGGGGTGAACACCTCGATGGCGTCCAAGAGGGGGCATGGACCAATGGGTGTAAATATCATGGGATCACTGATTATCTCCCCAGATTTCGTTCCCAGATGTCGTTCCCAGACGTCCAGCCACCAGTGATCATTACTATTGCTGATGGGCTTGTTTTCCACCACCACCACCACAAGTTGGAGAGGGAGGAGGGGGAGGAGGAGGAGGAGGAGGAGGAGGAGGAGGAGGAGGAGGAGGAGGGAGGAGGATGAGAAGGAGGAGGTGGAGGAGGAGGAGGAGGACCTCCTCCCCCTCCAACTTATGGTGGTGGTGGTGGAAAACACGCCCATCAATTGCGATGCTGGGGAGCTCGATGCATCCTACGTGCCCATGCGTCGTGAGGGCGGATGGCTGCTGTCTGGCTGTCTCGTGCTGTTCCACAGCGTGTCTCCTGGCCCGCCCACCGGGGGGCCGCGGCCTCGTGCCTCGGGCCCCGGCATGCGTTTTCCCTGCTCTCGGACACCCCCTCTCGTCGGGGGCGGAAAAGAGGGGGGTGATGACTAGGGGGGGGTGGATATCATGGCGGGGGCCATGAGATTTCCCCAGATTTCATGGCGCCTCTTCTTATTTCAATACGTCCCTTGGCCCCCCCGCGGGGCCGCGCACATGCCGCCGGTCATGATTTGGACACCCCCCTCTTGGCCGCTCCCGACTCTCGGACGCCCCCGAGGCGCCAACTGCCGATGCATGGGCGATGGAGCGGTGATGCGGCGCGATCCTCCGACGCCATCTGCTCTGGATGGGTTATGTATCAAGGGGGAGGGATGAACCTCCCGACGGAGCTTGCCCAATCCCGCCCCCTCCGTCCTCCCTCCCTTCCTCCTCCTCCTCCTCCTCCTCCTCCTCCTCCTCCTCCTCTTCCTCCAACCCCCCCTCCACCCGTGCCGACAGCACGTGCCCAAACACCCCAGTGGATCCATCCAGAGTACCATCCACTCGGACCCCATCTGGAAGGCCTTCAAATCCGCCAGCGTCGCATAAGCGTCTGCTACTCCATGAGATAGCGCCGAATTTGTGTCGATTTGCGTCGACCAGCGCCAAGGTAACGTCGATTAGCGTGACGAGCAGACTGCAGCGCCGGAGGAGGGGAGGGGGCCGTCCTGCGCTGAGGCTCCGAGCCCTGCCTCCCGCTGGTGCAGAGCCCCTCCTCCGCAGGGTTGAGGTTCTTCCTCCTTCCCTCCTCCGCCTTCCTCCCTCCGCCTACTCTTCATGTCCTTCTCATCCCCCTCCTTCCTTCTCCTCTTCCCTCCTCCCATTCCTCCTCCTCCTTCTCCTCCAGTCCACTTCCTTACGCATAACTTCTCCCTGTCGCACCCCGAGGCCAGTTTTTAGGGCGGGCTGGGCGTTCCGCCTGAGACTTCCTGACCACTCATGACCCTGAAGCTCTTAGAAAGTGACAACAGTTTCACAGATGGAGGCCGGGTAGTTTTCAAAATGTGGCTCTCGCCTGAGCGCCGCGCACATTCGTTATCGAGAATGGGACGAATTGCGCGGATTGAGGGCGGGTTGTTTTCAAAATGTGGCTCTCGCGTTAGCGACGCGCACATTCGTTTGCAAAACTCGCAAGAGGTTCACTTAAACATGTGGCTCTGGCCTTGGTGCCGCGCACATTCGTAACATTTGCACGAGTTTTATTTATTGAGGGCGGTTTCCTTTCAAACTATGGCTCTCGCCTTAGCGCCGCGCCCAATATTGTTGACGTTGCAAGGGCTTAACATATTCCCACGATCGACGTATCAGAAATTATGTTTTGTAAGGCATACTGATCATGAGGGCACAACAGCTACGATGCTTCGCAATTTTGAAGTCCCAGGAATGTCGTTCTGGCACGGTTCAGGATCGTCAAGACGCAACAGTTAGGCATGCTTCAGGGTGTTCCAACGGTTGCCTGACAACGAGTCAGGTCCCTTTGTGGAAATGAACCGTTGTAGGGGCCTATGAAGAGGGTGCTTAGGTGAGGGCTTATTCAAACATCGTTGGTGACCCATGGGTTTACACTGCTCCTCCTCCTCCTCCTCCCTCCTCCCTTTCCTCCTCACTTCCTCCCTCTCCTCCTCCTCCTCGTCCTCCTCCTCCTACATCCTCCTCCTCCTCCTCCTCCTCCTCCTCATCCCCCTCCTCCTCCTCCTCCTCCTCCTCCTCCTCCTCCTCCTCCTCCTCCTGGGTTCCAAGCCTCCCGAATGGGGTCCGAGTAGATGTATCGGAGATGCTGCTCGATTCGAAGTCCGATATTCTCCACGCCGACGGTGCTGATGCGTCGCCGACGTCGCCGACACATCGGCGATGCATCGACGATGCATTGGCGATGCAGCGGGATCCTCCGACCCCATCTACTCTCACCCCATTTGGGAGGCCTCTGCTCTTGCTTCAGAGAGTGCTCCAGGACACAGTGCTGGGCGTTCTTCCTCCTTCCTCCTCCTCACCATCATCCTCATCCTCCTCCTCCTCCTCCTCCCTCCTCCTCCTCCTCCTCCTCCTCCTTTTCCTTCTCCTTCGAAGACCACTTAACTTTGGTCTCTGGCTGCTCGAGCCTGATGTGCGGCCCACTCGGCGGACGCACCTCCGGCCGCGCTGGGCGCCTCCCTCTGCCCGTGGGAGGCGCTCGACTCGGACGACTGGCTCGTGGTGGAGGACGTCGAGACAGTCCTGGACGACTAGACTAGCAGGGGCCTCACCCTTCGAGGAGGAAAAGGTACGGATACCGCCACCTCTCCCTCGTTTTCGCCTTCCTTCGAAGAAGAAGAAACGCCATAAACATACACTTTGGGCGCACCGCGCGGATTTCTTGGATTCGCGCTGGGCCCCCCTGGCGGCGCCTCCAGCGCCGCCCCTGGTGCGCTCCGCACGCCACGGAGGGGGGTCCGGCGCGGATACAAGAAGTCCGCGCGGAGCGCCAAAAGCTTATGTTTATGTGTAATGTGGTTTGTTCTTGTTCTAATACCGCCACCTCTCCCTCGTTTTCGCCTTACCGCTGATTTCGCCTCGAGATTCTGGGCAGAAGGCACCGCAGGAGAGGTCCAGGGGTGTGCAGTGCCAGTGTCAGTACCTCTTGGTTTCCCCACGCCTGGGCCATCTCGGAGGCCCGGAGGTTGGCACCGACACCAGTATCGGCGGTTGCCTCCGCCGAGGGAGTCTGATGCCGATATCGGCGAGGGTGGGAGGATTCGAGCTCCTTAGGTTGCGGCACCGGCCGCATTTTGGGGAGGGCACCACCCCCGGTCCATGGATTTGGCGACAGCGTGCCAAATCCATGGATCTCTAATCCATGTTTGCGCGCCCCCGATATGTGGCCGGGAGAATACCACCGGCACCACAATCCACGATCGTCTTCCCCTCGGTAGGGGCACCCCCCTTGGGGATGGTGCCGATGCCAATTGCCAGGCCACCAACATAGGCACTGCAGCGGGGCGACTGATGTTTCAGGCTCGCGGTGCGCCAGCCCCAAGAGGCTGCCGCCGAGCTGGAAGCTCAAAGTTTGAAGCGCGGGGCGACCTCCTCCTATTCAAGAGCCAGCGGCGTACACCTAAATTTTTGGAGCTCCGCGAGGATTGCTCGGATGGGCGCTGGGGCCACCTTGGCAGCGCATCCGACACCCGCACGGGCGCGCTCCGCACGCCATGGAAGGAGGTCCAGTGCCGATCCAAGAAATCAGTGCGGAGCTTCGAAAGTTTATCGAAGACGCCTACGGCGAATCACCGCCGCCCCCTGCCTTTTTGCAAGCGCCTATGTGGCCGAAGGTTGTGGCCAGACCTGCCAAGCTATCGGACCATGTGTTCCCCGAATCGGTTTGGAAAGCCTTCGGCGAACACGTGGGCATCTTGAAGGACATCTTGGCCGTCTGGAGGCCATTTGACTCTTTCTGGCCTTCTTGGAGGACGTCTTGGAGCGCTCTTGGACCGTCTTGGAGGCCATCTTGAGCGTCTTGGAGACCTCTTGGGCCGTCTTGGGGGCCTCTTGGGGCTGTGTCTTGGGCCTCTTCGGCGATCTTTGGGGGCACTTGGGCCGTCTCGGGCACTCGGAAGGCAGAAAAAACATAAATGCCACAATCCCTCACAAACCCATGGGGAATCAATGATTTTGGCCTTTTCGGACCTTCCTGGAGACCCTCTTGGAGGCCTCTTGGGCCGTCTTGGGCCATCTTAGGGCCATGTTCGGCCGTCTTAGTGGGCTCCTGGTCTGTCTGACGCCGTCGGAAGCCGTTTGGGGGGCCTCTATGGGCCGACTTGGGGCCCTCTTGGAATGCTCCAGGGCCGTCTTGGAGACCCTCTTGGGCGTCTTAAAGGCCTCCTGTGCCGTCTTGGGGGCCGTCTTGGGGCCCTCTTGGGCCGTTCTGGGGCCATCTTGGAGGCCTCTTGGGCGATCTTTCGGCGATCTTTGGGGGCTCTTGGGCCGTCTCGGGCCGTCGGAAGGCCGAAAAGAAGGAGATATCACATTCCATCAAACACGTTAGGAAAATCAAGGTTTTGGGCCTCTTCTGGCCTTCCTGGGGGCCCTCTTGGGGGCCGTCTTGGGCCAGCTTCGAGCGAACTTCGGCCATCTTGGTGGGTTCCTGGCACGTCTGACGCCGTCGGGAGCCGTCTTGGGAGCCTTTCTGGGCCGACTGGGGGCCCTCTTGGGGCGCTTCGGGGCCGTCTTGGGGGCCATCTTGGGCGTCCTGGAGGCCATCTTGGGCGTGTTGGAGGCCTATTGGGTCTTGGGGCCCTCTTGAGGCCCTCTTGGAGGCCACTTGGGCCGTCATGGGGCCCTCTTGGGGGCCTCTTGGGCGATCTCGGGGGCCTCTTGGGCCGTCTTGAGCCGTCGGAATGCCGAGCAGGCACAAATCCCCAAATCCTTCAACAACATAAGGACTGGGAGTGCGTGCGCAGAAATGTTTGTTGATCACGCAGTGTCGCTCTCTGGTCTATGCCCATAGCCTTTGGCTCCACAGATAAACCGGTGAAGTCCGGGGGCCACCGTCTGCATGCTGGGCGCGGGTGTCGCGCACTGGCAGTGGGCGGTCCTTTTGCTCCTGGCCTCGCTCCCAGAGGTTCGACGCTTCTCGCCGGAGCCGGCGAGGGAGGCACCGCCTAGTCTCGAGTCGGTGGTCGCGGGCGCCCTCGAGGAGCTGGGCGCCAGACGCGGGGGCTTGCCGCCTCCCTGGCCAGACGATCCCGCGGGAACGTCAGGCGTCGCCGATCGGCGCGAACAGGGCCTCGAGCCCGTGGAGTGCCGTTGCGAGTGCCCGAGCTGTGAAGTCTCGGCAGGCGGCGGCTGGGCTGTGGCGCTGGGTCTGGTTTCGGACGCTTTTCAAGTGAGGAGCTGGTGGACCCGCCGCAGCGATGGCGGCCCTAGTGCGCAACGCGAGGCTGGTGACGGAGACGGGCGCAAACGGCACAGAAGAGGGTATATTGCCTAGGCTGCGGCCTGGGCAAGCGGTGGCAGTGAAGTACCCAGGGGATGCGCTTTGGCACGAACGGCTGTTGATAGGCTCTAGCGCGGAGGAGCTGGGAACACTGCCAGGTTGGAACTGGCGCGTGATGACCCCAGACGGTGATGAGTACGAGGAGGCGTTGGACGGGAGCCAGCCCGGTCCGACGAGGCTTGCCATGCCCACGCTGGAGGGGGGCGCCCCGCGAATGCTTCGAGGGAAGTTCTACAGGTTCAGGGAGTACCCGACGGACGCGCAGCTGATTCACAAGGCCGTGGAGCACTTCCGCGCCAAGGCCTGCGCTGGCACACCTCAGCCGCTGCCGAGAGATTTCGTGGATGTGGACGGAGCGGCGCAGCCCTGGCCAGCTGCAGCGGCTCACGAGATGGAGTCGGCGCTGGGCCCCCTGGGAGGCGGTGGCGACGGCGGCGGCGCAGTGGTAGCCGCCGGCTCGATTCGGACCGCGCCGGAGCACTGCTGGATCACCTACGGCCTGGAGGGGCCCGAGCCAGTCGGGAGCATTGCGACGCCCGTGGATGGGGTGGACGCGCATGTCAGCGATTCCGTGATGATGAAGCAGTACGGAGGGGGCCTCGTCGTGAAGTGCGTGATGGTGCGTCGCTCGGAGGTGGAGGCGCACTCTCGTGAGCTGCTGGATATCGCGTCTGCTTGCACTGGGCCCGCTGCCCCAAGTGACGAGGCCGCGGGGGGCAAGGGCGCGGACCCCCCCCGAGACGATGGCAAGGGCGCCGCCGAGGAGGAGTGCAGGACCCTCTGGGTCGATTATGTTCCCCGTGGTGAACGTTTCAAAGAGTGGCGGCAGGTATGCTTGGAGTCGCGCACGGAGACCTGGAGCGACGGACCCGTGGAAGGACCTCCCTCGCTTCTTCGCTGGATGAATCAGGCCGCTAGGAAAGGCGGAAACCCGAAGATATGGCTCGCGGACTTCTGCCGGGACAGGAGGATCGAGAAGTCCGATCGCGTGTTTCGCGAGCTGCAGAATCTGGTCGAGGTTGTCTATATCGGAGGCACGTTCGATCTGCTGAACATGCCGGCCGCGCAGTGCTTCGAGCGCATCAGCCGCCGTATATCGTCGATCGTTGACGCCTACAGCGGCAGCGGCGGCCCATCATGGCGTATGGCGAGGCACTGCGAGGGCGTGTCAGGAGTGCTCGACTGCGCGTCTCCCGCTTTGCGACAGTGGGGGATCAAGCGAGCGAAGGACGAGAACGAGCTGAACACCGCCCGCACTCGCGGGCTGAAGGGCGGCTCTGGTGAGGATGAGGATGGTGGTGCTGACGAGGCTGACAAGGCGGAGAGCGGCGGAGGAAGCGGCGGTGGCCGCGGACGTGGTCGCGGCTCCGCCTCGAAGCCATGGCGGACCAGGGGGCCCGGGCGCGTGCTCCCAACCCGGGCCCCCGACGTGTGGGAGCGGGGGCTGCGGCCTCCTCTGCGGGCACCAGAGACCTTCCCGCTGCCTCGGGAGGAGGCGCCCGCGCGGCCGGCGAAACAGGGCGGCAGGAGGCTGGCCAGGTGGCGCGCGCGCCGCCGGGAGAGCGATCTGGTTGACAGCGCGCTCAGCGCACTTAATTGGACGCAGGGCTTCGAGCCTGGGCATGGGGCTCAGCTTGAGGGAGTTGAGACGCAGCGGGACGTGACGCAGTACGTGCATGGGCTGGCCCAGGGCGAGCAGCGCGCGCGCCGCGGGCTTGACGCGCCGCCGGCGCAGGTGGCCCTTCGGGAGTTGCTGCGCGGCCGTTCCCTGTGCGGCGCGGGGGCGGCTGACAACTTAATGGCGCCCATTCAACGGAGCCGCCTGTCGCTGCCGGAGTCCGTGGAGGGTTCTCCCTACATCGGCGACGTCTGCGGCAGGAGGGGCCACTACTTCTTGGAGAGGGAGGGCGAGCGCATGCTGAGGCCCGTCGCCGAGGCCCGGGCTGACCTCGCGCGCGACGGCACTCAGTGCTACTGCGACCCCGCCCTGGTGAATCGTAGGACCGTTTACACTGCTTTTTTGAAGGACTTGATGGCGAGGGGCCTTGTCGACTTCACGCTGCAGCCGCTGGAGAGCGTCGGCATCTTCTGCGTGTGGAAGAAGGGCCGCGAGCGACAACGACTTATACTTGATGCCCGCTGGTCGAATCAGTGGTTTAGACGGCCACCCAGCGTGGACCTGATCACTGCGGAGGGCCTGGGCAGTATTGAGCTCGACATCGACGATTCGGGGGTGGTGGACTCCGAGTTGCTTGCAGAGATGGGGCGGGGGCTTTCTGCGACGGTGGGCGTGGCGGATGTGAAGGGCGCCCTCCACCGTTTGCGGATGTCGCAGTTCCTGAGGCGGCACTTCTGCCCCCCGCCCGTCCGCAGCGGCGCCGTGGGCCTCAGTGGCCGAGAGGTGGAGGGGCAGGCATTTACAGGCAACGATCTGGTGTGGCCATGCTCCGTGGCTTTCCCGATGGGCTTCTCGTGGAGCTTCTTCTTCTGCCAGGTGTCCGGCGAGGAGCTCGCTGGCAGCGTGGCGTCGCCGGGGGCAGAGACCCTGCTCCGTGACCGCGGGGGGCCGCTGATACTTGATGGAGAGCGGCAGGGCTCTCTTCGACGCTACATCTACGTGGGCAACATGGGCGCGATGGGCACCGACCAGACCAGCGTCGAGGGCACGCTGGAGAACGTGGTGGGAGCGTTCTCCAGGAAGGGGCTGCTGGTGCACGAGCAGGCCGTCAGCTCTGGCGTCGTCGAGGTGCTCGGTGTCGAGGTCGACGGGCAGATGATGCAGACTCGGGCGACTGGCAGGAGGCGGCTGCGGGCTCGGCAGGCCATAGCCGGGCTGCTGCAGCGGGGCCTCTGCTCAGGCAGCGCGCTTGGGGCGTTGTTATGGCACCTCACCTTCCTGGCGATGTCCCGCCGAGCAGTGCTATCGTGTTTTCATGCACGATACGCTTGCGCGCAGAAAATCTACCTCCAGCCGGAACCATTGCGGCCCGCTGTGATTGAGGAGCTTCGCGTTTTTTCTGGCCGTTTTTCTTTGTAGCGACTGGGCCCGTCCCTGGAACCGGCTTGTGGTCGCCTCGGATGCTTCTGAGTGCGGCTACGGGGCCACAGAAGCCTGGTGGCCGATCGAGTTGGTCAAAGAGACTGGCCGTCGTCGGGAGAGAGATAGGTTTCTCGTGCCAGAGGCGGCGAACGCCCGAGCCTCCGCTTTGGGGGAGGATTTCGTTTCGACTGCCCCCGCCCCCCTATTAGATCGTGCCGAGGGTGTTTTAGGCAAAGGGGGGGCCGTAGGTTTGAGAGCGGCGCCCCCCCCCGGCGTCCGGGACCTGGACCCAGAGTGTTTGGAGGTTCCTCGGGAGGGCCTCGCGCCCGAGCTTTGGAGCCCGACCTTGCGGGGTCCCTAGCGTTGGAAACAGGGGACCGTGCACCTGGAGGCTCGTGCTTTAGTAATGAATATGCGCAGCTTGGCCCTCCTTACGTTCGGGCCCAATCTTCGACAGCTGTTGCGTGTGGACAACATGTCTGTGTGCCTCGCTGTCGATAGGTGTCGAGCCAGAGACTACCTTCTGCTGAGTCAAGTGCGTCGTTTTTGTAGTTACTGCCTCGCAAAGAACGTCAGTGCCGTAGTTCGGTGGATTCCCTCGGAACGTAACAGTGCTGATGGACCTTCACGGATTTATGACCCTTCCAAAGGAGTAGATTGCAAACCGCGGGGGGAGGGCGCTTTAAAGGTTTATGGAGCGCGGGCCCTCAGAGAGAGGTCCGCTTTAGAACAGGCTGTGGATTCCGTCTCTCTCTCTCTCTCTCTCTCTCTCTCTCTCTCTCTCTCTCTTTCTCTCTCTCTCTCTCTCTCTCTCTCTCTCTCTCTCGTTGCTGCCTGGTCGGCAGCCGATATCGGGCCGCGTAGCCGTTGTGGCTCAAACCAGCGGGGCCTCGGCTCCTTGTGGCCTCGATCGCGCCAGTCTTCCTTGTTCGAATCCTGCCAACGGTTCAGAGAATCCACGTCGTGGCGCCGCGCCGTCGGGCCTAGAGCCAGATGGGGGGGGCGGAGGCTGGCACCCCCCCACAGGCCCCGATCGAGCCAAGACGGTGAGCGCGGGCCAGTGGAAGCGGGAGCTAGCCGCCTTGCAGGTGGCCGTGGCCTCGCCGCACGCGAGGCGAGCCCGGCTGCTGCCGCCGGCGGGGCCGCCCAAGGGCTGGGAGGCTCCGCGAGCCTCGCGGCTGCCCAGCCCGGAGGAGCTGCCCCAGGAGGCGGAGGCCCCATGCGGCACCCGAGGCGCCGCAGCGTTGCGGCAGGACGGTGCTCAGCCGAGTGGCTCGAGCAGCACTGGGACGAAGTCCGAAGGCGGTGAGTCGCCAGGCGTAGGGCGAGCGCTGGAGGGCTGGAGGCGGCTCGCGCCAGGGAGGTCGAGACGCCCAGGGCCGCTCTGCCTGTGGGCGAAAACCGCCAACGAGATGGTGAAGCGGGGAGAGGCCAAGATGGCGCTGTTCGTCTTGCTCTCAGTGAGTACCTACCTGAGGCCCAGCGGCGTCCTCGCCTTGGGGCCGAAGAGCTTCCTAGCGCCCAAGTCCGCCCACGGACATTTGGAGCCTGCTGGTGCATCCGGCAGAGAGAGGAGTGCCAGACAAGGTCGGGGAATACGATTTCTCGATGATGCTCGACAGCCCGCGGCTTCATTTAATTGGTCCACTCCTGCATACCTTGGCAAATCAGAGCTGGCGACAGGCGGTCTGGGGGTTCGGATGCTGGGAGTACCTGGAGATGTTCAACCAGTGCGCCAGAACGTGACGGTGGTCCCGTGCCAGACCGGGCATTCAGGTGCCACGATCGACAGAGAGAACAGATGGAGAAGCCTGGCGGAAGTAAAACAACGGGGAGGTTGGAAAGCCGACAGCAGCGTGATGAGGTACGACAGACATGCCCGACTTCGACACAGCGAGCTGCGGTCCCCGTCAAGCCTCCTACAGCACCTTCGGGCATGCGCATCACAGCTCGAGGATGTTAGCCTGAGGGGCAAGGCGGCAACGCAGTGCGATTAGATGCGAGTCGGGGGCAGTGGTTCATCGATGTATTCTCGGGCGCAGGAGGCGTGGCCCGCGCCCTGAGAAGTAACGGTTTTGCCTGTAGAGAGTTGGAGTTGAAGAAAGGGTTTGGCATTCTCGACCGCCTGTCTTTAGTTGAACTTCTGTCCGACGTGAGAGCTGGAAGAATCGCAGGAGCCATGATAGCTTTACCGTGCACCTCTTTTTCAATAGCCCACGCAGAGCGGCTTCGGTCTGACAGCTGCGCGATGGGGCTTCCCGGTTTAGAGCCCCACTTGCAGGCCCGAGTGGACCATGGAAACGCTTTGCTGAAAGCAATTGTGCAGCTTATCAAGGCGTGCGTGTCCCAGCGGGTGCCGTGGATCTTGGAGAATCCTGGTAGTTCGTACGCTTTCAAAATTCCAGTCCTCCAAGAGTTTTTGTTACGACCAGGCTGGTGCCACGTGTTGGTCTGCGATCAGTGCCAGTGCGGCATTCGATGGCGTAAACGAACAAAGTTCTTCATCGGAAATATTTGTGTCGATGACTGTGGGCGCCTATGCAAGCAGTGCAGGGCCCACAGAGGCCACTGTTCTAGAACAGGAAAAGCGCACTGGCATCTCTCAGGTAAGCCAAATGAGGGCATTCACTGGACAGCACGTGCCGCCGAGTGCCCACGCGCGCTGGCGCGGGATCTTGCTTTCACCCTCTCAGCCCCCTGCAGGTCGAAGCTGCTAGGTTGTTGAGAGGGCCTTTATTTTCTGCCCTCGACCTCCAAAGACGCCGTCTTTTGCTCGCTTTTAGGATCTCCTCTTGGGATCTGAGAACATCTGGTTTGGGATGGTTTGGGGCGATAGGCGTCCGCTGCGCGAAGACGCTGCCAGTGAGACTCGAGACGCATTCTCCGCTATGTGAGAGACTAAACATGGGAGTGTGTGCGCAGAAATGTTTGTTGATCACGCTTTGTCGCTCTCTGGTCTATGCCCATAGCCTTTGGCTCCACAGATCAACCGGCCCTCCCCCCAACCCTTTTTTGATATTTCGCTTTGTTCTGTGTATCGGTCACTCGTCTCACCTTGGGGGATAGGCGTCCGCTGCGCGAAGACGCTGCCAGTGAGACTCGAGACGCATTCTCCGCTATGTGAGGGACTAAACCAATCAATGATTTTGGCCTCTTCGGGCCCTCCTGGAGGACCTCTTGGAGGCCTCTTGGGCCGTTTTGGAGGCCTCTGGGGTGCCTCTTGGGCCGGCTTGGGCCGTCTTGGACTCTCTTGGGCCGTCTTGGAGGCCGTCTTGGGCCGTCTTGGGTGGACTTGGAGGCCATCTTGGAGGCCATCTTGGGCCATCTTGGCCATCTTGGACGCCATCTTGAGCCGTCTTGGAGGATTTGTTGTGCACGTTGGGGTCCTGGGCGAATTTTACCTAACAGCGAAGACTGATAGGTTTCTAGTGGTCTCAAAAGAGCTCACAGATCACTCCACAGGGGGGTCCGGGCAGGTGTTGGGGCGTTTCCGGGCGGCATGAGCCGGGCTCGTTTTTCACTAACAGTCACACACTTCGTGCTCTTCGCCTTCCCAGAACTCCATTCCCAGGCCACATTCTGGGGGGCCGGATGCAACTGTAGGCCACTTCGTGCTCTTCGACATCCCAGAACGCCATTCCCGGGCCACATTCTGGGGGGCCGGATGCAACTGTAGGCCACTTCGTGCTCTTCGACATCCCAGAACGCCATTCCCGGGCCACATTCTGGATGCAACTGTAGGCCACTTCGTGATTCCCAGAACTCCATTCCCGGGCCACATTTTGAATGCCCGGAGCCAACTGTAGGCCACTTCGTGCTCTTCGAGTTCCCAGAACTCCATTCCCGGGCCACATTTTGAATGCCCGGAGCCAACTGTAGGCCACTTCGTGCTCTTCGAGTTCCCAGAACTCCATTCCCGGGCCACATTTTGAATGCCCGAGCCAACTGTAGGCAACTTCGTGCTCTTCGACTTCCCAGAACTCCCATTCCTGGGCCACATTTTCAGCAGGGGCAAGAGCACGACGAGGAGGAGGACGAGCAAGACCAGGAGGACGAGGACGAGCAGGAGCAGGACGAGGAGCAGGAGGAGCAGGAGAAGAAGGACGAGCAGGAGG
This sequence comes from Prorocentrum cordatum, assembly GCA_963575745.1. Lineage (NCBI taxonomy): Eukaryota > Dinophyceae > Prorocentrales > Prorocentraceae > Prorocentrum > Prorocentrum cordatum. The sequence continues at coordinate 393,266 of CAUYUJ010001303.1, forward strand.
AGGAGGAGGACGAGGAGGAGGAGGACGACCAGGAGGAGAGGAGGAGGAGGAGGAGGAGGGGGAGGAGTACCAGGAGGAGGAGGAGGAGGAGGAGGAGGAGGAGGAGGAGGAGGAGGAGGAGGAAGGAGGAGGAGGAGGAGGAGGAGGACGAGGACGAGGAGGAGGAGGAGGAGGGGGGGAGAGTACCAGGAGGAGGAGAACGAGGACCACCAGGAGGAGGAGGAGGAGGAGGAGGAGGAGGAGGAGGAGGAGGAGGAGGAGGAGGAGGAGGGAGGAGGAGGACGAGCAAGACGAGGAGGACGAGAACGAGGACGACCAGGAAGAGGAGGAGGAGGAGGAGGAGGAGGAGGGGAGGAGGAGGACTACCAGGAGGAGGAGGAGGAGGAGGAGGAAGAGGAGGAGGAGGACGAGGAGGAGGAGGAGGAGGAGGACGAGGAGGAGGAGGGGGGGGGAGAGCACCAGGAGGAGGAGAACGAGGACCACCAGGAGGAGGAGGAGGAGGAGGAGGAGGAGGAGGAGGAGGAGAGAGCACCAGGAGGAGGAGGACGAGCAAGACGAGGAGGACGAGAACGAGGACGAGCAGGAGGAAGAGGAGGAGGAGGAGGAGGAGGAGCAGGAGAAAGAGGAGGAGGAGGAGGAGGAGGCAGGCTGAGGCTGAGGCTGTGACTGCGACTGCCGTTGCCGCTGCGACTGTCATCGCGAATGCGACTACGACTGCGAGAACAGCAGAATTCGACAATTGGATTTTCATCTGCGAATGCGACTACGACTGCGAGAACAGCAGAATTCGACAATTGGATTTTCATCTGAATCTTAAGGGGAATGCTTTCAGATATGCTTCTACACATCGCTGTTAGGTTGCTTTGCCGGGATAATTTGAGGATGTCCCGAGCGAACGGCACGGTGGCGGGACGGGCCGAAGCGCCAGGTTGAGTTTTTTTACCTAACAGCGAAGACTGATAGTTTTCTAGTTGACTCAAAAGAGCTCACAGATCACTCCACAGGGGGGTCCGGGCAGGTGTTGGGGCGTTTCCGGGCGGCATGAGCCGGGCTCGTTTTTCACCAACAGTCACACACTTCGTGCTCTTCGCCTTCCCAGAACTCCATTCCCAGGCCACATTCTGGGGGGCCGGATGCAACAGTCACACACAAAGTGCTCTTCGACATCCCAGAACGCCATTCCCGGGCCACATTCTGGGGGGCCGGATGCAACAGTCACACACTTCGTGCTCTTCGAGTTCCCAGAACGCCATTCCCGGGCCACATTTTGGATGCCCGGAGCCAACTGTAGGCCACTTCGTGCTCTTCGAGTTCCCAGAACTCCATTCCCGGGCCACATTTTGAATGCCCGGAGCCAACTGTAGGCCACTTCGTGCTCTTCGAGTTCCCAGAACTCCATTCCCGGGCCACATTTTGAATGCCCGGAGCCAACTGTAGGCCACTTCGTGCTCTTCGAGTTCCCAGAACTCCATTCCCGGGCCACATTTTGAATGCCCGTAGCCAACTGTAGGCAACTTCGTGCTCTTCGACTTCCCAGAACTCCCATTCCTGGGCCACATTTTCAGCAGGGGCAAGAGCACGACGAGGAGGAGGACGAGCAAGACCAGGAGGACGAGGACGAGCAGGAGCAGGACGAGGAGCAGGAGGAGCAGGAGAAGAAGGACGAGCAGGAGGAGGAGGAGGACGAGCAGGAGGAGGACGACCAGGAGGAGGAGGACGGACCCAGGAGGAGGAGGAGGAGGAGGAGGAGGGAGGAGGAGGAGGAGGAGGAGGAGGACGAGGACGAGGAGGAGGAGGAGGAGGGGGGGGAGAGTACCAGGAGGAGGAGAACGAGGAGGAGGAGGAGGAGGAGGAGGAGGAGGAGGAGGAGAGGAGGAGGAGGAGGAGGAGGACGAGGAGAGGAGGAGGAGGACGAGGAGGAGGAGGAGGAGGAGGAGGAGGAGGAGGAGGAGGAGGAGGAGGAGAGAACACCAGGAGGAGGAGGACGAGCAAGACGAGGAGGACGAGAACGAGGACGACCAGGAAGAGGAGGAGGAGGAGGAGGAGGAGGAGGAGGAGGACGAGGAGGAGGAGGAGGAGGAGGGAGGAGGAGGAGGAGGAGGAGGAGGAGGAGGAGGAGGAGGAGGAGGAGAGAGCACCAAGGAGGAGGAGGACGAGCAAGACGAGGAGGACGAGAACGAGGACGAGCAGGAGGAAGAGGAGGAGGAGGAGGAGGAGGAGGAGGAGGAGGAGCAGGAGAAAGAGGAGGAGGAGGAGGAGGAGGCAGGCTGAGGCTGAGGCTGTGACTGCGACTGCCGTTGCTGCTGCGACTGTCATCGCGAATGCGACTACGACTGCGAGAACAGCAGAATTCGACAACTGGATTTTCATCTGAATCTTAAGGGGAGTGCTTTCAGATATGCTTCTACACATCGCTGTTAGGTTGCTTTGCCGGGATAATTTGGAAAAAGAACCAAAACCGATAGGATCCAGCACGCCAGGCACCCCTGCGATGAATCGACAGGGGGCGGCGGATCGAAGACGCCTACGGCGAATCACCGCCGCCCCCTGCCTTTTTGCAAGCGCCTATGTGGCCGAAGGTTGTGGCCAGACCTGCCAAGCTATCGGATCATGTGTTCCCCGAATCGGTTTGGAAAGCCTTCGGGGAACACGTGGGCATCTTGAAGGTCATCTTGGCCGTCTGGAGGCCATTTTGACCCTTTTCGGGCCTTCTTGGAGGACGTCTTGGAAGCCTCTTGGGCCGTCTTGGAGGCCATCTTGAGCGTCTTGGCGACCTCTTGGGCCGTCTTGGGGGCCTCTTGGGGCCGTGTCTTGGGCCTCTTGGGCGATCTTTGGGGGCATTTGGGCCGTCTCGGGCAGTCGGAAGGCAGAAAAAAGCAAATGCCACACTCTTTCAAAAACCCCTGGGAACTCAATGATTTTTGCATGTTCGGGCCTTCCTGGAGGCCCTCGTGGAGGCCTCTTGGGCCGTCTTGGGCCATCTTAGGACCATGTTCGGCCGTCTTGGTGGGTTCCTGGTCCGTCTGACGCCGTCGGAAGCCGTTTGGGGGGGGGGCCTCTATTGGCCGATTTGGGGCCCTCTTGGAATGCTCCAGGGCCGTCTTGGAGACCCTCTTGGGCGTCTTAAAGGCCTCCTGTGCCGTCTTGGGGGCCTCTTGGGGCCGTCTTGGGGCCCTCTTGGGCTGTTCTGGGGCCAGTTTGGAAGGCCTCTTGGGCGATCTTCCGGCGATCTTTGGGGACTCTTGGGCCGTCTCGGGCCGTCGGAAGGCCGAAAAGAAGCACATGTCAAAATACGTTAAAAACCTAGGGAACACCAATGTTTGTGGCTTTTTCTGGCCTTCCAGGAGGCCCTCTTGGGGGCCTCTTGGCCGTCTTGGGCCAGCTTCGAGCCAACTTCGGCCATCTTGGTGGGTTCCTGGCACGTCTGACGCCGTCGGGAGCCGTCTTGGGGGCCTTTCTGGTCCGACTGGGGGCCCTCTTGGGGCGCTTCGGGGCCATCTTGGGGGTCATTTTGGGCGTCTTGGAGGCCATCTTGGGCGTGTTGGGGGCCTCTTGGGCCGTCTCGGGGCCCTCTTGGGGCCCTCTTGGAGGCCACTTGGGCCGTCATGGGGCCCTCTTGGGGGCCTCTTGGGCGATCTCGGGAGCCTCTTGGGCCGTCTTGAGCCGTCGAAATGCCGAGAAGACACAAATCCCCAAATCCTTCAACAACATAAGGACAATCAATGATTTTGGCCTCTTCGGGCCCTCCTGGAGGACCTCTTGGAGGCCTCTTGGGCCGTCTTGGAGACCTCTGGGGGGCCTCTTGGGACGTCTTGGGCCGTCTTGGACTCTCTTAGGCCGTCTTGGGTATATCTTTGGCCGTCTTGGAGGCATCTTAAAGCCATCTTAGCCGTCTTGGCGGCCATCCTGGCCGTCTTGGAGGCCATCTTGGAGCCGTCTTGGGCGAAAAAACCTACGATATTGGGGAATTGAGCGCCTTCCGGGTGGCCGGCGGGACGGGCCGAAGCCCCAGGGAGAGTTCTTTGGGAAAAAGAACCGGAACCAAAACCTAGAGGGTTCAGCACGCCAAGCACCCCTTGTGATGAATCAACAGGGGGCGGCGGATCTAATGGTCTTCGGCCTATCCCGCCACCGTGTGGGGATGCACGGCACGGGTTGGGGGTGCACAGGTTCCACTGTGTTCTCGATGTTCCAGAACGTCCCCCCACTGGAGATTGGCAGGCTTAACGGCGACTTCGGGATGGGTTGGGGCGGCTAGGTGGGTCCCTCTTGCCTGCTCCTGCTCCGTCCCGAGGCCCCATGATCTGCCGACACGTGCAAATACCTTGATCCTCCTCCTCCGCCTCCTTTTTCCTTCTCCTCCTCCTCTTCCTTCCGCGAGGTTGCGGACAAGACTTGTGTCCATACCCGCTGCAGCGTGGAGTGACGGGTTTCTTTCCCCAGAAACTTGAGGCGCACTAGATTGGCCCCTTGAGGCTCGATTTTATCCAGATCCAGTGCGCCGCCTCTGGCGCGCTCCGCTCTCTGGCGAGGGTTGGCCAGCGCAGATCCATGACATCCGGGCGGACCTCCAGACCTGTATGTTTATGCAGACGGTTCTTCGTCTGTTGACGCCGCAGGGCGGCTCGTTGGCGCCGTTTCGCTGGCGCTCTCCGTTGCAGCGGGCACGCGCCTTTCCCTCCTGCGCTTCTGATTTTCGCTGGCACCTCCAATCTGCCGCAAGGCCATCGAAGCTCCGGCTGGTGGTCGCTTTTTTATGTATTGTGCTGCCAAACGGCGCGGGCCCTCGCCGCTCCCTCCCCCCCCGTGGAATAGCTCTTGGCTTTTTTTTCGCGCTTGTTTCGAGCAGGTGGAGTCTCTCCCCCAGACGACGCACTGCTGCAAACAGCCGCATGAAGCAGATGTCCGGAGCCAGACACCTCCCCTTCCCTTGGGCGCTGCGTAATGGGGGGGTCATAAATGGGGGGGTGGCGAGGGTGGTTCGAAAGGGTACCCAAACGGTACCTAAACGAGCCCCCTGGGGCTCTGGAGGGGCCCGAAAGGGGCACGAAAGGGGACCTTTTCTGACCCCCCCATTTGTGACCCCCCCATTCAGCCACGCCCAATTCCCCCCCCTTTCCGCCCAAAGTCGACACGCCGAACACGAAAACGTTCCCCTGGAGCGAGCAAGGCGCAGCTGTCCGCAGAGGGCGCGGGGGGCGAAGCCCACGTGCAGCACGCAGAAGACCAGACTGCAGTGCGCCGTGGGGGCCGCTACCCTCCATTGCCAAACTCGCTGGTCCCTGAGCTTCTCTCTACTCGGGGGTGGACAGAACCCCCAACAGTGACACGTCGATTAGTGAATTGTCCGTTTTCGGGTCTCGAGAGGGCGCCGCGGCCGTTATTTTCCAGGCTTGCGCCCGCCAGGTTTGGGCCTCAGGTCGTTTTCACTAAACCACGTTTTACTAAAGGGAGGTCTGTCCATCCCCGATCTACGGACTTTGGGCCAAAATGGCGACGTTGAGGAGAGCGGGATAGGCAGGCGGTGGAGCAGGAGAGATGCCTAGCTAGGTGCGCTCGTTCCATATCTGACATCCTGCCCCTCCCGCCCATCCCGTCCCACTGTGCCGTTGCTTTATCGCGCGATGTGCAATCAGAAATCAGAAAGGAGAGTGGTTGAAGTGCAGGTGATGGATTGAGAGGATGAAGGTGAGGATGACGAGGAGTGAGGGTGAAGCGATGGATCAGTAGGAGCAGGCGCTAGATGCGGCCTCAGCGTTTCCTCTCCGCAGCTCTGACAGCGCCTTCTTTGAAGTGCCGCGCGGAGGTGGACATCTGGCGCACTAAACTCGAACTTCGCGTGATGCCCAACGGTTCTGAGCAGGAGGTTTTGATGGACTTGGTCGTGACCCTTCTAGGGTCGGTACAGCCTCTGCACATTGATGTCTCCATTGGTCGTTCGCATGTCCAGCAGTACGGACAGGCAGCGGCGTGCCTGGGTGAAGCCGCGGACGCTGCCGTTGCAGACAAGCGCGGGTGCTACGGCAGCGAGGTGTTCACGTTTGCTCTGGAATCATATAGGCGGTTTGCCGGCGACACACGTCACGCATGCCGCGGCGTGCCTCCGCGACCAGTGGGCAGCTCCCAGACTTGTCTCTTGGTGGCGTGCGCATTTGGAACGCACGGTCAACATCAGCGCGGCCTGCATCGACCTGCTGGCACTAGGCTGCGCGCCGACGGCCACGGGGTGTTTTTGTTGCCGCGTGCCGGGTGCTTGGTCGATTCCATTCTCCCTCATACGCTGACTGTATGTTAGCAGGTGTGTTGGCAGTGCCTTCGCAGTCGCAGGCAGTGCGTGAGCAGTCGCAGAACAAACAGACGGAGGTGGTTGGTTATCCCACCACCGGATGGTTTCGTCCATGGTAAGATGTGTTCAGATGGGTCGGTCCTGGAGCCCACAAGCAAACAGCAGACATTTTTGTAGAGCGGGTTGGGCTTTTACCATGGTCAGTGATGCTGGAGATCTACTTGCCAGCGCTCACGGCCCGCTTCCCCACCCGCTCCAGTTCATTGACGGTGCCGAATTGTATGCGCTGCTCATGATTTTGAGGAACTCGGGCCCAGGAGAAATCCTTCTGGGTGTGGATTGCCAGTCCTTGATTGATGTCTGGGCCCGAGGTTTCCATCAGAAGGTTTGCGACATCCTTTTCGGAGAACTTTGGGAGGAGGTCTTGTCCAGGGCGCGAGACCGGGGAGAGGGCCAAACGGTGTTCTTCAAGGTTCCCGCGCACAAGTCGAGGCTGCAGGCGGTAGCCTTGGGCTGCCCTGAGTGGGCCTGGCGTGGCAACCGGGCATGCGACTTCTTCGCCCGTGAGGCGGCATCTAAAGTGCCGCACAGCAGCTTCCTCCAGCAACTAGAGAAGCAGGCCGAGCGGCTCACCTCTCTCGCCCTTTACACAGGTCTTGTGTTCGGCCATTTGTCCCGCAGTCGAATTCACGATGTTGAACCCATTAGAGCCAAGGGCCGCAGTAAACCCTTGGACGTTCTCATTTTGCCTGGTCCCAACGGTCATGTGACCAGGCACTGTGGGAAGTGTTTCTCTTGTCGTGTTTGTTTTTTTCTCGGGAGCGCACGTATACGGCCCTGGCTTTAACCCCGTGCAGTGGCTTGCCGAGAGTAGTGCGGCAAACCCATTCCAGCCACATGCTTTGGGGAGGGATTGAGTCCAGCGCAGGTGCTCGAATGTTTTTGTGTGTTTGGTGCGGGCGGTTTGGGAGAGCGAAAGTCCTAGGTCTCGGGAACCTTTGTAATCGCCACCCCGAGAATAAGGATGCCGCCGTCTCCCTTAGCCTCCTCAAGCGAGGCGTCGACCCCAGCACTATGCGTTTCTTTGGTCGTAGCATCCCCATAAAGAGGTGGTATGGGTTGTTCCGACCCCGACCCCCCAACTCTTCTCTCTGCTGCTGGTCTCACGCCGTGGGATCTGCTGGCATAGAGGCTGAGAGGCTAAAAGGGTTGATTTAGGGGGCGGCGATGGCGAGAAAAGGCATTAAGCGTTGTGGCTCGTGCTGGGGCGAGAATTCCATTCTGAACGACGGGGGCAGAGCGCCGATCTTGAAATGTTGCCATCGGTGATACCGCAGCGTGTTTCGAATGACCGAACACGCCCCGATCGAACAACACCCACTGGAAAATATTTTTTAAAATTATTATTATTATTTTGATTGGGTGAAGAAGGATGGAAGCAGGATAGCGTTCACTGGCGGTGGCACAAAAATCCCATGCACACGTGCAATGGCATCCGGCATATCCCGCGCACGAGTTTTCGTTGTAACTCCAGGCTCCCGGCAGGAATTGCGGAAACCTCGTGGGGGCGGTTTTCGGGTGATCCGTGTGCTGGCGGGAGTTGCGTGAACACAGAGTGCTCGAAATGACGTTTCGTGCGCTCCATCTGGGCCTCTCGCGGGCCCTCTTGTGGCCACCTTGGGCTGTGTTTGGGCCTATGGGGTCGTTTTGGATTTCTCGTGGGCCGTCATCGGGCCCTCTTCGAGTGCCTGGTGGGTCGTCTTGGGGCGCTTTGGGGGCGCCTTGGATGCCGAAAGTTAGAGAAGGCGAGAACGCAACAGACAATGGCTCGCCTCTTGGAACCCACTTGGGGCGTCTTGGATGCCTCTAGCGCCGTCTTGAGGCAACCATTGGCATCTTACTGCGCTGTTGGGCCTTTCTCGGGGTTCTCTTGGGCGTCAACGGGGCGTCTTGGGGCTTCCGCGGCCCGTTCTAGGGCCTTCGTGTTCCGGGGGACATCATGCGAAAACGCGTGCCACGGCTTTGAGTTGTTGCACTTTGGGGCCCCGAGTGAGCGAGCCACGCGAGCAGACCTGTCGGCGGCCGTGGCCCGCAATCGTTCCACCTCCAAGACTGATGGCGCTCATTCGTGCACAGGGCACGGTGGCGAAACTTGAATTACAGTGGGGGCCCATGCTAAGAAACACCCCGCTTGCCTCCAGGGTGCCCTGGGTTTCGATGGTCTTGCCATGGCGTTGCCAACAACCCATAGACGCCCGGGTCTTAGGGTGTTTTTTTTTTTTTGCAGAAGGTTTCACGTGGATTGGCCTCCACTGTATTATTTGTTGGGGGGGTCGGAGGAACTGGCGCGAGGAAGGGAGGAGAGTGAGACCATGGTGCACAAACGAGAGTTGTAGGAACCTCTTTGGATTCGGAACCGACGATTGGGAATGGGGGCGCGAAGTTTTTGTTGCACGCAGTTGCGTTCGTCCCCGCCGCCAGGTGTCTTTTCTTCGATGCGTCGGCGCCTCCTGGCGACATAAGCTGCGTGGGTTGATTCGCTGACCCCCTTGTGCGATCTCCCCTTCGCCCAACCACACCCTCCATCGTGCCCCATTTCGAACCTCCTCTGCCCCGCTGAATGCCAGCGGCGCCATGTACATAAAACGCACACAACTGGAGTCTGCGCGCACCATCCGGTCGAGGGCAAAGGGCAACCTACTACAGCGTCTTTTGGCACCGCCGACGGCGTCGTGCGCATTGCTGAACAAGTCGCAGTCGCCCTCAGTCTCCACCTCTTTCGCCCTTCTCCCTCGTTCTCTTCCTGTCCATCCCCTCGTCCCGCTGTTCTCCCTCCTCCCCCTTCCCGCCCTTCTTCCCACTGCTCCTGCATGCCCCTCCTGCCCCCCTTTCCCTCGCCCCCCGATCACTCCCGTCGTTGTCAAGTCCTTCCTCCCCCCTCCATCCGCGTCCCCATCAGCTTCCCGACGCCTACCTGCTTGCTTATTTCACTTCTCCCCCTTTCTTGCCTCTCCTCTCCCTCGCCTCATTCCCGCTCTCTCTCTCTCTCTCTCTCTCCCGTCGCACCCTCTCTCTGTCTCTTTCTCTCTCTCTCTCTCTCTCTCTCTCTCTCTTTCCTCCCTCCTCATTCCTCGCTCTGCCTCAGCAGCCATCCGTGGGCCCCCCCTCCTCTTGCTTTCCTGCGTCGCCACGCTGAGGGTGTTGCCCCCGACGTGCCCAAATCCCCATTGCTCCTCCGTCGTTCCTCATCCTGCCCCCATCACTCCTCCGCCGACCCTCCCCACGTTTTCCTCCTTCACTCTTTTTCCTCCCCGCCCTCTCCCTCCCCTCCCCCGCACCCTCCCGCCGACCGCCTCACACCGCCTCCCTCCCCTCACTCCCTCTCCTCCCTTCCTCCAGCAGCCTAGCGCAGTGCCAGACGCACGAACGCCAGGAGGACGACGATGCTCCTTTGGAGCAAGTCGTGGCCGTATTTTTGCGGGTCCAGGTCAGTCGGTTTCGGTCCCAGGCCGTTTTCACTACAGGGTGGTTTACCAAAGGAAGGTTTATCCACCGCTGTTCGGAAGCCCCCCGGCCTTCTGAGACGTTTTCTGAGCCTTCCCCGAACTCAGAAGGCGCCAGGGCTTCTGAGAAGCCCCGCCGCCTTCTCAGAAGGCCTTTTCCTTCTCCTTTCCCCCCCTCGCTCGCCGCCAAGTAGAGGCCAGTTAAAACATGTATCTCCTCTCTCTCGCCGTCTCCTTCCCTCTCAGTCAGCGGATCGATGCTTTCTGATCATTCTAGGTGCTGCTTGGGCATTTTCGGGGGTGGTCCCGTGGCTACGGCTGGATTCCTCACGACATCCAGGCTGGCATGCGCCCCAGCACACGTGCAGGGGGCGACTGTCGGCCCCTGGAAACACCCTGCCTGCCTCCAGAGTGCCCTGGACTTTTTGGGTGTCGATGGCTCCGCTACCGAAGACGCGTGGCCTTCCCACACCAGAAATCAACGGACCTCCTGGGGTCTCAGGGTTGGGCTTCCTGTGGAAGGTTTCTTGTGGTCGAGCCCCCACTGTACAGAGGCAGAGGCGCTTTCTCGACCTCGTCTTCCTACGGTTGCGTGCGGCTCCTGGGACCAGTCAGGGTCGTGATTATGGTTCGATCTAGTTTTTGGGGGGCGGCAAAGAGGGGGGTGATGACTAGGGGGGGATATCATGACGCGGGCCATGACATTTCCTCAGATTTCATGGCGCCTCTTCTTATTTCATTACGTTCCTGGCCCCCCCCTTTGGACCGCGCACATGCCGCCGGCCATGAATTGCGCCCCCCCCCCTCTTGGACGTCCCCCTCTTGGCCGACCCCGAAGTTCGATTCACTGACATCGGTCGGTGTCGGCTGGAGTGGGTCACGGCGATGCGAGTCCGATTCTATTCGGATCCGTGTCCGATCCGAGTCGATTTCGTGACTCGATGTAGCAAGCCGACCAGCCAGGCGCGCTAATCTGACCACGAAGTGGTGCAAGTGGCATGCGTGCGCGGTGCCCCCCCCCCCGCCGTCTGCTGCACTGCGGGGCTGAAGACGGATTCCGTCCGCCTCGGTGCTGTTCCGAGTGGGGAGGAAGAGGAAGATCGCCACGACGACGACGCCGACCACGACGACGAGGACCATCACGACGACGACGACGACAAGGCTGTTTGCGAGGACGAGGAGGGCGAGGCGAGGACGAGGACGACGAGGCGAAGGACGAGAAGAGCGAGGACGACGAAGCAGGAGGTCGAGGCGGACGGTGCGCGCATCGAGGACGAGGCGTGGGGCGGTGGCGGGCTGCGCGGGGGAAGCCCGGCCGCGCCCATGGCGGCCTTCTTCCGGGACTTGCAGGCAGGCATTTCGAAGGTGTTCCCTCCTCCCCCATGCTGAGCATCCTCCGCCCTCTTTCCGCCGCTTCCCTCCGCGGTTCTCGAGGCTCGAAGATCGAGGTTTCTCCAAGTTTTCGGTTCCTCCTGTTTGCCTCCGGAGGCCTCCGGGAAGCTCCACCAAATGTACCTCTCCTCGTCCTGCTCCTCCCTTGACCCCTTGCCCGTGCATCCTCCTCGTCATCGGGAGTATGCACAAGCCGGGTATCACCCGAGTCTGGGTTGGTGCGCAGATCCGAAGCAGGATATACAATTTACATGCATACAGATATATATATATATATATATATATATATATATACATATATATATATATATATATATATATCCGTAACGTTTTCAATTCTTTGCAAGCGCCAGGAGAGCATGCTTCCAATGATAGTGTGCATGAGACTGCAGAGGTGTATTATTCGTTGCAATAATGCAATCGTGTTCTGGCATCGTCTTTCTGCGGGTGAGGATATACAACTCACTGATCAATCCACCCCATTAGGCTACAACCGCGCATTGACAGGAGGGGTGTGCAGTCGTCAATTGAGCGGTGAACCGACGCTCCGCGATCTTCAAAATCTAATTTTCGGCCTGGACGGCGGCTTTCTCGCGGCGTCCACGCTGTGCCTTCGGACGTGGGCCCCATTCTGGACCGTCAGGATCTCGGTCTGAACCGACAGCTGCGGGTGTCCAGGTGTACTTGGGGGAAAGAGAAGAGAATCATTTTCTCTTGTTTGTCGTGATCTCAGTTTGTACAGAAAAGCGCGTGCCGGCAGTCGGCAACGCATGCCTTGCCCGACAGTTGCCGTCGGCCGGGCTCCATGTCTGCCAATCGCAGCGGGGGCGGTGCGCAGTGTCTCTGGGCACCGAGGTTTCAGTGAGTGCCCGGGGGCCCCGTTTCCATGGGAAATCGCACAGTTCCGCCGCCGAACGAGGCGGCACCGGCCGCATTTCGGGGAGGGCACCTCCCCGATCCATGGATTTGGCGACCGCGCGCCAAATCCATGGGATCGCTAATTCATGCTTGCGCGCCCCCGAACAATGCTGACCTGTCTTCAGTAGTCTGGTCTCTGTAGCATTCGAAACTGCCAGGCAGCGCCGCGACATGAGGTTCTGTCTGGACAGTGCTGTGCACGTGGTCTGGTCCAGCTTTCTAGGGCACGCGGCCGCCATCTTTGCCACAGCGCGTTCCACGCACTTCTCTCGGCTGGCCCCACCTTGCCCGGAACCCCTCTTCTCGACAACCCCCGACATCAGCATCGTGGTTCTCCCAATCCTTATCTTCCCCCTCCCCCGCGAGCCCGACGACGCTGACGGCGGCGGCGTCGGCGCACGACGCCGTCGGTGTCGGAGCCGACGACGACGTCGCCGACGATGACGACGATGACGACGACGCAGATGATCAACCAGTGGCTAGGCGTCCTGGCTCGCTTAGAGTCGCACCAAATAAGATTCCAAGAAGCTGTTGCGTTTTGCATGGGATGTCCTCGCTATCATGCATGTCTTCATGTTCTAAGAACATTGCTTCCGTTCTGGGAGCACGTTCTTGTTCTGAGAGTATTTCGCTTGAGGCCTACAGGAATGCCGGGACGGTCGGTTCCTGCTCAAGACGTCGACGCCGACGACGACGACAACGACAACAAGGGCCACTGTCTGGGTGCCGACTGGACAGGATTCTGGGGGGAAGAACCCAGCCGTGGGGACAACCCAGAGGTCCGAACACGCTTCCCCAACATTAACTGATACTTGGACTTCGATCCTCGAACATAGACCGACCGCGACGACACCGACGACGACGCCGACGAGGCCGAAGGCGGCGACGGCGGCGGCGGCGGCGGTGGCGGCGACGTCGACGACGACGGCGACGACCACGACGACGACCACGACGACGATCACGACGACGCCGATGCCGACGACTACGACGACTACGAGGACGACGCGGGCCACTGCCAGGGTGCTTTCTGACGAGTACTGAATCCATCCGTTGCGACACGCGACACCCCAAAGGACCATAATCTACCCCAAATGTTTGGATACTCGAACTTCGATCTTTGAACATCGATCGGTGACGACGACGACGACGACGACGACGACGACCACGCCGACGACGACGACGTCCAGGCCAACGACGACCATACCGATGACGACGATGACGACGACGCTGTTGCCGATGCCGACGCCGACGCTGACGACGACGCCAACAAGGACGACGACGACGACGACGCCGACGCAGACGCAGACGCCGATGCCGACGCCGACGCCGACGACGACGCCAACAAGGACGACGACGACGCCGACGACGACGCCGACACAGATGCAGACGCCGACGCTGATGACGCCGACGAGGACGACGACAAGGACGACGACAAGGACGACGACGACGCCGACGCCGACGCAGACGCAGACGCAGACGCAGACGTTGATGACGACGCCGACGAGGACGACGACGACGCCGACGATGACGACGACGACGACGACGACGACGACGACGACGCCGAGGCCGACCACGACGACGACGATGACGACGTCGACGACGACCGCCGAAGGCGGTCGGCGGCGCTGGCGGCCCACCGCCCGCCGAGCGGGCCGCCCCGCCCCGGCAGCGGGCCGAGGAGACGCCCTGCTCCGCGGGCGGCGCCGGAGGCCGGCTGGGCGGCGCGAGCCAGAAGTGCCGTTCAGTCGGGCTTGCGGCGGGTGTTCTCCAGGGGTGAAAATGTGGGGTGGGCAGAACCCCCACCCTGACACGTCGATCAGTGAATTGTCCGTTTTCGTTGCTCGAGAGGGCGCCGCGGTCGTCATTTTCCAGGCTTGCGCCCGCCAGGTTTGGGCCCGAGGTTGTTTTCACTAAGCCACGTTTTACTAAGCTGGGTTCTGTCCATCCCCGAAAAAACGGGCACACGTAAGCGCATAGTTTGGGAGCTCCGCGGGTCCTGAGGGGGCACGGGCTTTTGAGGGAAGCGGTTCTCGAGGCTCTGCGCCGTTGCTGGCCTCTCCTGGGCCCAGGGGGTACGCGAACCTGGAGGAGAAGCTGGTCCTGGGGGAAGGCTCCAGAGCGAAGCAGATCAAAATGTATAGACACACGTCTCAGGGTTCGTCGGTCCTGTCCCTCCACAGGAGGAAAATTCAAAAACAGCAAAAACATAATATGGGGGCGATAGTCGTCGACTAATTTCAAGCATGTTTGGGGCATGTTTCCGTTGTTCACATTTCCACTGGAAATTTTGGGTTTTTTTTCTGGTCATTTGTCGATATGCTTTGGGCATTTCTCGGCATTGTCGTTTTCACCCGAAATCTGCCTGTAGGGGGACATGCCCGTCCTGAAAGTACAGCCAGGGTTCGGTGTGGTCGTCGCCAAACGGATCCTGAGTGAAACGGGTCCTGAGGTTGTTCTTCGCTTTGGGCTTTCCGGGGCCCTCCACTCACCACCCACCAAACCACCCCAACCCAACCCGAAGGCTCAGATTTACCCTCGATTTCTAGTGGGGGGGGTCCGGGAACATCGAACAAAACACATATGGAGCCCATACCCCCCCCAACCCGAAATTCGGGTCTTCGGGTTGGGTTGGGGTGGTCTGGTAGGTAGTCATCCACGGGCCCAGGGATTTTATAAGAAAGACAACGGCTCAGGAGGAGGATTTGGTCCCGGGGGGGGACCCAGGGTCCAGGACTCTTCTCCCTGAGGGCCCGTTTCCTGCATGAGATGCCCCCCCTCCCTCCCCTCTCTCCCCCCCCCTCATTGACGTAACGCTCCCCCCCTCAGTGCGTCCCTGGCACTGCCGAAGTGCGTCTGTCACTCCATCCGGAGGGGGGGGGGGGGGGGGGCGTTACCTTATGCCCCCCCGCTCCCCTCCCCCCCCATGCGCCCGTTATGGCCTCGAATTGTAAAAATGCGCTCCTTGCTAAGTTGGGATTCGAGGCGATCGACATGGGTACGGAAAGAATGGATACAAAGACCGACCGCATCCTGCTTATTTTGAATGTCCTTCTATTTCCAGTGAGTGGGGGGACGGGGAACAGTGAAATTAGCTTGGCGAAGGGCTCAACCATATGCAGTTGTGGGTGCCGTTCTTGTGAGTACTGTGGTCGGTGGGTCTTCTTATGGGGCCATGAAGCACGTGAAGGGTGTGCCGGTGTGTGGCGGGACCGCCATGCGGGCGCTGTCACTGGGGCCGTAGGTTGAGCTCCCTTTGGGGCCACGACACGTGTGATGGGTTCGCGGAAATGGAAGGTGAAACCGCACGCGGACGCTGCCATTGCCTTGAAGCGTGTAGGGGTGTACCGAAATGGGGGTGGAACCGCATGCGGGCGCTGCCACTGGAGCCTTCGGTGGAGCTCCCTATGTGACCACGAAACGTTTGAGGGGTGTGCCGAAATTGAGGGTGCGCTGCCACTGGGGCCTTCGGTGGAGCTCTCTATGGTGCCACGAAGCGTTTGAGGGGTGCACCGAAATTGAAGGTGGAACTGCATGCGGGCGCTGCCACTGGGGCCTGCGGTGGAGTTCCCGATGGGCCACGAAGCGTTTGATGGGTGCACCGACGAATGGGGGGTGGAAGCGCATGCGGGCGCTGCCATTGGGGCCTTCGGTGGAGCTTCCTATGGGGCCACGAAACGTGTGAGGGTTGTACCGACATGGCGGGAGGAACTGCATGCGGGCGCTGCCACTGGGGCCTTCGGTGGAGCTCCATATGGGGCCACGAAACGTGTGAGGGGTGTGCCGAAGTGGATGGTGGAACTGCATGCGGGCGCTGCCCCGAGCTCCATATGTGGCCACGAAACGTGTGAGGGGTGCGCCGAAATGGCGGGAGGAACTGCATGCGGACACTGCCATTGAGGCCTTCGGTGGAGCTCCCTATGGGGCCACGAAACGTGTGAGGGGTGCGCCGAAATGGATGGTGGAACTGCGTGCGGGCGCTGTCCCGAGCTCCTTATGGGGCCACGAAACGTGTGAGGGGTGTGCAGAGATGGGTGTGAAACCGCATGCGGGCGCCGCCACTGGGGCCTTCGGTGGAGCTCCCTATAGGGCAACGAAACGTGGGGGGTGAAACTGCACGCGGGCGCTGCCACTGAGGCCTGCGGTGGAGCTCCCTATGTGGTCACGAAACGTGTGAGGGGTGCACCTAAATTGGGGTTGGAACTGCATACGGGCGCCGTTACTGGGGCCTTTGGTGGAGCTCCCTATGGGGCCACGAAGCGTGTGAGGGGTGTGTCGAAATGGGGCGGTGGTGCTATGCGAACCCACCCGCTGGGGCCTTCGGTGGAGCTCCCTATGGGGCCACGAACCGCGTGAGGGGTGTGCCGAAATGGTGGGCACGCGGAGAGCAGAGGCAGGGATGGGAGGAGGGAGGGGGCAGTGGCATGTGGGTGACGCGGGGCGCTGTCTCTCCAGATCGAGGACCCAACACGACAGGATGGTGGGAAAAAAACATATGAAGCTCGTACCCCCTCCAACCCGAAACTCGGGTCTTCGGGTTGGGTTGGGGTGGTCTGGTAGGTCGTCAGTTATATGTATGCTGCACGATCTGCGTTCCACGATCTACGATCTCCTACGTTGCTGTTGGATGGAAGATGAATCGCCATCGTCATCGCCAACTATATACTATATATCCCCTGCCCAGCCGAGCAGCGGCAGTAGCACCCGCATAGGGAGAGGTTGGGGGTTGCTAAAGGTGCCCCTGACCCAAGGTGCCCCCAGCTGTTCGGTCCATGTTGGAGCCCCGGGGGCCCTCTGGGCCTCGCGAGGGGTGCTCTGGAGTCCGTGGGGGCCTCCCTGGTAATCATGGGGGCCCCTTGGGAGGGGCACCTCTGGCAACACTCGAAACGCGAGGGGGGTACGAAGCCTGCTGCACGAAGCTGGTGGCCGCCCCGTCGCCGGGCTCCCTCCTCGATACATGGGCGCCCACCGGCGCAAGGAGGCGCCAGTCAAAGCAGCTACGCGAGGTGATTCTCTACCCTGCCCTTGACTATCCTATGCCCCTTCGCCCCCCCCCCGAAGAGGAACCTCGCACCCCCCTCCACAGCATGTGCAGACTGTACAGGTCCCGGCTGGCTTTCCACTGTCCTCAGAGGTTCTCGTCGGCTTTCCGGCCTCGGGACGCCTTCAGCGGCGTCTTGGCTGTCCCATGTCTTCGGAGGTTTCGGAGGTTTTCGTCAGCTATCGTCTCCAGATGCCCTCCAGCGGCGTCTTGGCTTTCCGAAGTGTTTTCAGTTTCTCCTCGGCTTTTCGGCCTCGGGATGCCGTCTGGCGGCGTCCTGGCTTCCCAAGGTTGTCAGAGGGTTTGGCTTGCCTTCTGGCCTCGGAATGCCCTCCAGCGGCGTCTTGGCTTTCCCAGGTTTTCGGCGGTTTTCGGAGGTTCTCGTCGGCTTTTCGGCCTCGGGATGCCTTTGGCTAGTTGTCGGAGGTTCGTACGCTCCCAGGTTGTCTAAGTTTTTTGGAGGCTCTCGTCGGCCTTCCGTTCTCGGGAGGCTTTCCAGCTGCGTTTTGTTATTGTTTCTGGTTTTCGAAGGTTCTCGGAGGTTCTCGTCGGCTTTCCGTCCTCGGGATGCTTTCCAACAGCGTCGTGTTTTTTCCTGTTGTTCAAAGGTTTTCGGAGGTTCTCATCGGCTTTCGGCCTCGGGATGCTTTCTAGCGGCGTCTTGGTTCCCCCGGGTTTCCGAAGGATTTCGGAGGCTTTTGTTGGCTTTCTGGCCGCGGTGTGCCTTCCAGCGGCGTCTTGGCGCTCCCACGCTGTCGCAGGTTTTCGGTGGCTCTCGTCGGCTTTCCGGCCCCGGGACGCCTTTGGCGACGTCCTGCAGTCCCCGAGTTCTCGGAGGTTTTCGGAGGTTCCCGTTGGCCTTCGGGCCTCGGGACGCCTCCCGGCGGCGCCGATGCTTTCCCAGGTCTTCGGAGGCTCTCGTCGGCTCTCCGGCCTCGGGACGCCTTCCGGCGGCGTCTTGGCCTCCCCAGGTTTTCAATCGGTTCCCGGAGGTTGTCATCAGCTTTCTGTCCCCGGGATGCCTTCCAGCGGCGTCTTAGCGTTCCCATGATCTCGGGCTTCTCGGACGTTCTCGTCGGAGTTCTAGCCTCGGGGAGCCCTCTAGCGGCGTTTTGGCTTTCCCAGGTTCTCGGCGGTTTTCGAAGGTTGTTCTGAGTTTTCTGGCATCGGGATGCCTTCCAGCGGCGTCTTGGCTTTCCCAGGTGTTGGGAGGTTTTTGGGGGTTTTCGTCGGCCTTCTGGCCACGGGATGCCCTTTGGCGTCGTCTTGACTCTCGTAGGTTTTAGAGGGTTTTCGCAGGTGATCGTCGCCTTGTCGGAGGTTGTCGTTGACTCTTTGGCCTCGGGATGCCTTCCAGCGTCGTCTTGGTTTTACAAGTTTTGGTTTTCTGAGGTTTGCGGAGATTCTCGTCAGCTTTCTGGTTTCGGGATGCCTTCAGCGGCGTCTTGGTTTTCAAGTGTTTTTATGTTTATGATCTGTTCGGAGGTTATCAATTGTTTTTTGGGCCTCGGGATGCCTTCCAGCGGCGTCTTAGTGTTCCTACGTTTTCGGAGTTTTTCGGAGGTTGTCGTCAGCTTCCGGGCCTCGGGATGCCTTCCGGCGGTGTCTTGGCTTTCCCAGGTTTTCGTAGATTTCCGGAGGTTCTCGTCTTGGCTTCTCCAGGTATTCGAAGACTTTCGAAGGTTCTCGTCAGCTTTCTGGTTTCGGGATGCCTTCAGCGGCGTCTTGGCTTTCTCATGCTTTCGGAGACTTTCGGAGGTTTTCTTTAGGTTTCCTGCCTCGGGATGCCTTCCAGCGGCGTCTTGGCTTTCCCAGGTTTTCGGAGACTTTCGGAGGTTGTCGTCAGCTTTCTGGCCTCGGGATGCCTTCCGGCGGCTGCGCCTCGCCGGGAGCGTTCTGGAGGGGCTGACGTTCGTGGGCCGATGTTCCGGCGCAAGTCCGATATACATCCGACGCGAAGCCGACGTGAATCTGCCGAGGATCCGACGTGAATCGGGTCTCAAGTTGCCGCGCGAGGCCTCAAGGCTTGCGAAGAAGAAAGCGAACTGCGTAAACATTGTCGGAGCTCCGCGCGGATTTCTTGGCTCGGCGCTGGGCGGCCCCGGCGGCGCCCAGCCCGCGCCAGGAAGGGGGGTCCAGCGCCGATCCAAGAAGTCCACGCGGATATCCGAAGTTTATGTCTATCCGGGGCTCCAGAGACGGTGGTCAACGCAAACGGGGGTCAGCCAGACTCTGGCTGCCAGAGCGCCGGATCTTGCAGGATCCTGCACAGCCAGGGTCGCATTGACCCTGGCTTGGGTGCAGGATCCTGCAGGATCTTGTAGGGCCAGGGTCGCATTGACCCGGGTTTGGGTGCAGGATCCTGCATGATCCTTCAGGATCCCCTGCAAGTCCTGACTGACCCAGGATCCTGCAGGATCCTGCAGGATCCTGCAGGATCCTGCGTGACCCGGGTCAGCAGCTCCCCGACCTATATTTTTGCTTCCTCCTCTTAAGGTGTTCCTCAGGACTCGCTCCCCCTCGCCTGCGCAGGAGGGCAATATTCATATCCATACCCAGAGCGTCTTGGACGTTCTTGCAAGGGGCGCAACGAGGCCGAGGCGCACAGGATATGGATAAGAAAAGTCGAGCCTGCAGGGGGCATTCTGTACATATCCAGTGCGCCTCGGGTGCCTGGGAAGTGGATGTGGACGGGCGCATGTGTAGGTGCAGGAGGAGGACAGGAGGAGGAGGAGGAGGAGGAGGAGGAGGAGGAGGAGGGTTAGGGGGGAGGAGGAGGAGGAGGAGGAGGAGGAGGGGGAGGAGGAGGAGGAGGAGGAGGAGGAGGAGGAGGAGGAGGAGGAGGAGGAGGAGGAGTAAGTAAGAAGTAAGAGTCCCTGGACGATGTCCACTTCCCAGACGCCTTAAACGGGGAGCCCCTTCAGGGCTCTCTTGGCCTTCTAAGCAGCCGTAAAGGCCTTGGGCCACAACGAATCACGGATTCTAGCTAAATAGCCAGCTCGAGTCGGGGTGGTCTTATACACGCATTGCTTCCCCAACCCAAGCAGCTGCTGATCAGCGAACATGCCACACATAGCACAAAACCACACATCGACATCCTGATGATATCTTAGCTTGTGAGACCCGTGCACCCACCCCCCAGCGATGTGCAACTCCGCCCCCTGGGGAAGGGTTCTCAACGCACAGTCCAGAGCCACAAGCTTGAAACACGGCGACGCTCTCCACATTCTCCGTTCGGAGATCGACGCAGAGCCACGACATCTGCGGCACCGACGCCCCGATTCGTCCAGGGCGTGCGAACTGGACAGGATGGACACAGCCTCGGGGCACGGCGGCGGCAAGCAAAGCTGCACAGGAGGGGGAGGGGGGGGAGGAGGAGGAGAAAGGCGCCCTCCCTCACTCACCGTCCCTCGGCGGCAGTCCTTCTGGGCCCTCGCGAGAGCCTCCTCGGCCGCCATTGCGTCGATGGCCGCTCGTAGCAGCCGCATGCGTACCAAGAAGGACCGCTGCTCCACCTGTGCCACACGGGCTCGATCTCCCTGGGGCAGCCTGGCCAGTTTCGCCGCCTCTCCAGCAGCAACATCAGCCATGGCATTCCCACATACTAACCAACTCGGAACTCCTGCCGCTACTGCCTCAGCAGCCGACATATGTGAATTGGCAAAGAGTACAATGGTATGCTCTGGAGGTCGACGCCGCAGCTCTTCTCCGATACGAGCCCACAATTCAGCAGACTCACCACTTGGATTCAAAAATATTTTGTCGTACCACCCATTGTACACAGCCTGATTGTCAGTGATATACACAAGGTGGTCCATTGAAACACATATGGCCATCCACAGCATGTATAGCTCTCCTCTGGGAACTGTCTGATTGCCTGGCAACGGCCCCATGATGACGCCCTGGATGGTGAGATCCTGCTCGCTGTTGACTAAGACCAGGCCGCATCCCACTCGCCGAAAGCGAGGGTCCCTGGAGTCAGGCCCCCCCGATGCATCACCAAAGAACACGACTGGCTGGGAGGGCGCTCCTGGTCTTGCTGCGTCGTCATCAACTCCATTACGAAACATTCCACTGCCGATCCATGCTTCCTCCGCACACGGGGGAGTGACCGTCGTCCAACTTTGGGGAATCAACCCACGCAGCCAGAACGCCTGATCACATTCATGTTGAGCTGCAGCGGCTGGAAGCAGATCGTCAGACCGACGATATGATTCGGCATCAGCATTCTTCTCGCAACTCCAGCTTCGATGGTAAGGCGATTCAACTTCTTGGCGGCGCCGAGGACACATGGGGCATATCTGCTGCTTGGTGGTGGCGGCTGCTCGACGCTCGCGCGGCCACGATCCTCCAGCACAGATGGAAACCATGGCCTCGGCCAACCTCCTTCCTCGAGGAAGAGCTTCAAGATATTTGAGCAGCCACCCCAAAGAAACATTGTCTACTCCACCTTGCAGGCCACTACCACAGAAATGCCGCGACGCATGCTACAAATATTGTGCTGCTGCTGATTGATCAAAATCATCGAAAAAGGCCTTCACATTATTGAGTGCAGGCTGCTCGTGATAAACGGCTTCGGGGAAATCCCACACGATCTCGTCAGACAGATGCCACTTGGTGGGGGTCTCAGGATGCCAGCCACGTTCCAACAACGTGAGGATAATTGCGGACATCGGCCCTCTTGCCCATCTGGAACGACGAGACGGTGGCATAGCCTCCATCTGCTGAAGCACCATCGGCCATGCACGGTACACCGATGGGCGGATGTGAGGGTGAGCAAACCATTGTTGCAGTCACAACGCGATAACATCATGGGGGAGTTTAACCCCTGGGTCTTGGCCAGGGGCTCGAATTGACAGAAGAGAAGTGCTACAAACTCCCTTACCTCCCGCACTACTGACTGCTGCAAGCCCTCGTCGGCACTGCTGGAGCTTCTGCCCGTACGTGCCGTGGATGGCCTGCCCGTACGTACTTGCTGCCTGAGCACCCAGGCGCTCGAGCTTAGACGTCACCCTGTAGCGCTTGGACGCCCTGGCGAACCGCACGACCTTCGCATGAAGCTTCTTCTGCTTGAGCCCCCGTTTGGTCCGTACTTCTCTGGCCGTCCTCCTTCCTCCGCCCAAGTCAACGCCGAGAAACCCTGCCTGTAATTGGGCTTGGACAGTGAAACCTCGGCGCCGCAGACGTCGGACGATCTCCTTCGCATCGCCATGATGAGAACAAACCACACAAGACTTGGCCGCAATCTGCAACTTCATCTTTTTCAACTCATCCGCGGTGTCAGCTAAACACGCTGAGAGTGAAGAAACAACCTTTTGACGAGAACCAGCTAAACTTTGCGACAAGTCATCGATCCAGAGACGGTGCGACACACCTTGATGGGAGCAGTTGATTTTTGCCATTACATAATGAGTCATACACTTCGCAAATCGGGCTCCAGATCTTAACCCTTGTATAATACTGCATGTAGCCAAGAAGGGTTCACTAACCGCTCCCATGTGTTCAACCACTCTGGGGACCATACATTGGGACAGCTCTAAGAACAGTTTAACTGGGGGAAATGATAACTTTAATGCCACATCCGTCAAGATATCCCATTCAATACTATCGTAGAATCCTTTCACATCTAGGAGGCCGTGGCCGTGGGGAGTCCCCAAGGCCCCCGCCACTTCCTCCTGCAGAGTGCGATGGAACGCTTCGCGAAGCGATGCATTGCCCGCGATGGCGGCGTCCCAGCCCGCCTCCACAAGATTGCACCATTGCCGAACATGGCCTTCTCGAATGAGCGACCACAATCGACCAAGAAACGACACCAGGCCGATCACGCGGTCGCCGCTCAGCTTCTTCGGCAAAAGCTTGCCGATGATGAGCTGCGTCTGGTGCGGCCACGCCAGCGTCCGCTTGATGGTGTTGAGCAGCTCGGCCAGCTCCACCAACGCCTCCGACGGCAGCCTCTCGACGTCGATCGGCGTCATCCGATCTGCGCCTAGGCCTGTGGTGGCCCTCATGGCGTGAGCCGCGCGACGGATGTCCCACTCAGTGATGGGCTCCATCTGCTCGAGCTCCGCTGCTGCACGTGCTGCATCAAAAGCACGCTGCATACGGTCTCGATCGACTGGATGTGGAGCCCAGAGCTCCTGCCAACGCCGAGCCCGATGATATCCCTGGGGTGAATCGTGACTCCCGAACTTTCCAGCGTCGGCAGTGGGTCCTCCTTCATGCTACGGTGCAATGGGCCTACGGCGGCCTGCTGCACGACCCACTCCTGAAACCCCGCCAGGGACTCGTGCACGGCGCGCCGTTGGCCACGACGAGCAATCCGACTGGCTTGATCACAGTACGAGTCCAAGTAGGAGGAGCAGGAGGAGGAGGAGAAGTAGGAGGAGGAGGAGGAGGAACAGGGAGCCCGAAACCTCGAGCTGCAGTGGACATGGCAGCAGTGGGGCCCGCCCGGGGCGGAGGGCCTGGGCGGCCCCCCGCCGCGCCGAGGCGCGGCCGAGCCGGGCGCGGGCGGCGGCCAGCAGCCCGCCCGGGAGCTCGTGTTCGTGAGGGAGGGCGCGCTGCAGCCGGGCGCGTCGGCGCTGCCGCCAGGGGCGGAGCGCCGCGGCGCAGCGTCAATCGGGCCGAGCGAAAGGGGAGGGAGGGACATAATAGGGAGAGAGGGGGGGGTACGACATCTGCTGCATGCAGCTGGTGTCGGCCCCGCCGCCGGGCCCGTGCCTCAATACGTGGGCGCCTTCCGGCGCCGGCAGGCGCCGGGAAAATCGGCCACGTGAGCTGATTAGCACCCCCCCCCTTTGCTATCCCCCCCTTTCGCCCGGCCCGAATCAAGCAGTGGCGAAGCGTCCTGGCCTGCCCTTTTAGGCAAAGCAGAGATTGTGCTGAGGACCTCTTGTGGTCTGCGCGGGATGTTCTCAGGACGTTTCCGGCTGAGACTGCTTTGTTTGATCCCATCTGGCGCATGTTCTAAGAACATGTTTGTGATTCGAACAAGGGGGGGGCTCTGAGAACATGTCGTGGTCGGCCTACAGGAATGCCGGGACGGTCGGCCTGTAGGAATGCCGGGAATGCCGGGAGCCACAGCCACGGGTCGAGTGGTGCCAGAGGTGCCCCCTGGCCCGAAGTGCCCCCAGGATTCCCCAGGGGGGCCCCCGGCCTCCAGAGCACCGCTCACGAGGCCCAGGGGGCCCCAGGGGCTCCAGAGTGAAGCGAGATGCCGGGGGGCACCCTGGGCCAGGGGCACCTTTGCAGCAGCCGTCGAAGAAGTGGTCTGGTGGCAAGTCGTGGGAGCCTCGTCTGGCGCCCAGAGACCCTCCGAGCCTCCTCCTCGCTGAGCGTGGTGTTTCTGCTCCTGCCGGAGGGCATGTCCACGCCGCGCCACGTCCACTGCTCGCGACGTCCGGGCGCAGGGATTGGCGGCTCGCACATGGGGATAGGGGGAGGGTGGAAGGCTTCTTAGAGGGAGGCTGATCCTGGAAGGCGCCGACCCTGCATCTTCAGAGAAGGCTCACGCCTTCTAAGGCGCAGGGGTGCGTCCAAGAAGCCGTCCTCCCTCCCCCTCCTATCCCCCTTGGCGCGTGGCCGATTGGTGCGCCATCGCACAGCCGTGTTTGAAAGTGCACTCGATGAGCTTCGATTTGCGTCTGGTAATCGATGAGATAGCCCAAACTTGGCGTTGACCAGCATCGATTAGCGTCGATGTAGCCTCGACTAGCAACGATTAGCGTCGATTCGCAAGAGCCGGCAAGATGGTATGGAAGGCTCTCATGAGTTGCCACCGAAACTACATGGGTATTCGAGAGGACCCCTCGGAGAAGAACCAACCGACCTTGGCATGAACACTTTGTGGTTGTGGTCGAGTTGGCCGTCCTTGGACGCTACATCGACCACACACAGCACTAAGCTGGCTTCGGTTTTTTCTGACAGGCGTTGGTATGCGCAAGACATCGCCTAGGGTGTGTTTTCGATATGGTTGTGGTCGCCTGCTGTCCCCGCAGGATCGAAGTCTCTCGGCATGGTCGGGGGGGGTCCAGGAGGGTCGAGGATGAGCGGAGGAAAAGGTACCCCATACCGCCAGCTTTCCCTCGTTGTCGCCTTTCTGGGCCTCTGGGGAGGACTTCGTCGCAAGGGCTGGATTCGCTTTGAGATGCTGGTCAGAACGCACCCCGGCAGAGATCTGGGGAGTAGCTGTATCGGTACCTTCCGATTTTCTCAGGAGGGAGGTTCGAGGAGGGTCAAGGGTGGAGGTTCGAGGAGGGTCGAGGATAGAGAAGGTCGGAGGCCGAGAGCTTGTCACCAACACCACCGTCGGCGGTGTGCCTTCAGCGAGAGAGGATTGTCCCGATCACGATAATGGTGGTGGTGGTGTTCGGGCTTCCTGGGGGCCGAAAGATTACCACCATCAAGATCCAGGAATCCAGGATCATCCTTCCCCCGACGGAGGATTTTTCCCTCGCATAACATCACTGCCAAATGAAGTTGCTAAATCCTCTGGTTTGTCTTCGTCGCCAAAGGAGAAACAGAAAGCGTGTGAGACATGACAAAATATACATCCTACTTCATGTGTAACTGCGCGTTGCCCTGTATCTGACTTTCCCAGGCGAGAGATGCAGGACTCTCAACGGTGCTTCAGCGAAGAACGTGCGAAACATGACATCCCCCGATGGAGGCAACCCCCAAGCCTCCACGGACGCAGTGTTGCCTCTCTCCGCCCCGCTCGCCAGGCTCCCCCGTGCGCCACTTTCGCTTCTCCGTAGCCCGGCGCTTGCTCCGACCGCCTAGCCGCGTCCGCCGATCCTGAGACAAGACAACACATTCCCCAATCAGTGCTTGCACTGAAGGGGTCCTAGCGGAAATTGAACGATTTGGCGAAAATCTCCCGCCGATTTTGCTGAAAGTTTCCCGCCGAAAATTTCCCGCCGATTGGGTTCCCGGGATCCCAGTTCCGGGTTCCTGGGTTCCTGGTTGTTGGTTCCGGGCCGATTTCGGTGGGTTCCGGGTTCCCGGGTTCTTGGATTCTTGGTCGATCTCTTTATCGATCTTCTTATCGATCCCATTCCAAACCATCCATTGATTGGGGTTCTTCTCTGGTGTAATATTACTTTGTATGGTGATCGTTCCCTTATTCATTGTTCTGCCGATCGGCGCGGGCACTCGCACCCCCACTCCCGGACCCCTCCCCCCCATGGAGTATATCTTGGCTGTTTTTGACGCCTATTTCGAGCAGGTGGGGTCTCCCCTCATAGGACGCACCGTCGCAAGCAGTCGCACTAAGCAGAGGTCCAGAGCCAGCCCCGCCCCCTCCCCCCTCTTCGCTCAACGTCGAAACGCCGAATCAGAAAACGCTCACATGGGCGTAGTTCGTCTTCCTTGTTCGGCGGCGAGCCTGCGGGGGAAGTGAGAGGAGGCAGGCCTTCTCAGGAGGCGGCGGGGCTCCTCAGAAGCCGGCCTTCTGGGAAGCCAGCTCCGTCTGTGCCTCCGCCTGGCAGAGATTCGAGGCCTCCTGAGCCTTCTGAGAAGCCCAGCCCCCTCTGCCTTCCCGCTGGGCTCGCCGCCGCCTAGTACCTCTGGTGTGCCTCTCGTCGCCACGGCTCGATGACTCTCGAATCTCTAGGCTGAACCGAGCACCCCAGAATTTGGGTCCTGGTTTTTTTCATCGACTTCGGGCTCTCGGTGCCCTCCACGGGCCCTGGGACTCGGGACGAGGAGCCAGCTCTGGGGGGAAAGCCCCAGGACCCAGGCTTCGCTTCGAGCCCCCGCTTGCTGCATGCCAGCTCGCCTCTCGGAGGTCCGCGCGGGCTGCTCGGGCCCTTCCCCCTGGCCAGGACTCGTTTCGAGGACACGCTTGCTGCATGCCAAGTCGCCCTCATTTCGGAGGTCCGCGCAGGTTGCTGCGACCAGCGCTGGACCCCCCTCTGGCGGCGCCTCCAGCGCCACCCCTGGCGCGCTCCGCGTGCCGGTCTGTTGTTTCGCTCGCGTCGCCGGCAGCGTCGCCCCCGCCCGCCGCCTCCGTCGTCGTGGACGTCGCCCGTCTCGTCCCCAGCTCTCCGACCGTGTGGTTGCGTTGCCCCCGGCGCTCGAAGGGCGAGGAGGGAGGAGGAGGAGGAGGAGAAGGAGGAGGAGGAGGAGGAGGAGGAGGAGGAGGAGGAGGAGGAGGAGGATGTCGCCCCCATCGAGCTCGTCATCGGCGGGACCATCCAAAGCGGCCCTGGGACGAGGCACTGCCCCTCGGGGAGGGCTCGGGGCCTCTGGGGCCGCCGTCGTCGACCTCGCCGTCGTCTTCGCCAGCCTCCCTGAAGTTCTCGAGCCGCGTTTTCCCCGCCTGCTCGCACTCCCAGCCCGTCCGCATCGTCCGCACCGCCTGATCAGGATGCCAATCTCCAAGGCTCCCTCAGCTTGTGAGGGCGCACGCCTGCGTTTGTTATCGCACTTGGGCTCGTCAATCTCAGTGGCACGGATGAGATCCAGGCTGCTTATCTCAGAAACTCCCGATGTATCGTCATTCGAGTCTGTCCCCATCCTGTACTCGTCTTACTCGCGCTCGGAGCCCTCCCGCCGGTCGATCTGGCTTTAGAGAAGTTGCAGAAAGATTCGGTCCAGGGGCCCCCGTGGTGAGTCGCCACGGATTTGCAAGTTTTGGCGTTTCGCGTACGGTATGTTCGTGTCGTGTCGACGCGACGAGTGTGAGCGCTCAAGGTTGAACGCGGCCAGTGGCCCAGAATCGGCCACTATGGAACGATCTGACCATCGGGAAGCCGCCGATCATTCAAAGTTGGACGATTCACGTAGTGTCAGAAACTGACGCCGAAGTCATCACGATACGAACCTGCCGTATGCCCACCAGCCCATCCAGAAACGAAGGTCAGGCGAGTTGCCCCGATCGGGGACATGTAGGAGCATCCAGGGAACATACGGTCGAGGCAGCCGTCACGTCCAAGTTCGGAATCAGCTTGACCATAGTACTTATTCAGGATTGGAAGTTGTGAGCCCGTCGTCGAAGAAGAGGACGCGAATGAGAAAGTGGAGAATGGCGACAGCGGGGCAGGTAACAGGAGGAGGATGAGGAGGAGGAAGGGCGAAAGCCGGAGGCGGAGAATGGAGGAGGAGAGGGCGAGGAAGAGGAAGGGGATGAGGACAGCGACGACGACAGCAGGAGTCAACAGATCTTCGTCTTACGAGCCCTCTGGACGCGGAGCAATTTCGGTGCCATGCTGGGCAACTGTGAAAAGCTTCCGGCGTCCTCTTGGGGCCATGGCGGGGAGGCCCGGCGGCCATCGTCGGGCCACCTCCGAGGGCGCCGATTACAGCAGGGGACTTGGCATTGCTCGGACGTGTGCAGTTTTCCTTCGGCGAGGGCCATCGAGGACCATCCTGGACCATCGAGCAAAAAAAACGCACAAAACCGAAAAATACAGGGGAAATGGATGCCCGAGCGATGGCCAGGGGGGGGGGGCTGAATTACGGCTGTTCGGTCGCGCATGGTCGCTCCTGGGGCCGTTTGGAGACTCCTCTGGGGTCCTCAGGCCTCAGAGGCCGATCGAAAGCGAACAAGAGGGATTCCACATGCTAATGATCATTTTCTCATTCATTGTTTTGCCGATCGGCGCGGGCCCTTGCACCTCCCCTCCCCCCACCCTCATGGAGTAGATGTTGGCTGGTTTGAGCGCCTGTTTCGAGCAGGTGGAGTCTCCTCCGCAGGACGCACGGTTCCAAACAGTCGCACTAAGCAGAGGTCCGGAGCAAGACCCCCCCCTCCCCCCCCTCACGCCCAATGTCAAAACGCCGAATAAGAAAACGCTCACATGAACAGCACCATGCGTTTGAGTGAGTTGGGCCTCTCTGGGGTCCCTCTGGGACATTACGTAGCCACTCCGAGCTGGCTTGAGGTGGTTCTATGGCCTCTGGCAGGTATATCGGAAGATCGATTGGACCATAATTTGACATATTGCGACGCCTTGGAGGCTTTCTTGAGCAAGTTGACTGAAGCCGTCTTGAAACCTGGCTCAACAGCCTTCCGAGGGTGCCCACGAGATGCCGAATTATCTCAAACACTTGAGGATGGCTGAGAGCGAAGGGGGGTCCTTGATTACCCCCGCTGGGTGCCCTCCTGGGGCGCTCCTTGGGCCGTCTTCAGCCCTTCTGGGCTCCACTCGCAGATCTCTCCGGCAATCTGGATCCATCGGAAGCGATAAGTCGCGACAGCAAACACATGTTGTTGGGAGGCATCCTTTGGAGGCTCCGTGGCCGTTTGGAGCCGTCTTAGGGTGCTCTTGGAGCCATTACGGGCCGTTGGGGGCTTCAGCAATTTTTGCACTATGTTGCCGTCTTGGAGGTCATCTTGGGCTTTCGGAGGTTTAAACCCACGGGAGGTGGTATGGGAAGGGGTCAAGCTCCAAGCGGGAGCGCCGTAAGCCCTCTCGCTCATTCCCGCTCGCCCCCCCCACCACTTAAGAAACGCCCGAGTCTCAACCAACGCAGACGCCAGCCAAGTGCGCGACGCCCGCGAGGTACGCCGCACGTGCCAGGTGCGCCACGCGCACTAGGTTCGCCACTTTGGGCGACATGTCAACACCCCCACCGTCCCTGTCAACATCAATTCAACGTGATGAGTTCGTGTGTGCGTGCGTCGCAATCACGTTGCGCTTGTTCTGGGCAGGCATGGTGGGCCTGCACACACAGGCTGCAATATTCCGCCCCGCCCGCCGCCGTCCTTGGCAAAGCGCAATGTCGCACTGTGAATGGTTTTGAAAGGACCGTGGGCTTGCACGCAGCAGGCCGTAGTCCGCCTCCCTCGCCGTCCCTGGCAATGCGACGTGATCGCTGGGTACCCGCGCATGATTCGCATGGTGGTGCCAGGTGGACTTTCTATGTATTCGTAGCAGGGGATGGAGCGGGTTTCTTGGCATTGCGCACAACAGGCACTATGCCGCCCCTCAGCCGCACTTGTCAAAGCCAAGCTCCAATGCAAAATTATCGCGGGGCGCTTGTGCATGATTCGGATGTTGGTGCAAAGCGCATTGCGTATTGTATATCGCAAGGGATGATGGTTAGTGCTTGCATTGCCCCGCCGTATGTTTAAACAGCTAACGATAATTAATCTCGTGGAATCCTGGCGTGATATAGATTTTCAAGCAAAAGGCACCTTGTTATTTGTGATGGCAAGAGGTTGTGGTGGGGGGGTCGATGGTACGGGTTTGCCGACACTGAGCTGGGGGAGGGTGTTTTCATGAACGTGTATTATGAGGAGCAGTGAGCCGCAAGTCGTATCGCTCACTCTCCCACCCCCCCTTCGACACAGAAGCAGCCTCGGAGTCTCCCCACGGGCGGGGGCCGACATTGACAGCCACCGAGAACCGAGGCAGCAGCCAGCGGCGCCGGCGCGCTATGGGCTTCGTGTGCCAGGCCTCCCCCAATCCCTGTCAGGCAGCAACAAAACAAGCCGATCGTGGGGCGCCCAGTCATGGTCAAAGACCCTGTCGCAACGTATGCTTCGCATGTGTTACTTGCAGAGGTGGTGGGCACTGACGCGCCAGACAACAGGCGGGCACTCCCACCCACCAGACAGCACTGCAACGTGACCGTGGGGCGCCTGGACACGGCCAAGAGTTTGTGCCGCAGAGTGTGTGCTGTGTGGCCATTCTGACAGAGATGGGGGGGGGCCTGCATCTGTCATTGGGAGCCCCGCCTTGCAGGAGGGGTGGCGGGAAGAGACGCCCGAAGCCACGTCCAGAGAGTTTCGGTTCGCGGCGTCGGATCTCGGATGCGGCGTCTGGAGCCCAGAGGGTCGCCAGAAGTCGCATCGGGGCTCGAGGGCTGATCCGCCGAAGATGTCCCGGGAGGCGGGAGGCGGCCCGGCAACGATTTTCGAGCGGATCTCGCCTGATACATTCATGCTGCACAGCGGGAGTCGAAGAGGATGGAGGATCGCGCCGCATCGCCGATGCATGCATCGCCGATGAATCGGCCATGCGGCGCCATCTTCCGACCCGTCTGCTCAGACCCAATTTGGGCGGCCCTCAACATGTCCATATCCATATCCAATCCCTCAAGGTCTGGACACCGAGACGCGATGCTGTGGATACGTGGTCGGGGGTCCCGAGGCGGATGAGGAGGAGGGAGGAGAGAGGAGGAGAGAGGAGGAGAGAGGAGGAGAGAGGAGGAGAGGGAGGAGGAGGAGGAGAGAGGAGGAGAGAGGAGGAGAGAGTGGGAGAGAGGAGGAGAGGAGGAGGAGAGAGAGGAGAGAGGAGGAGGAGGAGGAGGAGGAGGAGGAGGAGGAGGGGGAGGGGGAGGAGGAGGAGGAGGACCGCGCGGTGACTTCGGAACTCTCCGCGCGGTGCCTCCACGCACCCCTCGGTCGCGGCGAGGAGTCCAGGCAGGCCGCCAGGCCGTGGCTGCGGGTTTGTCTCAAGCCCCCGAGGAGTTGGATCCCTTCGACGGCTGGCTGCCGCTCTGCCCTGCGGACGAGGATCCGCTCGAATCGCCGGGGGCCGGCAGAGGCGGCCCTGCCCCAAGGTAAGCAAACAGAAACCTCCGAGGCAAGCATGCAGTGATCGCGAAAAAAACATCGCCACAAACATGAATGTGGCGCTCCGCGCGGATGTCTTGGATCCGCGCTGGGGCCCCCAGGCGGTGCCTCTCCGGCGCCGCCCCTGGCACGCTCCGCGCGCCAGGGATGGGGGCGGCCAGCGCGGATCCAAGAACTCCGCGCGGAGCGCCAAAAGTTTCGGTTTGTGGCGTTTCTTCTTCTTCTTCTTCTTCTTCTTCCTCTTCTTCTTCTTCTTCTTCTTCTGCGTCTTCTTTTCTGAGCGGAGATTCGCGCGGGCTTCTTGGGTGGGCGCTGGAGCCCACGCCCCGCCTCCCCCGGGGCGTCGCCGCTTCCTCGCGGCCCCCGGGCGCCCTCTCCGCACGTCGTGGGGAGAGGGCGCGGGGCGAGGGGGGGCCCAGCGCTGGCCCTGGAAGGCAGCGCGCGGCATCCTGGGCCACCTCGATGGGGTCGGAACAGCTGGGGTCGCAGGATCGCGCCGCATCGCCGGTGCATCGGCGATGCGGCTCGATGTGGAGCCCGAGTTGCGTCCCGTCGGCGTCGCCGATGCATCGCCCACGTCGACGATGGGGCGCGAATCTCCGACCCTATCGATTCCGAGCCCATCTAGGAGGCCTCCAGGCATGCTTGTGCTAAGACGGGCGTGTTCCTCTACACGGAGGACATTCAAACATAGTAAACCAATTGTGTGGGGACGATTGTTTGAGTATGTTCGGGTATCTGTTTGGAGTATTTTTGGCTATGTTGCATTTGTCCTCCAAAATCCGCCTGTAGGAGGACACGCCCGACCTGATGCTTGTGCGTTTTTATCTCCTCCTCTTGGTGGCCCTGGCCACAGGCGCCCCCCAGCTTCTCGTGCCTCTGTGGAGTCCCCCGATGCTCACTAGGCCTCGTGAGGCGGGCTCTTGGGAGGTCGCTCGGGACCCACACCCTCCCAGTGCGGTTATTAGCAACGTGCCCTGTTTCGGTTCTCGGGCGGGTGCTGCGGCCGCAATGTTTGCGGGCCTGCACCCACAAGGTCCTGTACGGGGTCGTTTCCATTTTGTCTCGATTTGGCACGTTCTCTGGATCGGACGAGTCCGTCGGGATTGCAGGGGGCCTCCCATCCAGAACGAAAACGGACGAGGGCATAGCTGGACGCAAACGGACGAAAAAGAAACACCGACAAGGCAGGAAAACAGCCAGGAACCGACAAGAACGCACGAAATCCCCGAACCGTGGGGGCTGGGCCGAATCACTAATGGAAAATGCATGGCTTGGGAAAAACACAGGTCTTCATCGGGCGTTGCGTAATGATAGTAATGTGGGGGCGAGAACTGGGGGGGGGGGACAAAAGTACACCTTTTGTGTGCTCTGGAGGGGCCGTGAAAGGACCCCCTCAGCGGCGCGACGGGTGCACGTTTCTTCGCCCCCCATCCTTCGTTTCTCGCCCTCTGTATCCCGTGAAGCAATGCCCAACCGCAGCGATCTGGGAAATGACGCCAGAGCGCCAGGGATCGACCAGGGCCGCCCTCCGACGGCCGCCGTGGGCATCGGACGGGGACACCGCGGGCGCCGCCGCTGGCGACGAGGGCGTCCGGTGCGGGCTGCCTGGGAACGTGGCCGCGGTCACCTCGGAGGTCTGGGCCGGGCGAGAGTCGAGCCATTAGCAACGATTGGGGGGCGAGGAGAGGGAAGAGGAGGGGAGGGAGGAGGAGGAGGACGAGGAGGAGGAGGAGGACGAGGACGAGGACGAGGACGAGGAAGCTCCCTCGGATGCCCCCTTGCTCTTGCCTGCTGCCGCCTACCTCCTCATCATCCGTCTCTGTCAGATGTCCCACTCGATTGCAAGGAAAGGGGCGCAAAGCACGTTCCCAGCCATCGAAATCCAACTGGAGCGCAGGCCCAGCCGCCGGTTTGCAGCACCAGCGGCAGAGATGAGATGAGGGTAGCCATCGCTCGCAGCGACGTGCGAGGAGGAGGACGAGGAAGACGAGGCCCGGGAAAATCCGTTGCCATTTTGGCTCGAGGTGGGGACCAGAGACCCCCACGGCGAGCGGGCAGCCCCTCCAGGCCATCCAGCGTGTCGTGCTCTGGCGGACATTCCCCTTTACCCTCCGCTTCCGCCAGCCCTGCTCCTTCGGAGAAGCATGGGAAATGACGCTGATGGGGCTTCGATTGCTTCTCTTGCTGCTGCTTTCGATTCCACTGGCACCTTCCCCTCGCAGGAAGCACAGGCGGGAGCCAATCCCCACCAGGCGGCAGCCCCCACAAGAAGGCCAAGGGCAGCGAGGACGCAGACCCCATGGCCGCCGTCGCCGCGTTGCGTTCATTCGTCACCGGCACTCGCAACGAGCTGCTCGATGCGGTTGCCAAGTTGCAGTCCAATGTCACGGAACTCGGTGCGGGAGTGGCAAAGTCGTGCGACAAAATCAGTTAGCAGGTCGAGACGCGTTTCGCCGACATGCAGGCACAACAAACCAACACTCAGATTAGAGTCAGCGCGCTGGAGCGCCAGGCTGCTTAGCTGCAGCAGCTTCTTCATTGTATCAAAGCAGAGGAGCCGGCGGCCGTTGTGCAGGATTCATCGTTCAACAGGCATGTGGACCCATGTGTTTTGGCCATCCGCAGCAAAGCAGTCGTCGCCGCCAAGGATCCTGAAAATCGTATCGGAGCGTGGCTGGGAAGATCGCAGATGGGCAAAGATGATTACACGTTCTCCTCGGACCCTGCGGGAAACCCGCCTTCGCCCAGCGGAAGGTTGCGCAGGCGATCGGCGCGCTCAGGTTCGCCAGCGGAGACTGGGAGAGACACTCGGCCCCAGCAATTGATGGCACCAGGATTGAGCTATTCATCAGCACGGACAAAATCCCAGCGATGGTCAAGAGGGAGCTCGACCTCAAGATGTTGCGCCGCGCCTTTGAGAGCGTGGCCAGCGGGAACTGGTACTTCTCGGACAATGCGAAGGGCGAGATCTCCGCGAGCTGGAAGCCATGGGCTCGCATCACCCCCATGCCGGGCGACGAAGCTCCCAAGATCGAATGGTGTGTACCCAACCTCGTGGAGCTCGGGATCGACGAGGAAAGCGTCCAGAGGAAGTTCGAGTCCCGTTTGCAACCTGCGGTGGTGCCGCAATGGTCTATTTAGCAGTATTCTGAGATGGTGGAGAGGTCCACTATCTGAAGAATGGCCCCTTAGTCTGACTACATGGAACGTCCGAGCCCTCTTCCACCACTCTGTTCCCCGACGTGAACCCAAGCTCGCCCTTCTCCGTCGTCTCCTCACCAAAGGCGCCATAATAGCAGTCCAGGAGAGCCATGGTTCCCTTCTCGAGATCCAAGACTTTTTAGTTAACAGCGAAGACTGACAGGTTTCTAGTAGGCTCAAAAGAGAGCATCATGACTCCTCAGGGGGGTCAGGGCGGGACCCGGGGCGGCTGCCGTCGAAGCCCAAATCGCTTCGGACATCCTCGCAAAATCGCTCTTGGCGCTGCTAGAACTCCATTCCCGGCGTACATTTTGCATGCCCGGAGCCAATTGTAGGCCACTTCGTGGTCTTCGAGTTCCCAGAACTCCATTCCCGGCGTACATCTTGGATGCCCGGAGCCAACTGTAGGCCACTTCGTGGTCTTCGAGTTCCCAGAACTCCGCTCCCGGGCCACATTTTGGATGCCCGGAGCCAACTGTAGGCCACTTCATGGCTTTCGAGTTCCCAGAACTTTATTCCCGGGCCACATTTTGGATGCCCGGAGCCAACTGTAGGCCACTTCGTGCTCTTGGACTTCCCAGAACTCCATTCCTTGGCATGATTTTCAATGCCCGGAGCAAACTGAAGGCCACTTCGTGTTCTTCGAGCTCCCAGAATTCCATTCCCTGGCCACATTTTGAATGCTGAGGCAGGCTGATGCTGAGGCTGAGGCAG
Source organism: Prorocentrum cordatum (assembly GCA_963575745.1). Taxonomy (NCBI): domain Eukaryota; class Dinophyceae; order Prorocentrales; family Prorocentraceae; genus Prorocentrum; species Prorocentrum cordatum. The sequence goes on from CAUYUJ010001303.1 coordinate 428,845, forward strand.
GCTGAGGCAGGCTGAGGCTGAGGCCGAGGCTGAAGGCAGACTGAGGCTGAGGCTAATGCAGGCTGAGGCTGAGGCTGAGGCAGGCTGAGGCTGATGCAGGCTGAGGCTGAGGCAGGCTGAGGCTGAGGCTGAGGCTGATGCAGGCTGAGGCTGAGGCAGGCTGAGGCTGAGGCCGAGACTGAAGGCAGACTGAGGCTGAGGCTGAAGCAGGCCGAGGCTGAGGCTGAGGCTGAGGCAGGCTGAGGCTGAGGCTGAGGCAGGCTGAGGCTGAGGCTGAGGCTGATGCTGAGGCTGAGGCAGGCCGAGGCCGAGGCAGAAGGCAGACTGAGGCTGAGGCTGAAGCAGCTGAGGCTGAGGCTGAGGCAGGCTGAGGCTGAGGCAGGCTGAGGGCTGAGGCTGAGGCAGGCTGAGGCTGAGGCTGATGCAGGCTGAGGCAGAGGCAGGCTGAGACTGAAGCCGAGGCTGAAGGCAGATTGAGGCTGAGGCAGAGGCAGGCTGAGGCTGAGGCTGAGGCTGAGGCAGGCTGATGCTGAGGCTGGCTGAGGCTGAGGCTGAGGCTGATGCAGGCTGAGGCTGAGGCAGCCTGACGCTGAGACCGAGGCTGAAGGCAGACTGAGGCTGAGGCTGAAGCAGGCTGAGGCTGAGGCTGAGGCAGGCTGAGGCTGAGGCTGAGGCAGGCTGAGGCTGAGGCTGAGGCTGAGGCTGAGGCTGAGGGCTGAGGCTGAGGCAGGCTGAGGCTGAGGCCGAGGCTGAAGGCAGACTGAGGCTGAGGCTGAGCAGGCTGAGGCTGAGGCTGAGGCAGGCTGAGGCTGAGGCTGAGGCAGGCTGATGCTGAGGCAGGCTGAGGCTGAGGCTGAGGCTGATGCAGGCTGAGGCTGAGGCAGGCGAGGCTGAGGCCGAGGCTGAAGGCAGACTGAGGCTGAGGCTGAAGCAGGCTGAGGCTGAGGCTGAGGCTGAGGCTGAGGCTGAGGCTGAGGCTGAGGCTGGCTGATGCTGAGGCAGGCTGAGGCTGAGGCTGAGGCTGAGGCTGATGCAGGCAGGCTGAGGCTGAGGCAGGCAGGCTGAGGAGGCTGAGGCCGAGGCTGAAGGCAGACTGAGGCTGAGGCTGAAGCAGGCTGAGGCTGAGGCTGAGGCTGAGGCTGAGGCTGAGGCTGAGGCTGAGGCTGGCTGATGCTGAGGCAGGCTGAGGCTGAGGCCGTGGTTGCAGGCAGACTGAGGCTGATGCAGGAGCAGGCTGAGGCTGAGGCCGAGGCAGGCTGAAGCTGAGGCTGAGGCTGATGCTGAGGCAGGCTGAGGCTGAGGCTGAGGCTGAGGCTCATGCAGGCCACTGCGACTGTCATCGCGAATGTGACTACGACTGCGAGAACAGCAGAAATCTACAACTGGATTCTCATTTGAATCTTAAGGGGGATGCTTCCAGATATGCTCCTACACATCGCTGCTAGGTTGCTTTGTCGGGATAATTGTATAACAATCGCTTGCAGTTCCAGGCGTGCGCTTCCTTCTGCCCGAATGAGCAGGGTGGTGGCGTTGTCACGTTCCTCCCCAGTTCTCACTTTCTCGGAGACCAGAGCCCAGAGGTGCGTGCTCGTCAAGTCCTTCCAGGACGGGCATTGCGAGTTGCATTGACAATGGAAGACAGGTCCCAACTTTCCCATTACAGCATTCATAACTATATGCTTTCCCGTGAAGATCAAGAACTACTGACAGAACTTATCGCGGCGGATTTGGTGGAGGCACAGGCGAACCCCACCAAGTCCCTGGTCCTGGTCAGCGGAGACTTCAATTTTGCGTGCGTGTCCCCGCGCAAGGAGCCAGACGCCGAGGTAGATGAAGCATCCCATCGATGTCTTCAGGATTGGCGAACCTCCCAGGAGAGAACCCCCATGAGAGCCATCGGGAAAATGGTCGAGATCGAGGTCCCCGAGCCCTCCCATCACTTCGCCCCCAAGCGGATGCTCACCTACATCGACAGGAAATTCGTCTCGCTCCCAGGGTGGCTGCGCGCGCAGTTGAATCTTGCAGGAGCGGTGGTCGAGCCGCCTGAACTACTGAACCGCCCGGGGTCTCCGATCATGGACCTGTTCGGGCGGCTGTTTGCCATGGGAAACCTGCTCCTGGCAGCGAGCGCCCTGTTCCTCCTGAGGTTTGTGATCGACCCGAGTACCGGCAGCTCTTGGAGAAAATCGAGGAGCATTGTGATCAGAGTGGGCTCACTCCACCGCTGAGGCTGGAATTTCAGACCCAGATGATGCTGGAAGCGGCGAAGCTCGCCCGCGAGAGCCTCATCTCCAAGACGCCCGACTCCCTATTCGCGCGTTTGGCGGTGATCAACGGGATCGGCCGAGCAGTCTGGCGGCGCGATGTTCGGCATGCCCAACAGCTCTGGAGGTCTCACGAATCAGGCAAGTATTTCCTTGGGATCGACCCGCTGGAGGGGGCAGTGGAGCTAATTGATGCTCGTGAGTTTCATCGTCGTTCGAACTCGATCCACGAGCTGATGTCGATGCAGAAACAGGCTGCCCTGAGAAAAACCATCTCCGACGCGACCGACGGGATTGCGAGAACGAAAGCCAGCTGGAAACTGAAAAGTACGATTCCACGAAGTAGACTCTGGAGCCCTTTTGGGCGCAGGATGTCCCTGCAAGGGATCAGGACAACGGACGGCCAGTCTGTTGTTGCCGAGCCTGGTGCTGCTCTCTCGCTGCTGGCCAACCAGTGGCAGCCTGTTTTCGCGAGGAAAGAGATCAACGTTCATGCTGCGCAAGCTTATCTTCGCCATCACGTTTCTGATGCCGATCTATCTGACCTTCCGCCCCCTTCCTTCGCCAACTGGAAGCTCGCCGTGAGAGATCCGAAGACAGCGCCCCAGGTCTTGGTGGGCCCCCATGCAGGGCTTGGAAAAGGCACCCGGCGGGGCTCAGTATTCTCGACGAACGGTTGTGGTGGTTACATAGTGGGAGAGTTCTGTTACCGTCTTTCAACCGCGTCAGAGGGGTCTCTATTGCTAAAGGGGAGTATGAACAATATTCTAATGGCGTCTCTCGGGCTGCAGATCAAGCCCGCCCTCTGGGGCTCAAACAATCATCACACAAGCTTATCACAGGCGCCATTTTCGAGAATCTCAGCAAGGCTCTGAAGGACAGGATTCATTTCTCGCAGAGGGGCTTCGTAAGAGGCCGCAGTTTTGGATTGAATATCTTGGAACTTGACGCCAGAAGTAGGATTGCATCTACGTGACCCGACGCCGCTGTTCGGCCCCCAGCCCTTCTGGCATTTGACTTTGGCCAGGCCTTCCCGTCGGTTGCGCGCGAATGGATTCACAGAAGTCTGGCGGCCTTTGGTGTTCCCACTCCTCTTCGTACCTATGTCGAGCAATTGTACTCTGGGGTTCGTTGCTTCGGGACGTTCGCGAGAGAATGCCGACTCCCCTTTAACATTGACGCAGGCATCATCCAGGGCTGCCCTGGATCAGGAGTTCCCTTCGCCATTGCCAGCCACCCGTTCCTGGTTGACTTCTGGAAGCGCTTGGAGCGGGCCGAGGAGCGGAACGACCACGCCGAGAGCCAGCGGCAGCGCCTGCCCGATGGCCCCCCTCGCTCTTCTCCACTCGTGACAACTCCACGGCTGAGCCTTGCGAGAGCGTGCGCTGACGACATCGGTGCCGTGGTGATGGCACTTCGTGAACTTATGCATCTGAAAGCGGTATTTGAGTGCAGTGAGGCCCTAGCATGTCATGTTCTCAAGAAATCACAGTGTTTTGTGTTTCCGTTGGCGGCGCCGTTTTGCTCCCCTCTCGTTGCCAAGCACAGACGCTGGCTTCAAAACACTGCCCCTGACTGGGGTCCTTTTTCAGGTCGCCGCCTCTGCGAAGTACTTCGGTTTCCAGTTGGGGCCGGCTGTCACTACTGATTCTTGGCGCGCGCCGATCCTGAAGTGCGCGTCGCGATGCGCCGTGATTGCGGCTGAGAACTCGCCAGCAGCCATTACCCAGTATCTTTACTCCAGTCGAGCGATCTCCACTCTTGGCTACGTTGCCCAGTTGTTTTCCCCCCCCTCCTGCCCCGTCCGGCCTTCCCCCGTCGCCCGTGCGGGGCATGCTGCCCTCGCCTCTCTCTATCGTGCCCCTCGCTGTGCCATATCGCGAGCCGCGTGGTTCAACCTCGGAGCTTGGGGTGGACCATTTGTCGCGAGTATTGAAGCTCTTTGTGCTGCCACACTGATGCGCGCAGCCATTTCCACCATCCCCGAGCATGCTGCAATTCTGTGTCAGCTGAGGGTGTTTACAGAAGAACACCGCGAGATTGTGTACCTGGTCGCGGGGAAGACCTCCTCGACCTCTTGGGCCTGCCCGCCTTTTGTAGAGACGCTTGGAGACGCCGCCGCTGGGTTCCCTCGGACCCCCTCGCTCTCTCGAGCTGGACCGATTGCTCTTGCGGCCGCGACGGAGCTTTTGGCCCTTGCCGCTGACCCCCACCCCCGACCCCCTCGGCGCATCAAGCTCTATTGGTCCAGGGTAGGCTGGCGCGAGTCCTGTCTGCGGAACACTTCCCCGATGATCTCGGTCGCGCGTTCGCTTCTCGTCTCGCTCGGTGGTTTCCTGACGCTCGTGAGTTTCTCGACTGTGTGAGTTGGGAAGAGATCCGTGCCCTGCTCCTGGATATGAGAGGGCCACTCACGAATGCCATATGGAAGACTCCCTGCCAATGCTGACACCAGTAGTGGCCGTTCTTGTAGGGCGATTCTGGATTGGCGAATTCCGGACACTTGCGAGCCCGACTCCCAATCTTGGGCCAGGCAGGCGACACGCGTTTCAGAGGGTACATATGGATTGCCTGGGCCAGAGGAAGCCGTTGTGGATCAAAAGGATTGCACGTCGATTTTGCCCCTGCCGCCATCAGGAGACGGCGCCCTCGGGGCGTCGGCGGGCGCGCTCGTTGGCCACCGCGCGCAGCAACCAGGGCGCACTGTCACTCGATGAATTGAGGGCAATTGCGTAACAGCGGGGGGATGCTAGACGCGTGAATGGTGTGATTCCTGGTGGGGCTTATCCTGCTATCTGTATACCTCTGCCATCTGGTGGGTAGTGACAATCTCGGACTCGCGCATGGGATTTGCACGTTCTGCTGCGATCTCTCGTTTCCCTTGGACCCTGGGCCGCGATGCCGACGTGAATCCAGTTTGCAAGGTCCACCGGGCGCAGCGCGCCGAGCTCGGCGCGTCTATTGCGGTGCGGCCCCCATCGCCCGCGCTTGTGCTGCAGGGGAAATGTCAAGCGAACGATGTTGTTCGTCACCTCTGCCGTCTGGATCTCGTGTGTTGAGCGCGTCGAGGTCTGGCGCCAGGCTTCGATCTCGTCGCGGTCCCGCGACAGTATTGACGGGCGTCAGTCTGGGCACCTCGATGAACGCGCGACGCGAATGGAGGCCGCCCCTACTCGGCCAATCGGATACGCTCGGGGATTAAGTCAGCATCGCGGGAATCTGGGCATTGTGGGCACGGGCGATTTTGACTAGAGCGCGTTTCGGGACCAGTTGATCGAGTTCACGCTGCAGCAGACGCGCCGCGTTTTCGATATCCTGGGGGCTTTCCAGGATCAGTTTTCGGGGCGTGCAGGTCGCGTTCAAGAGGGCCCAGGTTTCCTGGCGCATTGTCATTGGAGGGCCATGGTTGGCTAACTCCACAGCTGAGCTTGCTGCGGAGACCCCGTGTCTCGCTGCTCGGCACTGCGTCGCACGGGCGGCGATTCTGGCGCGGCCCAAGCTGCGGCAGTCGGTGCGCCAGTCAATTCTGCAGGCGGTTTACAAGGCCGCGCGGGCTTGCAGCTGTTTTTTTTTTTTTGGTTTGGGGGGGGGGGCGGGCCATTGGTGCCCCCCGGGAGGAGGGCTGCCCGAGTCTTCCTTCGGACTGATGCGCAAGTACTTGGTCGGGCGCTGTGCCATTTTATGCAAGGGGCGCGGCAGGGAGTCGATTGCCTGAACCCCGCAAGTTGGCCGCCGCTGCCTGGGCCCTTCCCGGAGAGACTGATTGACCTGATGATGTTCTGGCAACGCAAATTTATCCCACCGAGGAAGTATGTTGCTTTTGTTCCCCACATCCAAAGTGGGGTTCTTGTTTTCTCTGCACACCCCGCGCAGGAACACTCACCCCACCCCTTCTCCTCTTCTGCCTTCGCACACTCACTCACTCACTCATCATCATCACCACTCACTCACACACACTCACTCACACTCTCTCATAATCAACATCAGCATCATCACTCGCGCTCTCTCGCACGCTCAGTCACTCACATACTCATCATGATCATCATCATCATCATCATCACTCGCACTCTGTCACACGCTCACTCATTCACATACTCACCTGGAGGACGTCTCAGGCGGGAGCTTCGTCTGTGAGTGAATTGTGAGGAAGTCTCAGGCGGGGGCCCCCTCCTTATGGGGCCCGCAGATCATGTTGGTAATCCGAGCGGGTCATCCAAACCCTGTAATTGTCGTCACTTTTGGGCTCCTCAAGCTTGAGTACGGAGGAAGTCTCAGGCGGGAGCCTCGTCTGTGAGTGACTTGCGAGGAAGTCACAGGCGGGAACCCCTCCCTATGGGGCCCGCGCTTCATGTCGGTAATCCGAGCGGGTCATCCAAACCTTGTAACTGTCGTCACTTTTGGGCTCTTCAGGCCTGAATTCGGAGGAAGTCTCAGGCGGGAGCCTCGTCTGTGAGTGAATTGTGAGGAAGTCTCAGGCGGGAGCCCCCTCCTTATGGGGCCCGCAGATCATGTTGGTAATCCGAGCGGGTCATCCAAACCTTGTAACTGTCGTCATTTTTGGGCTCCTCAAGCTTGAGTACGGAGGAAGTCTCAGGCGGGAGCCTCGTCTGTGAGTGAATTGCGAGGAAGTCACAGGCGGGAGCCCCTCCATATGGGGCCCGCGCTTCATGTCGGTAATCCGAGCGGGTCATCCAAACCTTGTAACTGTCGTCACTTTTGGGCTCTTCAGGCCTGAATTTGGAGGAAGTCTCAGGCGGGAGCCTCGTCTGTGAGTGAATTGTGAGGAAGTCTCAGGCGGGAGCCCCCTCCTTATGGGGCCCGCAGATCATGTTGGTAATCCGAGCGGGTCATCCAAACCTTATAACTCTCGTCGCTTTTGGGCTCTCGCACTGCCAGAACGCCACTCCTGGGCCACATGGTGCATGCCCGGAGCCAACTGTAAGCCACTTTGTGTTCTTCGTGTCCCAGAACACCATTCCCGGGCCACATTTTGAAAGCCCGGAGCCAACTGTAGGCCACTTCGTGTTCTTCCTGAGCCTGAGCGCGGCTGCGCCCCGCTCGAAGCCCGCGGGGTTGTCCCAACGGCTTGGTCTTGCGCGCAAGCGGCTCGCGGGGTTGTCCCGACAGCCTGGCCCGCGGGGTTGCCCCAGCGGCTGCGCGACGTGGCCATTAGAGAACGCGCCTGTGCTGGCCGAGGCGGCGACGGCGCCGAGGAAAACCGATATGCGCGCTCGCGCAATGGAAAGGCGAGGCGGTGGCGGGGCGCGAAAAAAACAGGAGGGCGAGGTCGGGGGCAACGTAGGGAGCGGGGGGGGGGGCCCGCGCCAGGGCGAGAAGAAATATACGCAGAAGAGACAGTCAGGACGACTCACCAACCACGAGGACGACGGTGAGCGCTTTTTCCAGATTCGCCCAGAGGATTCTCATGTGGGGTCCTTCCGTCGGAGTAATTGTTTTCCCACCGTGCGCCTGGCCGCTCGTCGCCACGGGTCGCGCTCTGAGTGCTTGGGCGCGGGCGTGACCGGCGCGGCGGGGGCGAGCTGTTGGGGGCGCGACCGCGCAGCCCAATAAGCGCGGGGACGTCTGGGGCACGGAATGCGATTGAGCTGGCTGGCCACGCGCCATGCTGAATAAGTTGTCTTGGCTCAGCGACATCGCAAGCGCCGCTTCGTTTGGGGCTTTGGGAGGCTTCTACGGGACAGTGGCCTCTGCAGTATTGGTCGAGGAGGCCCAGGCGATCGGATTGTTTTTGCGCATGACGTGGGTCGCCGCTCACTCTGGCAGCTTGCAGTTTGTTGGTCATGGTGGTGCTGCACAGGTGGATGTCAGCTTGCTGGCGCATATCCCGACAACCCTGGCCGTGGAGGCGTTGTGCAAGTTGTCGGTTGCTGTCGCGTCGTCGCGCCGATCGTTCGTGTCCGGGAGTGTGCTTGTTGATGTATCAACACAAGCGATTGGCACTGCTTCGTTTGTCGGTGAGTGGCAGGGGATGCCGTCGTGATGAAGGAGGGGTTATTCATGCCGAGGTTGTTTCTTTCGTCGCGCATCCAAGCGCGTCGCCTAGTTCAGGCTGCGCGGCGGGAAACGGATGAGAAAAAGGCCCCCGCTTGTTTCTGAACACCGCGCGTTAGTCGCGTTTCTAGGGCTGCGACGCAGCCGTGGAAGAGGAAGAAACAAAAAGAAAGAAAGGAAGAACAACAACAAAAAAAAAAAACGATATGCAGGGGCTCCGCAGCCAGGGGCGCATCAATCCGAGCTGGTAAGACCTTCAGACTCTCTGGGAATCAAGAGCGCTTGATGTCGTGGTGACTAACGTTCCACAGGCGGGCCGCGGGCTCGCGGCCTCCGTATTTGCGCTTGCCGGGCCCACTCCGTTTCGAATTCCCGGCGCGCGGGCGGCGCCTGCTCGGGATTTGTGCAGGGGCAAGTCTGGGGCAGCGGCTTGCTGCGGCACGTTGCGACCCGTGGGTGCTTGGGCGACCGCGCCGCGTCGCCGCGTCGCCGGCCCATGTGGGCCTGCTCACGTTGGCCGCGATAGGTTGGAGACCTCTGACGGCCAGATCAGCCCAGTGCAGCGGCGGTTCCACCATCGACCGGCTGGCGAATGCGCCGCTGATGATAGAGGATTGCAGAAGTGCGCGACGAGGGCATTGGGCCGACGCGCGGGCCCTGCAGTCGAGGCCCAGGCGCAATTCTGCCCATTGCAAGCTTCTTCCCTGGGAAGGCGCCTCGGGGCCCATGAGCGGGCGGGCCCCTGGGGCGTGGACCTAGCGTCGCCAGCACTGCGCCAGAAGCGCGCCTGCTCTTTGCATCTGGACAGAGACCATCTTTAAGACACGCGGGCTTGCCGAGGGCGATCCCCGTCAGTTTTGCATGGCTGACCCAGACATACTCTGCCAGCGGTGATTCCGATGCGAGGCGTTCGAAGGAGATCGCCGCGAGCACCCGTCTCCTCTGCGCCGCGACGCTGCGCGGCAGGCCAACGCGTGGAACCTTGATCTTGAGGAGTGCGTTGCGGGAGCTCTTCCACGACCCAGGAGTTGAGGCCCCTTCCACGCATTCGCTATGCGCGCGCCGTCTTGGGCCAATCGCGCCTGGGTCCGGCGATGTTCGAGGATTTATTGTCAGGTGGATCGGCGATGGTTCCCATATGCGACTCTCAGCGCAATGGCCTTGGACGTGAATTCAGCGCTGCTTTCCGACCTGCCCCTTGACGACGCATCCCCCGTGCAGCGGTTTAAGGGCAATGGGCATTGCGCCGACGGGATGGCGGCGGAGTTCGCTGACCCGTTTTCCGGGTTTGGGATCTGCTTTTGACTGCGTAGGTCTCATGTGCGCGGTTCGGACGGGCCAGGTAATGCCCCCCTCATGGCTGGAGGGACCATATTTGGGGCCTGCTGTGGGGATGTGCTTGAGGTTGGTGTCCGCGATGGAGAAGCCAGAGGCCTTGCGACGGCCGCTGACGTCTACGTTGGCGCGCGCGGCGATCTGGGGCGCCTCGGCAACGAGCACGCGCGCAGCGATGCCGGAACAGGTGATGAGGCTCACCCAATGCCTGAACTGGAGGTTCTGGCGTGCGACATCATTTGCACTTTGCGGCCAGGCATCGTTCGCTGGGGAGCTATCGGCTGATCAAGGTTGAGCGCGCTCGCACGTTTATCTTGTGCGCGAGCTGACGCGAGACGCGGGGGCCGATCCGCCGGGGAGGGCGCTCGCCGGGGCAGGGAGGTTGATCGAGTTGGTCTTGCCGTCTGGGAGCCGCGGGTTGATTTCAAGGAACCTTGTTTTTTCGGGCGCCATGCGGCTTTCTTCCAGGGGGGCCACAGAAGTTGTCAGAGCTCCGCACCGCCCGTTTGCGTCGCTGGTGGAAGTCGTGCGGGGGTTTGGCGGGTGTCTTGCCTCGCGTCTGAAGTGTGGTTGTCGTGCCTGGTCAGACGCGGCGTCTTCTGGCTTCTTCGCGCCCAGGGCGTCCGCCCGCCAATGGATTCAGAAAGCTGATGCCGAGGTTTACCCGTGGGAATTGCCCGAACTGGCTTCGGCGGCGTCGGGGGTGAATTTGCGCGCGCCATCGGCCCCCCCGCCCACCTTCGAGAGGAGATCTGGCCGCCGTCATTCGCTCGTCGCGCACGGGAGTCCTGATCGCGAGGGGCGGGGGGGCAGACGAGCCCCTGAATCTGTCGATGGCCTCTGGCAGGGGAAGCGGGGCGTTCCCCAGTTCTCTTCCAGGTTTGGCCTGGCCATGTCTGTTCAGGCCGAGACGCGCGCGCGGACCGCGAGGCCTGAGCCTTCTCGCTGTCTGGGGGCGGGTGGCATTGACGCCTTCTTCCGCAGTGAGTTGCTTGGAACAAGGATGACACAGATAATCACCTGAAGAAGAGGGAATTTTAAAAGAAGGAGGGGGAGGAGAGGGAATCTGATAAGTGTATAGTCGGGCCAGCCAGTCGAGCAAGGCAGAGGGCCCCACCCACTTCCACCCTTCTTCCCCGGACATAATGGTCAAGTGCGGCACATGTGGACATTGGGGCCGGGGCGCGTCCCACCTCGCAAGCGGAAGGCGCTCGCGCGCCGCGCCGGCTCCGACGACTTGGCGAAGGGAGAACTACACGGGTTGCGCGCGGTCGGGAGCGGCGCAATTTCCGATGGGCGCGGCGAAGACGAAACATGCGCCGTGTTGTCACGCACTGCCACTTTCACTTGCAATCTGCGAGGCATTTGGGCGAGGTCCGCATTTTGCCCGCTCTCGCGCGGCCCCGCTGCTGCTTTTTATTTAGCGCATTTCGGCCTTTGCGCCGCGCCCGCGCTGGAACGCCGCTGCCGAGCGACGCGCGCATCGAATTTGGGCAAAAGCGACAGCAGTCGCCCATTCGCGCGGGCCCTTCAACAAACCAGCGAGTGCAGCAGATGCGCCGCGCCGAGGCGGGAACGCGTCTTCCATGCGAAACCTGCACGGCGCCAGGGCGAGAACTACAGGTACACCCGCTCGCGCGTCGACGATATCTCGGCCGCCGAATGTTCGAGGCGCCACAGCTGGAACGCAATGCTCTAGAACATCGGCGCGGCACCGATACCACGACGACGACGACATGTTGGCTTTCCGCGCGGGAGGTGCGCCCCGCCCCGTTCTTGGCGCGCGATTTTTTTTTTGGGGGGGAAATTGGCGAAATAATGTTTATGGTGAGGCGAAAGCATTGTGATCGTTTTCATATTCATTGTTTTGCTGTTCGGCGCGGACCCCCGCACCCCCCTTTCTGGTGTAGGTTGTGGCTTTTCTTGCCCCCCAAAGAAGCAGCAGGTGGTGTGCCCCCTCCCCCCCCCCCTTTGGAGCAGGTGGGGTGTCTGTCCGTCATAGGACGTACTGTTGCAACCCGTCTCATTAAACGGAAGTCCGGGGCCGAATCCCCCCCTCTCCCCCCTTATCCGCCCAATGTCTAAACGGTGGCTAAGACAACGCTCGCGTTGATGTTGCATTGTTATTGCGAAATCCTTACGGCTAGCGCCGCCGCCCCAGAATGGAGACGACGATGACGATGACGACGACGACGACGACGACGACGACGAGCGCTTTCGGGTGCCTCTTGACGGCAGGCGCCGAAAAAGAAAACGCCCACATTGATTTTGCATTGTTGGTTGAGTGGCCAGATAGGGGCCACTCTGGTTTGGTTACCATCGGCCTGCGAGGTTGCAGACCGGGAGTGTGGATTCCAGCAAGGAAGAATCAGAGTCCCAGGACGATGCCCAATGAAGGAACAGGAAGACGAGGAGGCGCAGGAGGAGGAGGAGGAGCACGAGGAGGAGGAGGAGGAGGAGGAGGAGGAGGAGGAGGAGGAATAATCGGAGGACGCGACGGGGGAATTGGTTTGGTTAGTGGCACCGATACGGGGGGTGGTTTCGTGGTTGCACGCACTGGGGCGTCTTTTTATTTTTTCGCCCGTTTCCCAGCCCCGGGATTCTTTCAGCGGTTGTGCCTCGTCGGGAGGCGTCCAGGTGTGCCTGAATCGTTCCCGACGGCCGACGGAGAGCCGAGCTATGATTTGAAAGGCAGGGGACACCGCTAGGTGGGGGCAGCGCTCAGGGGTGGACGCATTGGCCTACAGTTGCCCCTTGATCGCTGATAGGGTTTCGATAAGCCACACGCCCAGGAGCGTATGGGGATTCGCTGACGTGGGTTCATCGCCGAAGTATTGGGGAAGTGTCCCCGATTCAGGTTCGATGTTTCCCCCCCCCGGCCGTGCTGCCCCTGACGTCCCCCCCCGGGAATCACCGACCCCGAGTCTCGAGAATCGTAGATTGAGGCGCGTGGAGGTTAGCCACGGGTCCCGCTTCCATGCAGAATCGGCGCGTCAGTTGGCAAAATCAGGCGGATCGGGCTACGTAATGTTTTGGGGTGTGGTTTCCCCGATCCATGGATCTGGCGACCAATTCCCAGTTTGACGTTTCCATAATATATGTTTCCATGTGCCCGACAAAGGATTTATCCAGTAGCGGTGTTGCTTGTATCCGCCACCGCGCTTGGTGAATTCGCACTGTCAAGTCGCAGCGATGCCTGGGCGTGGCGTTGCGTGGTGTTCGTGCTGCGTGCAGATGCTCAGCTCACTTCGGGTGGCTCACAGGCAGTCTCGCTGCCGCTCTGAGTCGGCTTGAGTCGCAGGTTAGTCTCTCAGGCACTTGGGGCCAGTGGTGTTTCAGGACAGCCTGGGTCGATTCAAGGACTTTGTGTGGCATACTTGGGGTTACGTTCGACCGGCGGCGATGAAACTGGGGTGGGCAAAGCATCAAGCACATCGACATCATTGGTTGTTATTGTTGACGCGTGTGCAGAATGTGTCCAAGCCCACATGGTTCGGCGGCGAGCGAAGGGGGGAAGTGAGAAGGAGAAGGTCTTCTCAGAAAGCGGCGGGACTTCTCAGGGGTCCTCGCGCTCTCTGAGGAGGCGTGTTCTTTGTCTTCGGGCAAGGCTTAGGAAGCTTCTCAGAAGCCTGGGGGACTTCCTCGCCTCCCTCCCCCTCGCGCGCCGCCACATGGGTTGTGTTGGCGCAGCCCGACCCAGCCCTACACCTTAGGCGATGCTTAAGAAAACCTAAGTTTTCGTCCAGAGTCTCGATTATTCTTAATTTTTAAATGTAAATCCCAAGATTTTGATAGAAGTTCTGGGTTACATTCAATTTCTGAGACTATGAATTTCTTAACCCATGATTTCTTAAGCATTTCGCAGGGTGTACCAGCTTGTGCGCTCGCCGAGCCCGTGACAGGAGAGTGTGCCCGACGAGCGTCCATCCATCGCCAGTCATGGCCTGGGCCCCCCACCGCGCCCGCGACGTGCGGCTTCGCTCTCGGGTGGCCTCTTCACTGCTCTGTTGACGACGCGTCGCCCATCCCGGGCCGACCCCTTCAGTGCCGTAGACGTGCTCACAGCGATGCAGGCAACGGCGGTGCAGGTTTCGGCATCGTGGGAGCGCGTGCCTCGTGCTTTCCTACTATTCGCAGTGTCCTTCATGCAGGAAAGTGTAGTTCGTGATCTCCTACGGCTTGGTTCCAAACATCACCGTTGAGCAGCATCGCCGTTGGCCCAGCCTTGGGAGATTGGGAGGGGGATTAGGACGGATCGGCGGCGAGCCAGGGGGGAAGTGAGAAAGGGCGGGTCGTCTCAGGAGTCTCGGAAGACCCCCAGCCTTCTGGCAAGTTTTCTGAGCCCTCTCTGAAGACGCAGGAAAAACCTTCCGAGAAGGCCGGAAGCCTTCTGAGAAGCCCAGCCGCCTTCTGCGAAGTCCTTCTCCTCCTCACTTCCCCTTTCGCTCGCCGCCAAGCAAACCGATGCAGCCCTGCCCAACTTGTGCGCTCGCCGAGCCCGAGGCAGCCAAATGTGCCCGCCAAACGTACATTCATCGCCAGTCGGGTGCATTCTGCGAAGGCCCTATCCTCCTCGCCCCCCCCCCTCGCTCGCCGCCGAGCAGGGGGAGGGGGGAGGAGGAGGAGGAGGAGGAGGAGGAGGAGGAGGAGGAGGAGGAGGAGGAGGAGGAGGAGGAGGAAGGAGGAGGGGAAAGAGGAGGAGGAGGAGGAGGAGGATGGGGAGCCAGGAGGAGGAGAGGAGGAGGAAGGAGGAGGAGGAGGAGGAGGAGGGAGGAGGAGGAGGACGAGGAGGACGAGGAGAAGAGGGCGGGGGAGCAGGAAGAGGAAAAGGAGGAGGGGAGAGGAGGAGGAAAGAGGAGGAGGGGAGAGGAGGAAAAAGAGGGAGGAGGAGGAAGAGAAGGAAGATGGGGAGGAGGAGGAGGAGGAGGACAAGACAAGGAGGGGAGGAGGAGGAAGGGGAGGAGGAGGAGGATGGAGGAGGAGGAGGTGGATGATGAATGAATGAGGATGATGATCGATGATGAGGAGGATGAGGATGGAGGAGGAGGAGGAGGAGGAGGAGGAGGAGGAGGAGGAGGAGGAGGAGGAGGAGGAGGAGGAAGAGGACGAGGAGGAGGAGGAGGAGGAGGAGGAGGAGGAGGAGGAGGACTGCGCCACGGCGCGCGCCCTGCTGGGCCAGGACGGCACGCCCCTTGGCGCCCCCTGCCAGAACCGCACTCGCACGGGCCAGCGAGGTGGACAGCAGTGCGGGGAGCCCCTGTGCTGCAAAGCGCGCCACGCCTACCGGTGCGCATGCGGCGGCGGCGTAGTGGCGCGCAGCCGGGCTGTGGAAGACGCGTTGGAGCGCATCCACAGGGAGTGCGGCTGCCACACCGCGCGCCAAGTCCCCGTCCCCACATGGGACCGCTGGAAATGGCGCCGCGCGCACCGCAACGCACGGGGCACGACGCTCGACCCGCCCGCAGGGCCATGCAGCGGGTGCGGGGCGCCCTTGCAGAACGAGCGCGAGGAGGCCATCCTGGACCTCGAGGCGCAGGCGCCGAGATGCCCGCGCCAGTTCGCGGACGTCACCGTCCGGCACGCCGTGCCTGGCGATGCCGAGCACTTCGCGGCAGCGGCGCAGAGGGACGGCGCCGTGAACGCAGAGGCCGAGGGCGACAAGCGGCGCCGCTACCCGGCCGGGCGCGCGCCGTGGTCCGTCCTCCCCCAGGCCTTCGAGACGGAGGGCCGGCACGGCAGGGCCGCTTTGCGCCACCTGCGGATGCTGGCGCGGAGCCTCGCCCAGGAGCTGGGGGAGGAAGAGGGCAGCTCCGCAGTCGCCAGCGCCCTGACGCAGCGCTGGGGTGCCGAACTGTCCGTCGCGTTGCACGGGGCGACGGTGCGGCAGCTGCGCACGAGCCTCGGCGGTGACCGGGCGGCCGGCGTGGCTGCCCTCCGCGAGACGGCGGCGGGTTGAACCCGGGCGTGCTGCGGCGGCGGGCCGAATCGGCGCCGAGGCGCAGCCGTGCGGCGGTGGTGAAGCTGTTCAACCTCATCGTCGCGCAGCCCGCGGTGCTCAGAGGGTGCGGCGCGCTTGTGATCTGACCCGCTTCATGATCGCAGGAGGAGGAGGAGGAAGAGGAGGAGGAGGCGAAGGAGGAGCAGGAGGAGTAGGAGGAGGGGGAGGCGGGAGGGGCCACCAAAACCAGACGCGCGCCGCGGGTCTCGGCCCCGCTGGCTGGTTCCCACTCCTCGATGCCTCTCTCGCCTCCTCCTGGCACGGGAAGTCGCCAGGAAGAGCAACCCGACGAGGGCGTCTTGCTAGATTCAGAGTTTGGCAGGCTTCTGTTTGGTTGCGAGCGAATTTGGCTCCCCCTCCTCCTCCTCCTCCTCCTCCTCCTCGTTCTCCACTTCCTCCTCCTCCTCTTCCTCTTCGATCCTCGATCCTCCTCCTCCCCCTCGTCCTCATTCCCCGTTTCCTCCTCCTTTTCCTCCTCCCCCTCCTTCCCCCCTGCTTGGCGGCGAGCGAGGCTATCGCAGAAGGCGGCGTGACTTCTCAGAAGCCCCGGCGTTTTCCGAGAAGTTGTTTCTTTGTTTTCGGGGAAGGGTTTTTTGGTCAGAAGGCCAGGGGACTTCCTAGCCTTCTGAGGAGGCCTTCTCCTAGTCACTTCTCCCCTTCGCTCGCCGCCCCCGTTTTGCTAGATTCAGAGCTAGCCAGGTTCATTTTCGTGTTACGCCGATCTCCCCAAGCCCGCAGTTTTTTCTTCATGGTTCGGGCCGACACTCGAAGAACAAACAACGCCATAAACATACGCTTGTGGCGTTCCGCGCGGATTTGAAGGATCCGCGCTGGGTTGCCCTGGGCGGCGCCGCCAGGGTCCAGCGCAGATCCAATAAATCCGCGCAGACCAACCGTTTATGGTTATGCCGTTGTTTCTTTTCTAGTTTGGCTAGAGACACAGTTCGGCGGTTTTTTTTTCATGGCACGTCGATCCCCCTAACCCCGCTGTTTTCCATTCGTGGCTTGGACCGACGTGGCGTTCAGGCGGGTCCCGATCTGCGTGAAGTCCAGGTTCTTGTCGGGCCTCGCCGCGCCCGCCTCCCCCTCCATGCGCGTAAACTTGCGAAGTCGAACGTGAACTTGCCTCCCAGGTGTGCTCATGGCATGATGATCGCCCCTCGCCTCAGTTTTCTACCCCGCCCCCTTTTTTTCGTCCGCGCCTGAAGGTGAGCTTCAGCCTCGGCGCTTGCGCGCTGCTCGCGCTCTGGTCCGAGGAGGGCCTTCGTCACGCCACGTCACGCCTCGCCCGTCGTCCTCCTCGTCGTCGTCACGGTCGTGGTCGTTTTTCTTGTGTTGTTCGTCGTCGTTGTCGTCTCCGTCGTCGTCGCCGGCGTCGTTCAGAGGAGGACGTAATATATTGATACCGCTACGGTTCCCTCGTCGTGGCGGCTGGATTCGCCCCGTAATTTTGGTCAGAACGCACCCCAGGAAAAGGTCTGTGGAGCATCGGTGTCGACATCTTTTTACTCCCTCAGTTGCGGTTGTCTTGCTCGCTGTAGTGGTGGGCGGCGGGGGCCTGCAGTCAAGAGCGAGGGTGTCCCCCACAGGAGGGTGAGGACACGATCGTGTTTGACCTGGCCGAGCAGTGCATCCGGCGGCGTGGCCCGCACCTGGCCCCCGACGGAGAGGAGCAGCTGGCGGCGCCCGCGGCGGCGGCGGCGGCAACGGCGGCCGCGTGACCCGCTCCTTGCGAACCGTCGGCGCGGGAGAAGCTGCAGCACCGTCAGAGATCTCGAGGGGCACGACTTTTCCTCGCAGGCGACTTTGCGCCCGCCCAATCCCCGAGTTACGCCCGAACAGCTAGGCCGCTCAGAAGCGGGGTGAGACTCTGGGCTGCATTTCTGGGGCGCTTTTCGGACCCACTCCTGTCGAGGATGGACGCCCCCCCCCCCCATTGGATACCCCGAGTCGGTCCACAAGTCCTGCGGCCCATCGAAAAACCTTTGAAGCTTGGAATTGGGGTCGTCATAGAGCGGATACCCATGCCCAGAAACACCCTGCTCGCATCCAGGGTGCCCTGGGCTTCTTGCGTGTGGACGGTTTTGCCATGGAAAGCGCGACGTTCCCACGTCAAAAATCCATGAACGTCCTGGGGTCTCAGGATCGGGTTTCTTGTGGAAGGTTTCCTGTTGTCGGGCTCCTACTGTACTCCCCGCTCTTTCTTTATGGGGAAACGGGGTTCCTCCTCGCTCCACCTCATCTTCCTCCTCGGTCCTCCTCCCGCCTCCTCGATCCCCCGCCCCTCTCCTCCCACCTCCTCCTCTTCCTCCTCCTACTCCTCCTCGTCAGCCTCCTCGTCCTCGTTGATCCTCCTCTTCCTCCTCCTCCTCCTCCTCCTCCTCCGCCTCTCTCCTCCTCCCCTCCTCCGCCTCTCTCCTCCTCCCCCTCCTCCTCCTCCTTCTCCTCCTCCTCCTCCTCCTCCGTCTCCTCCGTCTCCTCCTCCTCCGCTTCCTCCTCCTCCCCGTCGATCCTCCTCCTCTTCCCCCTCCTCCTCGTCGATCCTCCTCCTCCTCCTCGATTCTCTGCCTCCTCCTCCTCCTACTCCTCCTCCCTTTCCTCGATCCTCCTCCTCCTCCTCCTCCTGCTCCTCCTCGATCCTCCGCCTCCTCTTCCTCGATCCTCCTCTTCCTCCTCCTCCTCGATCCTCCTTTTGCTACTCCTGGATCCTCCGCCATCGTATTCTCCTTCTCTTTGAGCCTCCTCCTCCTCCTCTCCCGCCTCTCTCCTCTTCCTCCTCCTCATTTTCCTCCTCCGCCTCCTCCTCCCCGTAGCCATTTTGGCTCAAGGGGCCTGCTCCTGAACTTCCCAACCTCGCTCGAGTGCGGCCACAGGGGCCATTTTGCAGTCACGGCACCCCTGCAACAGGTGCCAATCCGTCTCCTTTTTTGGTTTCATATTTTGGGCAGGGCTTCCATGGCCTGGCGCGACCTCGCCCCATGGCGCAACGGCGGCGGCGGCGGCTGGCGCGGCCGCGGTGGTGCCAAGATGGGCGGCGGCAAGAAGCAGAAACAGTATGACGTCTGCTCCGCATGTCGGCACTGGGAGTATCGGGCCTACGGCAACTGGTGTTGCTCGAAGTGTTGTGGCCTCTACACCGGAGACGCTGCAGGAGCCCCTGGTGGACGTCCTGGCGGGGGTGGAGGAGCACCTGCCCAAGCTGTTCAAGGAGATGACGGTGCTGATCTGCGTGCTGCAGCGCAGGTGCTCTTGGTTGCCCGCCCTGAGCTGCAAGGGCAGCTTGGGGAGTTCGTGCAGCCTCCTCCGCAAGAAGTTGTTGAGTGGTCTCAGGCGCAGCTCAATGATGGTGCCTGTACTGAACGTACACGTCTCGCCCGTGAGGTGGAGAACCAAGCTCGTGCTGTCCGTCTTGCGTCCCAAGACCTGCACCAACGCAGCTCCAAGGCCCAGCGCTTGCAGGAGCAGTTGGAAGAGGCGCAGGCTGCCACGCGGGCGGCCCAGGCCACGGAGCAGGAATCGCAGGCTAAGAAGAAGGTTGCGGACGACGCCGTGGCCGCTTTCAGTGAGGCCGACTGGATCGCCAACAAGCGGCAGGAGCTGGCTGCTGCAGCTGCCGCGGCTCGCGATGCGGGCGCGCGGGCGGCTCAGCCGCAGCCCCCGCCTGGCGCTGCCCCTGTGGGCGGCGCCCCCGCGGGGGGCAGGGGCGGTGCTGCTACTGCGGACGGCGCCGCAGGTCGACCTGCGGGTGGGCGTGGTGGCGGTGATGGTGACGTTCGTATGCAAGGTGATACTCCTGAGCTTGTTGGCTATGATGATGATCAATTGCGAGATTTCTTTGCAGATCGGCAGCTCCCTTTCGACTTCGTCAAGCGCTTCGTGGGGATGCAGCGGCAGATCTTCGAGGTACCGTCGTCGGAGGCAGGCCCGGATGCTGGCTCTGATGCTGGCGATTTGCCTGCCGATGCTGCCGACGAGCTGGCCGCCCTCAAGAAGCGCTCCCTCGAGGGCGCCATCGGCGTGGAGGACCAGGACCGCATGGAGGAGCTCATGTCTAAGAAGCCCCATGCCCGCGCTGCTAAGCGCATGCGACGTGCCCAGGAGTCTGTGGGAGCTCAGTTCAAGGATCTGTCCAAGGCCGCGGTCCAGCAGATGCCGCAGTCTGAGCTTTGACAGTGAGCGGCATGTGAGGCTTTTGTTTTGCAATATAACCCGTTGGAGCGTGCTGGCTAGATATTTTCTTGCTGGCTTACATGGTAAGGCTGACGCCTTTCTGTTCTGTGAACACCGCCAGCTCCCCTCTGAGCTGAAAGATGCTAAGCGGCATGTGGCCGCCATGAACTGGCGGCCCCATTTCCTCCCTGCTACCCCTTCCCCTGGGGGTGGGGCCCATGGGGGGGTTGGGGCCGCTGTTCACAAAGGTTTGTATTGTAAACGGTTCCTGGGGCATGACCGCGTCACCCGTGAGGTCGGTGCTGGAAACGGTTGGATGTTTCTTGAGTTGAAAACTCTTAAGTGTACTATAGGTGTAGGTGTCGTCTATATGGTCGCTGACTTGGGGGTCTCGGGTGAGAATATACGTAAGATGAGACACATCAGTAACTTCGTGAATTCTCTCACTATACCGTGGCTCATCGTTGGCGATTTCAACTTTGACATTGAGCTGATGCAACTATGCGGGTCTCTGAAGATGACCCAGGGCAGAGCTTTGCCACCCGTGGGTGTGAGTTACACGTGCAGTATGGGAAAGGGTACGCTGATTGATTATGTCGTGGCCAGTGAGGCCCTGGCGCCGTACCTGAAGGTGTCTAAGTATCCTGCGTCCCCTTTCAAGACGCACTGTGCTCTGGACATCCGCCTGCCTCACTCCGCGCTGCTGCAGCAGCTGTGCAAGAGGGTGAAGCCGCTCAGTTTTCCTACTGTGGAAGGCCCCCGCTTGCCATGGGCGCATTATCGTGCTGCAGCCTTGTCTCGGTGGCGCGTGGGGCATCATCCGTGCCCTCGCCTTGTCCCTCACGTTTGTAAGCACGTGTCAGTTTAACTGACGTCGCCGTATCAGATGTGGTCCAGGGCGACTGAGGACACGTGCATGCTGCGCGAGCACATAGAGCACGAGCATGCGTATGATTGCTATGTTGGGCGTGGCACGCACATGAGTATGCGGCGTACCACACTTACTGATCATCGTAACATGTCGGGCAGTTTCTCGGAACCGATCCTCCTGTTTTGGCCCAAGGTTTCACAGAAGCTGTATGAGTTACGGGTGGCAGTACAGCACGGGTACCATCATATGCGTACTGGATTGGCTCGGCGTCTCTCTGCCCTGGGCCAGCGTGTAGATGGATATACCTCGTGCTTACCTGCTGACCAGTTTGCTGCTGAGTGGCGAGCTCAGCTCTTAGATTTAACGAGCATCGGTCCCGCCCGATGCCAGGAACTGATCGATCGGTGCTCGTGTGCCCTCACCAAAGCTTGGCATGCGGCCAGGAGCTCCTCGGCTAAGGCTGTCAAGGACTGGCTCCTGGGGGCCCTGCCGCACGGGGCTAAGAAGGCCCATGCTTGGCTGAAGCGTGACCAAGGTGACCCGCTCGAGTACTCCGTTGCGCCCGAGGGCGCGTTGCAGTTGCCAGGGGAAATGATGGCTCACCGTGTTAAGAAGTGGGGCCGCTTTTGGACTGCCAGCCCATCCCAAATCGAGCTGCTTGGGGAAGCGTTGGATGAGCTTCGCGTTCGGGCTCTTGACATGGCCCATGAGCTTTCTGACATTGAACCTAGGGATGTGTATGCCGCGAGCCGCATTTTCTCTGAAACTACGGCGGTTGGGGTGGGCCACTGGAGGCCCCGCGATTTTCCCCAGTTGGATCCCCGGGCCCTCTGTGCCCTTGCTGAACTTCACACCGCGTGCGAACGGGCCATGGTGTGGCCTTCCCAGATTTTCTTGGGAATCATTGCCCTCCTCCCTAAGAGTGCCACTGACGAGCGCCCTGTGTGCAAATGCCCCACCCTTTATCGGGCGTGCTGTAAGATTCGCGGGGCTTTCTTGGAGGACTGGTCCCAGGGCAAATTGGAGTTTTGGGATGATGCTGTCAGGGGGAGCTCTGCTCTGCAGGCGGCGCTTCGGAGGGAGATCTGCCATGGGGTTGCTATGTTCGAAGGCCAGAAGAGTGTGGCAGCGCACTGGGACCTCACTAAGTTCTTCGACACAGTGGTACCAGCGCGGCTTGTCTCTTTGGCCTGCCGCTTGGATTTCCCGCCCCACCTGCTCTACCTCGGGCCCCTGATCCACGTGGCTCCTCGCATGCTCGAGTTCTCTGGGTTTTGTTCTGATGCGATAGCTTCTGGCATTGGGGCGCCCCCTGGGCGCGCGCAATCCATGTCCTACATGATGTGCATCATCGGTGCCAACCTGGTGTGTCCACTCGTTCCTATGTCGATGACCTGCCGCAGGTGGCCCAAGGTAGTGCGGATGAGGTCCGCCGACAGCTTCTCTCTGCTGCTGTCCACCCCGGCCACCCTCTGGAGTCAGTGGATCTGATTCTGTCCGACAAGTTTGCCATTGTTGGTAACAATCAGCCGCTCACTTCGTTGCTCTTCAATGATCTAAGGTCTGCTGGTTTTAGGTTGAAGTTGGCGAGTGCGACTCGCGATCTTGGGACCTCTACTACTGCTGGCAAGCGACGATCCGTGGACACCATCAAGACACGTAGACGCGTTGCGGCCATGAAGGCTGGCACGGCTCGGTACCTGAAAAAAGTTGGTGAGGAAGGCCTCGAAGTTGCATAAACCTGCTGCCTTGGCCGTGGGGGCTTGGGGGCACCAAGTGGTTGGTTGGTCTTTCCCCGATTCAGGTCCAGAACGTTAGGGGCCAGGCTGCGGTGTGTTCTGGTGCTTGGCATGCTGGGGTTTGTTCTACTGCGATTCTTGTGACCTTCATGGAGGACCTCGGAGTGACCCCATTTACCGACTTCGGCGTGGGCATCTGGAAGGTTTTGCTTCTGCCTGGGCCTCCCTGGACACCGATTCCAAAATCAAGGCTTCCGTGCTTTGGAGGAGTACGGTGAATGAATGAGTACTCCACCATACCTGCTAACAATATATGGCGACGTGTGCGTGGCCCCGTTGCGGCTACGGTTGCAGTGTTACTCGATCTGGGATGGCTGCCTCTCTCTCCTGCACGCTGGCGTGACGGTCGGGGCGAGCTGCTCCAGCTGGGCCAGCCAGATTTCCGAGCGCACCTCCGCCGCTCTATTCAGCATTCTTGCGACGCCTTGATTTGGCGCAAGGCAGCTGAGCACTACCTTGGAGGAGGTATTGGAGGAGGAGTTGATTTTACCGGTATTCGGAAGGAGTACCAGAGGATGGGGAGAGAGTTGGATTATGAAGGACAATCCATTCTATTGAACACCATATCTGGAGGGTTTTGGATTGAAGCACGGCTTCATCATGCAGGTTATGATACAGCTGCTGCAGGCATCTGCGTTCGGTGCGGCGAGAAGATGGAGACCCCGCACCGTTGTTTTTGGGGATGTCCCATGAACGAGTTTAACCCCGACACAACGGTGGCTGATTCGGCCCATCTTGCTGAGCGTGCTGCTCAGGATGACTGTCCTGCTCTCTGGTGCCGTTGGCTCATGCCGCTTGATCGCACCACTGGGCACCTTCCCGACCCGCTGGATCGCACCTGGTTCTGGGGTTCGTTCGCTGATCGCGAAGTGAAGGAAGGGGGAGTTTGGGGGATTGACGGATCGGGGGGGGAGGTTTGTCAAGGATGCCAGACTGAGAAAGTGCGGGTGGGCGTGCGTGCGCTTGTCCGCCACCCTTGATGGCATCGACGGCGGCTTTGCAGGCGCCCTCCCAGGCTCCGACCAGTCGTCCCCGCGCGCGGAGCTCCTCGCGTTGATTTTCGTATTCAGATATACGTTGGGCCGAGTTTTGATGTTCTGTGAGTATCTCCCTGTGGTGCGGGGTTTTCGCAGGCCGCGTGCGGCCTTACGTGGGTGTGGTTTGATTGATCTGCGGGTGGTTCTCTGGCAAGTTTTGGACCAGCGCGAAGGAGAGGTTGACCTCTGATGGACCAAAAGCCACCCCACGGAATCCCAAGTCAGCGCCCTTTACCTCACTCGTGTTGAGCGCCTTTTGAATGGTGCTGCTGATTCATGTGCAATCGAGGCGGCTAAGAGGGCCGAGGTTCCCGAGGTGTGCTCGGCACGTACCTTTTTGCAGGATGAGCTGCATGCGTTTACTCTCAGGCGGCTTGTCGCCATCCAGCGCGACGTGTTCATGACTTGTGCACGGGACAGCGTGCATGCACGAGTGGGGCGTGACGAAGGCCCCCAGCACGTGCGGCGGAGGGGCGGGCGGTCCTTCGCGCAAGAGCGCGTGGCGCGCGTGCGCGGGAAGGGACATTGCCCCGTTGTGCTCCGCACGCTGATCAAGTGTAGCATGTGCCAATGTAAGTTCAGTGCACGAGGCGCGCTGGCTTCCTTCTGGCCTGATCAGTGCCAGGGTAGCCGCTTTGCCCGCACTTCTGCGCCGCTGAGTGAGGGCGAGGATGAGGTTTCTCCTGGTTCTGTTCTTGAGGGTGCTGGCGCTCATCCTTTGGCCACCCACTGCCACGGGACCCATTCCTTGTCCGTGCTGAATGGCATTTTGTTTTGTTCTGCCTGTGGGCGTTTCGCGGCCCAAAGTGTCCGAGGCCTGCGGGGGCCGTGTGCGCCTCCTACCCGCACTGGGACGGAGGTGCTTGATCGGCTTGCTCGAGGGCCCCCGCCAAAGTCGGGAATGGTTTTCCCTCGTGTTTGATGTGGGTGGTGCGGCCGAGCCAGCGCCCGGGATCCGCGCTCTCGCCATGGCGCCATAGCTCCGCCTCCTCCTCCTCCTCGGTCCTCCTCCTCCTCTTCCTGCTCCTCCTCCCCCTCCTCCGCATCAGGCGCCTCGCCGCGCTTCCATCCATCAGGGTGCCAGCTGGGAGCGCCATTTTTGCGGCGACGTTACCGAGTTGACCTTTGTGCCACTCATCTCGGAACTTGGACTCGATGAACCTAGGGGAGAAGGCAGCGAGTGGCCATTTTCCGCCTGAGGCGTCGCGCAGTTTGTTGCACCAAGAGCACAGCATGTTACTTTCATTTCATTGCCAACCTCTTTGGACGTGCGACCAGTTGAAGAGGGCAGGCTTCCAGGTGCAAGCGACATGCATTTGCGGAGGCCCCTCCGACTGCATCTCCCGCAGGTTGCATCACTGTCTTCGCACCGCCATTTTAAGGCAAAAAGTGCTCACATAAGCAGTTCGGACTCTGCTTTCGGACCGCCGCCGCAATTTCCCGCTGGCATGCGGATTCATGGAACTTCCTAGCCCAGTGGCGATGCCGCCGCAGGGGTCAGGAACGACCCCGTTCCAGTTTTGGTGCGCCGACCCATCATCAACCATAGTGCAAGCATTTTCGGGTGAGGGTTTCACCGACGGCTCATGTTTCAAGGACGGCCCGTGCACGTATCACGCGGCAGGGTGGTCAGTTGTCAAATTTTCACCAGCCCGAGAATTGTTCGCAGCACTTTGGGGCGCCGTGGGGTCGGATGATCCCCGAATTTCACTGGCAGCCGAACACATCGCAGTTCTTGCCGTCATGGAGCATTGCCCCCAGGTGTCCCTTATATATTCGAATTCCCGAGGCCTTCTTTCGATGTCTGACGCGCCCTGGCACAGCGTGGCAGCACGTCAGCATTACTACGCTGGTCTCAATATACAGATCCGCGGTTCCCCCACCTGGGGCGCAGGCTTCCGCATTGCAAAACAGTTCCAGCACATGTCGACCCAGCATCGCTGCCCCAGCTGTCACCCGACTGGTACAGAGCCGTTGGCAACGAGTTAGCGGACCGTTACGCAAAACAAGGGCGCTCTGTCTTTACCTTAGCCGTCAGAGGCCGAGAAGGAAAGTTAGACCGAAGAGTCAGCGACCCTTCGGAGGTATCTTCTATGCGCCGTGCAGGCGTTTCTCCTTTTCCCCAAACTGGCCCCCTCCAAAGCCATGCGCTCGATGTTCGACAGATCGCGCAGGGGGGAGGGCTTTGTCACAGGGATTTGCGCCGCGCGTCAAGCGGCCCTTTCACCCCTGTTCCCGCCCTGCCCCCACTCCAGCTCCAGATCGCCGGCCGCGCGGTCCGATCCAAGAGCACAGCTGGGCATGGAAGCGCAGCAGGTGGGTGTGCAAAGTGCGTTTGGCTTTCGCCGGGGGGGTCCAGAAACGGGCGCCGACCAGTAGCCCATGCAGAGGCCATAACGGGGCGTTCACCCAGCTAGTCCATAACATTCGTTAACACGTCCTGCACATTTCCAACTACCCACTTGGGGTAATTCTTACACCCAGTACATGCGGGGCTTATTCGGAAACAGGGAACCTCCGAGTCCTCAAGGAGGACTGCAATTTGAAGTTCATTTCGCCTGGCGCCAAGTACTCATGGGACCGGTTCAGCCGCCGCCAACATCCCATCTCCAAGCGAGGCCCAGCACAATGCTTGGTTTTTGTTGCCGGTATCGGCGCTGTTTCAACCTTAGTTTACCTCCCTCTTCCTTTCCTCTGCCGTGCAGCCATCAGGCGGTGGTTCTGGTACAACCGCAGCTGTGGGCCTAGTTTTGTACATTCGGCTGCTACAGCGACGCCACCATACTGTTGCAGCGCGGATTGCCGAAACAGATCTTTTCACGATCGTCGCAGTCCGCATGGTCTGAACCCCTAGGCACGGCGGGGCTGGGGTCGGGTATGCCATGCCATCCATTTGCCAGGGCACGTCAGGCCAAAATCCACGGCGGTATTTTCGAGGCCGCGTCAGGCCAAAACCCCCAGCGGGTCCTCTTAGGCCTCGTCAGGCCGTGCTCTCCGGCGGTGCTTGCGCGGTCAGCTCATCGTTATGGTTATTCAACGGGGCAGTGGATCGGTCGTGCTTCCTCACGAGGAGCGTCTAGGGCCCTTAAGCACCCTCAGTGTCAACATTCGGTATCGCGCATTGTCTGGCAGGTTCGGGAACATCTGCTTCGATTGGGCGTGACGGCCCAGCCGCGATCGCAAGGTTGTGGCGTGCTGGCATATCCGCAATCACCCGCTGTCGCACGCTCTGGCTTTAGATTGTCGCGGCTGGTGGGGCGGGCAAATCGTGCTCCCCACTCAGGCACCTTCAGAACGCTGCTTAGCTGGACAGCTCACCGGTGCACTGCGCGCCCCGCGGGGCGAAGAAATCGTGCCCCCCCAGGGCGCGCGCAGGACACTGGTTAGCTGGACAGCTTACCGGCGCGCGGCGGCTGCGCCCCGCGGGGCGGTCAATTCGCACCCCCTCTGGGGCACCTGCAGAATATTGGTTAGCTGGGCAGCTCACTGTTGCCCCGCGTTTGCTTCGACCTCGCGGCAGCAAAGAGCGACTCGGACTCTGTCTCTCGCCCGCCGCCGCACGCTCTGATTCTAGCTGCGCCCGGTGGGGCGAACATATCGTGCCCCCCCCTTCAGGCATCCTCATTACAACGCTCAGTTAAACAGCTCACCAATGCACTGGCTCCGGGTAGCAAGTCGCCCTGACTTTGTAGCGCCCGGTGAGCTTCCACGGGGCTTCCCTACATGGCTAGGGAGTCAGCGTCTGACGCTGTTCTGTGGGTTGCCAGCTCATCTTCCGACCAGGCGATGTGACGCGCCTCGCGCCCCATCACTTGCATGATAGGCGGCGACGTCGCCTGTCGTTACGCGGTGCCTTCAACGGTCCCCGCGCAGGCTCTGGGACCACGGGTTGCCACCCCAACCTTCACGAGCACCGCTTCAGGATGGGAGGGCCCATGTGCCCCATCCGACTGACAGGGCCATGCCTACCCTCAAGGGCATCAGGGCTACACTGCGATCCTCCTCCTCCTCCGTCTCCTCCACCTCCTCCTCCTCCTCCTCATCCTCGGCCCCCCCCTCCTCCTCCACCTCCTCCTTCGCCTCCTCCTCCTCGATCCTCCTCCTCGGCCTCTTCGTCCTCGGCCTCCTCCTCCTCCTCCTCGTTCCTCCTTCTCCTCCTCCTTTTTCTCCTCCTCCTCCTCCTCGGTCATCTTCCTCCTCGTCCTTTTCTTTCTCCTCCTCGATCCTCCCCCTCCTCCTCCTCCTCGATCCTCCGCCTCCTCTTTCTCCTCCTGTTCCGCCTCCTCCTCTTCTTTCCTCTTCCTCCTCCTCCTCCTTCTCCTCCTCCGCCCTCCTCCTCCTCCGTTCCCCCCTTCTTTTCCTCTGTGATCCTTTCCCTCGATGCGCCTCCTCCTCTTCGATCCTCGATCCTCCTCCTCCTCTCCCTCCCCCTCCTCGATCATCCGCCTTCTCCTCCTCGATCCTCCTCCTCCTCCAGCTCCTCCTCCTCCTCCTCCTCTTCCTTGTCTCCTCCTCGATTCTCCGCTTCCTCCTCCTCGATCCTCGTCGTCCTCCTCCTCCTCCTCCTCCTGGATCCTCCTCCTCCGCCTTCTCCTCCTCCACCTCCTCCTC
>CAUYUJ010001303.1:457041-502041 GCA_963575745.1 Prorocentrum cordatum
CCTCACGTTCCCCCTCCGATCGATTCTCCGTCTTCTCCTCTTATTCCTCCTCCTCGATCCTCCTCCTCCTCGTCCTCCTCTTCCTCCTCCGTCTCATCCTCCGTCTCTCCTTCTCGATCCGCTTCCTCGGTCCTCCGCCTCCTCCTCCTCCTCCTCCCACTCCTCCTCCTCCCCTCCTCCCTCCTCCTCCTCTTCCTTCACTCCTTCTCCTCCTCCTCTCCCTCCACCTCCAGCTTATCCTCCTCCTGCTCCTCTTCCCCCTTTTCCCCCACCTCCCCCACCTCCTCTTCAGCCGTTCTGGCTCAGGCTTTCGGCCCGCGTTGGCAGCAGCTACCTTCAGAATGGCGCGCAGCTGCTGCGGGCCAAGGTTGGTTCGTTCTTCTTTCCGTTTTAAGTTTGCAGGATTTCAACCCGCCATCTCCATGTTGCGAGCTCCTGGTGGAGCCCGTGGCCGATCACGTCTCGCGAGGAGTCATGGCGGGCAAAGGCGAAGGCGGGAAGGGGCGCGGCGCCCCCTGGGCTCCGCGGCATCGCTCCTGGGCGCAGCCGCATCTTCCTGCTTCTGGAGGTGGGCAGGGCAAAGGCGCGGGCCACCCGCCCAGACGCCAGGGCCTCAGGACCTGGCCCCCGCTCTCTCCTGGTCCTCAGGGTGTTGGCGCTGCTGCTCGCGTTGGTGGCGCCCCTCCCGGCAGCTCGGCCACTCGCTGGACATGCTGCTGGTGTGGGTGCGGAAAGAACAAGGGGCGCTTCTATTATTGCAAGCATTGCGGGGCCCTCGGGGGCGACTCGGCCCCGCTGCCCTCCGCCCGGGCGTCAGGCACGACCCTGGAGCTCCTCGGCTACGGCACGGGCAAGCATGGCGGGGCCCAGGGCCACGGGACGGGCGCCGCCGCTGCCCTCGCAGGCAGAGGCGGAGGCAAAGGCCTTCCTGATGGCGGCGCCGCCTCCAAGCCCCCCCCCCCCCCCCACCACCACCACCACCACCACCACGCGCACACGCGCGCACACGCACACACGCGCCCACACGCACACACACACACACACGCACACACACACACACACGGCAGAGGAGTACTCCCAGATGGCCACGCGCTGCGGGAAGTTGGGGGCGCGCAGGGCGCTCGTGTTTACCGCGCAGCCGCGGCGGCGTTGCAGGGGCCCTTGCCCAAGCACGTCCCGCTGCAGGTTCAATTCAACCATGCCCATCGGCAAGCGCGCATGGTCGAGAATCGCCTGGAGAGCGCGGTCACGCAGTGCGAAGATATGGAACAAACTCTTGCGGCGCAGAGGTCTTTGGCGCTCCAGCTACGGTCGGGCTTGTTCGAGGCAGAGGGTCAGCACAGTGCACTCGCGCGGCGCTTCCATGACGACGTCCCCGGCCCTGCGCCCGACACCCTTGCAGATAGCAAGCGCAGTCCAGATGACCTCCTTGACGAGCTGCGATTACCAGCCATGTTCGACCTCGGCCTCGGAGACTGCTTCGCCGCCACGGAGGGGGCGGGCCCCCTGTCTGCCGAGGAGAAGGAGCAGCTGGCTACACGAGTCTCGCAGTTCAAGACAGGCATCTCCGACATGGCTCGCCACCTTTTCTCGGGGGCTAAGCAGAAGGTCGACTGGCTCAAGGCCGGACACCAGTCGCTTGCTCAGCGCGCGGCGGCCAAGAAGCGGCGCACTGGCGAGGGGGGCCAAGGCGGGCCAGCTGCCGACGGCAGCTGCCAACTGGCCCTGGCTGGCGCAGGTGGCGGGCCAGCTGCCGACGCGCCCGCCTCGGCTGCGGCTGGCAGCCCCGAGGCTGGGCCCGCTGAGGCGGCTGGCCCAGGCGACTCGGCGTCGGCTCCGACTTCGCAGGCGTCTGCGGCGACTTCTTCGGCGCGGTCGACGGCGCCGGCCCGTGCTTCTTCGCGCGCTGACAGGGTCGCTGGCAAACCTTCTGATTCAGTCCCCCTGGAGGAGCTTTGGGATCTCTGGAGCTTGGGCCGCGGGGCCGCCCCTCGGGAGTTCGGGGCCGTCGACCTGGCCAAGGGCTCTCGCTGGAAAACCTCCAGGAGGGAAACGACTTCTTACTTTCAGGGCCCTGCCGTGCGTCGGCACAGGTCATTCTTTTGGAGCAAGCGAGGGCTGCCTCCGCTCCTCGCTTCCTCCTCTGACAGCTAAGACTGCCTGGGATTGAGATGTATTCCGCAGCGCAGGCCTCAGTCTCGCTGGCGCTCTCTACTCACTCGTGCTGACGCGGTGTTAGGCCAATCGTCGCACAGCTTGTGCGATTGGAACAATCAGCGCCAGTTTCCGATTTGTTTCGCCAGACCTGCTGGGGTCTATCTTGTGATATCGTTGGTCAAGGATGCTCCTTGTCGCACCTCGCTGGCCAGGCTGCCAATGCCTGCCCCCTCTTCGGCGACGCAGGCCCCCGAGAATCTTTCTGCGTCTGGTAGCGACCACGGGGGGCCAGGGCCATATGTGGGCCAGGGTCCTCGTCGCTGCCCCTCGCCCCCACCTTCTGCCAGCCTCGCCTGATCGGTTTCTGTTTCAGAACGCGAGGGCATGGGCCCATGCGGCTCTTGCCCTCGCCCCTCGTGCCTGCCTGCGGTGGTCGACGCGGTGCCACTCAGGATTCAGACCATCAGCTGTACTTCTTCTGGCAGGATGCGCAGCGTGATCGAAGGCATTGACGCGCACATCTTGCTCTGCCAGGAGCACAGACTGCTTCCCCATGAAGATATTGACCAGGCTAGCGCCTGGAGTCTCTGCGGCGGCTGGAAGAGTGCGTAGTCGCCCGCCGCGGCCACTGATGCTGGGGGCTCTTCGGGGGGTGTCGCCATTTTCGCGCGCTTTTGCATGGGCTGCTCGGATGTTGCAGGAGGCCAGGCGCGCGCTGGGACGGCGGTGGTGCTCGTTTGAGCTCCCTGGCGCGCCGGCCGTGCTCATCGCCTCGGCCTGCCTCTATCTCTCGGAGGGGCTGTCTGACAGGAACTTGGAGCTTCTCTCGGATCTTGGGCTGCGCCTCTCCTCGGCTGCGAGACTTTGGATTCTTGGTGCGGGCTTTAGCGTGGAGCCCTCTGAGTTGGGATGGTCTCTTTTTGTCCAGCAGCTCAGAGGTGCTCTGGTCTTTCCCAAGTTGCCCACCCACTACCCTGCGGGGGCCCCCACCACCTTCGATTACTCTGTCGTTTCTGGAGGTCTTAGCAAGGGCATCGAGAGGATCGTCGCGCGCTTGGATACGGAGCCCCCCCCCCGCAGGCCTGTCGACCTTAAGTTTTTTCTGTCAGCTGGCTGCGTTGAAAGCTCTGTCGTTCAGGCGCCCCCCGCCCTTGCCTGCCGGAGCGGTGATCGGTCCCTCGCCGAGACCTCCAGAGTGGTCGGGGTCCAGTATCTGGCTGACTCGGCCTTGGGTTTGCTCGACATAGGTCGCCCTAGTGAAGCTGCTTCCCGTCTAGCCCCCCTGCGCCGAAGGTGGGTTGACACTGCCGAAAGGGAACTGATTCCGTTGGTTGGGTCTTCGCCTGTCAAGCTCGGCGCTCGTGGGCTGGGCCCCCAGTCGGTCTGGCGCTCGGTTTTAGCTGAGGACTCCCAGCTCATATGCCCTGCCCACACACAGATCCATAACTTGGCTTGGGAAGCAGCTCAGGGCGTACATCCACTCCATGCGAGCAGGTGCGTCTAGCACTGCCTCCTGTTTGAAGGACCTGTTGCTTCAGCCTCCGCTTGCGATCGCCAGCGCCAAGGCTGACTATATGCCCCTGTTCGAGCTGGTGGCGACGTCCGTCGCGACCTCGGCTGCTCCCGATGCGTTTGCTGACGTTTATGCTCAGGTGCACGAGGCCGTCAAGGCCGCCGACAGCAAGTTCCTCGCGCAGGGCCGTGCCGTTTGGAAGGCATGGCTCAATGTCGGAGTGCAGCTTGGTGCGAAGCGATTCCCCGCGTTGCTTCGAGACCCGACCTGGGTGCCAGCAGCCTTTTTTTTCGGCCGAGGGCAGCGTGGTTTCGGATCCGCTCTCTCCTCTGAAAGCGGAGGGCCAGGGTTTCTCGTTTTTCTGGGGTTCTGGGTCGGGGGCCCAGTGTCGGTTTGAGCGTCTCGAACCCCCCCAGGATTGAGGCTGATTCTATTCGTGATAGATCTCGGTCATATAAGAGTGCGTCGGCGGTCTCTGTTGACGGATTTCACTGTAGACATGTCTCGTTGCTGTCCGACGCGAGCCTCACCTGTCTGAGTCGAATTTTTTGTCTGATCGAGTATATTGGCATTCTTCTTCTTCGGATTTCGGCTGTGCTGCTCGCGCTGCTGCCGAAGCCGACTCCGTTCAGGGTCTGGGGGCGATGCAGGCGCCCCTTCGCCATGGACTGGGAGGTCACACACCCCCGTGGGCACTGGGCAGCTGGCCAGCATCGGGGGGCGGCCGACGTCGTTTGGCGACGGGCGGTGGCGGCCGAAAGCGGTGTCGCCAGGGGTCAGGCCCGTCGCAGCATCTGCTTCGTTTTTTTTCTTGATGTTATACAAATGTATATATATATATGTGGATACGTTGGGGGATCGTTGCAGGAGGCACGGGTTTCCGATGATCATCGCCATATTGGGCTTGTATGCGTAGAAAATTGGTCGGTCCCGCAGTCTCGGCGGTTGGATCGAGGGGCCCTACTTATGCGCGAATGGGGTCATCGTTGGCTGTTCGATGGCCACCACTCGCATCTGTGTCTACTGTCTTGACGGTTACGACAGCATCCCTCTTGCCCCCTCCACATCCCTGGATGTTTACATCGATGACCAGGGCTTGTCCCCCACGGGTCGCCCTGGGGCCGTCGTGGAAGCTGTGGTGGCTGGTGCCGTAGCGTTGGATGGTGTCGCGAGGGATGTTTTCAGCTTTTCGTTTTCCCTGGAGAAGACGGCGATTGTGGCTAGCTCGGAGCTTGTCGGCACCCAGGTCCTCGACAGGCTCAGCCACCTCTGCCGCATCTGCTCTGGTTCCACGGTCAACCACGGCGTTGACTACGCGGCTGGTCGAGCCATCGGGGCCGGCGGCAAGGCGGCCAAGATGAAGGCTCGGAGAGCCAAGTCAGCTCGGGCAGCTCGGCGCCTAGCGCGGCAGGGCAAGGCGCTCAGTCGGGCTTCCTCCCGCGAGGTCTTCCCGGCAGGGCCCCTAATGGGGGCCTCCTATGGGTCTGAAGTCACGGGCATAAGCGATCACGACTTTAGCTTCTTGCGCCGCCGTGTTTTTTTTCTACCGTTCGCCGTCGCAGCCAGCTGAGGTCTCTCACAGCCGGCGTCACCCTGAACAACGATCCGACGTGGCGAGCTGCCACTGCCCCGATTCTCAGGTGGAGCAAAGGTGGCTTCGTCGGACCTCAGCCTTCACCTGGTCTCTCTCTCTCTCTCTCTCTCTCTCTCCCTCTCTCTCTCTCTCTCTCTCTCTTTTTTTTTTTTTTTCTCTCTCTCTCTCTCTCTCTCTCTCTCTCTCTCTCTCTCTCTCTCTCTCTCCCTCCGCCAGTGCTCAGGCGCGCGTGGCGCGCCATTTTTCTTGCGCGCCCTGCAGCTGGAGGCGAGTTGCGGGCCCGGTCTCTGCCACGCGGATGTCCTTGGTGCGCCTCGGGTGGCGCGCGGATAACTTCATGGCCCTGGCCGACGATCTTCGGGGGATCCATTCCTTTGGGGATCTTCTCGCCCTCGCTCGTCGGGCCCTTGTTCCGAGAAGGGTATTTCCGCATGTTGGGGGGAGACGCGGCGGCTGCGCGCGGCATCCAGTCACGTCTCTGCTACGACGTGGCGCGGGAAATTCTTTTTCTGCGCAGCAAGAAATTCACGCCCCTCCAAAAGGCCAGGATCCGGACCTTCTCCGCGGAAGCTTTCTTCGCGGCTGCCAGGGCCGAGTCTCCTGGTCATCGCTCCGGGCCTGTCTACATCCATTGTGGAGCCCGCGACGCCATCGCCATCTTCCACC
This sequence comes from Prorocentrum cordatum, assembly GCA_963575745.1. Classification (NCBI taxonomy): domain Eukaryota; class Dinophyceae; order Prorocentrales; family Prorocentraceae; genus Prorocentrum; species Prorocentrum cordatum. The sequence continues at coordinate 462,972 of CAUYUJ010001303.1, forward strand.
GTTTGTGGGAATGCTCCCCCCCCCCCCCCCCCGCGGCTGAGGATAGGGGCAAGCTGGTCGAGCCCGATATCATCGCAGCTGCGCGCGCAGCTAAGGCCTCGGGCGAGCATTGAGGACAGCTTTCCATTCATCTCTGGCGCCTTTCGGCACCCCGCTGACCTCTACCCTAGCACGCTGAGTGAGCAGGATGATGGCCCGATGCTGAAGTGGCAGAAGTACCCGAAGGAAGGCCCTGATGCGGCCCCTGTCGACAATCGTGTCTGGGGTGATATCTTTGTCGATTGTTATTGTTTTCGCCACGCGGTGCGCGAACTTGCTCGAGCGGGCAGCGCTGTTTGCATTGTGGACGACGCTGGTGACTTGGCTGCCGAGTTTCGCGTACCAGTGTGGGGCCCATGTCCTCCGACGGCTCAGAGTGCCGAATTCAGCGTTATACTTGGGCCCATGTGATTGCCACGCTCCCCGCAGACTGCCGCGTTCATTCGGATTGCAGCAACGTTGCACAGTCTGCCGCCGGAGGCAAGTCGGTTCAGTTGTCTCCCAAGAGGATGTGCACGGGAGCTTTTCTCCAGCGTTATGGCCGGGATGGTGGAGTCGCTTCTTGCTCGAAGGCGGCCGCCCATCCTGACATCGACGCCCCTGGCATCGCACCCCGTGAGCGCTGGTGCAGGCTTGGCAATCACCATGCCGATGTAGCAGCCAAGCACGCAGTCTTCGTCGCACCCGCGTGACGAAGGTTTACTTCAGGATGCTGACAGGATGGTGTCGTTCGTTAGGGCTACGTTGAAGCTGACTGCTCACGTTATTGTCCACTGGCCCCCTTTGGACTTGTCTGGAGTCGGCAGGGCCCCCGATCCCCCGTCCCACAGGAAGCCCACTTCTGGCCATGTTTGGAAATCCTGCAGCGGAATCCGGAGGTGCGCTCACTGTTTGCGGGCGCGCAGGCCTTTCTCGAAGCCGCCCCCAGGATCTTGCGCCAGGAAGTCGTTAGTCCACGCGGACCACCGAGATGCCCTCGGGCACCGTGCCGTCGCCTTTCCGTGCTCTGACCACTCGGTGCTCTGTATTTGTCTCAGGTGCGAATGCCACACAAGCGGGGGTCAAATCCGTGGTCTGGCCCAGGAGTGCGTTGCCCATTATCCGCGCTGGTAAGTATGGCTGGGGCTACGTTTGTAAAGGACAGCACCCCCAGCACAGTCAGCGGAGAGCTGGAGTCAGAGTTGACAATGAAGGTCTGGTCTAATGTTTCACCTCGGCGAGTGCGAGCGCCTTGCTGATCGCAGGCCCCGTCGAGGCTGCAGGCGCCTCCGACCCAGCCGCTGCCACCTCGTTCGCTGGTCCGTCTGCCGCAGTGGCGGGACCTGGCAGCGCTGTGCCTGTGCTCGCTCCGCAGCCCCGTGCCATCGCCTCTGGCCCATTACCCTCCGAAGGTGACGGACGACGGACTGGTGGGTGGCGCTTCGGGCTGCGGCCTCTTCGATGAATTAGCAGCGGACGAGGAAGCCGCCTTGTTCTTCGCTGCCGGTCCGTCTTCCGCCGCCCCGTTTGTCGGCGCTGCTGCGAACGCAGCTGGCTCGCGCGACGCTGCGCCGCTCGATGTTTCGCTGCCCCGCCTGGTCCTTCATCAGAGGGCGACGGACTTGTGGGCGGTGGGTCGGGCAGCGGCCCCTCTGCAAGTTTCGAAGCTGCCCCGTTGTCTGCCGTCGGCCATTTTGGCCAAGCTGCGGGCGCAGCTTGCCCCGCCGGCGTCGCGCCGACTCATGCCCCGCCGCCCAGCGCGCCAAGCATCGGCTCTTTGCCCGCGTCGGGCGAAGGACTTGTGGGCGGCGCTGTGGGCGACGGCCTTCCTGCATGCTTTGAAGACGCGGGGGCTGCTCGGCGCCCTGTCCCCCGTGCTGCTGCGGCGTCGCATCGTTCGTCCAGCGCCTCTCCGAGAGAAGCGCTGCGCCTGGTGCGAGTCGCTCTAGCGGTCCAGGATGGCGAGGCTCCTCTGCGGCACAAGGCCCCACCCTGGGCCCGAGCCTAGCGATTCCACCGACTAGGCTCGGCCATTGCCCGCCAGCTCCTCCCATCGTAGCTGGCGAAGTCCTCGGGCGTGACCCGATGAGGATTCATGCGCATGGAGCTGTGGCTAATCCACCTCTTCCTCATCCGCCCCCCCCTCCGCCTCCACCACCGCCTCCTCCTCCTCATCCTCCTCCTCGTCGATCCACCTCGCCCTTTTCCTCCTCCTCGATCCTACGACTCCCTCGTCCACTTCCTCCGTCTCATCCTCGATCCTCCTCCTCATCCTTGTCGGTCCTCCGCCTCCTCCTCCTCCTCCTCATCCTCCTCCTCGATCATCCTGGATCCTCCTCCTCGCCCCCTGCTTCTCATCCGCCCCCCCTCTACCTCCTCCTCCTGGATCCTCCTCCCCTTCCTCCTCCCCGTCTCCGCTCCCCTTCGGTCCTCCGCCCCCTCTCCCCCCCCCCCCCCCCCCCCCCCCCCCCTTCCTCCCCCCCTCCTCCTCCTCCCCCCCCCCCCCCCTCTCCTTTTATTATCCTCTGTCCTCCCTCCTCTCCTCCTCCTCCTCCTCCTCCTCCTCCTCCCTCCTCCTCCTCCCCCCCCCCTCCTCCTCCTCCTCCCCCCCCTCCTCCTCCCCCCCCCCTCCCCCCGTCCACATCTCTCCTCTTCGGTCTCCGCCTCTGCCGCCCCTTCCTCCTTATCCTCTTCCGCCTTCGCCCCCCCCCCCCCCTTTATTTTCCTCCCCGCCCTCTTCTCGCTCCGCTTCCTGATCCTCATCCTCCGTCTCTTCATCCCCCTCCTCCTCCCCCTCGATCTTCCTCCCCCCTCCTCCTCCTCCTTCTCCTCCTCCTCCTACTCCTTCTCCTCCTCCTCCTCCTCCTCAGCCTCTGCTTCTCCTTCTCCTTCTCCTCCTCCTCCTTGATCCCCCCCCCGTCGATGCCCCTCCTCCTCCTCATCCTGGATATTCCTCCTCATCCTCGATCTTCGTCCTCCTCTCCTCCTGCTCATCTTCCTCGACCACCCTCCTCCTCCTCTTGCTCATGTGCCTCCTCTTTGCCTCATCCTCCTCTCCTTCTCCTCCTCCTCTTTCTCCTCCTCCTCCTCCTCCCTCCTCTTCCCCCTCCTCCTCCCCCCTCCCTTTTCCTGCTCCTCCTTTTCCTGGATCCTTCTCCTCGATCATCCTCTTCCTCCTCCTCCTGCTCGAGAATCTTTATCAATTATCCTCCTCCTCCTCCTCCTCCGGCTCTACTCCTCCTCCTCCTCCAGCTCTTCCTGTTCGATCCTCCTCCTCGATCATCCGACCCCTCCCCTCCTCCCTCTCCTCCTAATCCTCCTCCTCCTCCTCGATCCTCATCTTCCGCCTCGTCCTTCACCTCCTCTCTCATCCCCCTAATATTGCTTATCCTCCTCCTCCTGTTCTCCTCCTCCTCCTCCGCCTCCTCCTCCTCCTCATCCGTCCTCCTCGTTCTCCTCCTCCTCCGCCTCCTCTTTCTCCTCCTTCTCTTTGATCCTCCCCCCCCTGATCCGCGCGATCCCCCTCCTCCTCATCGTGTCTCGGCCTCCGCCTCCTCTGCCCCCTCCTATTCCCCCTCCTCCTCCCATCTCTCGATCCTCCTCCTGGATCCTTCGCCTCCTCCTCGATCCTCCTCCTCGATCTCCCTCCCTCCTCCTCCTCCTCCTCCTTCTCCTCCTTTCTCTCGATCTGCATATTCCTCCTCGTCCTCTTCCGCCTCTCCTCCTCCGCATCCTCCTCGTCCTCCTCATCATGTTCCTCCTCATGCTCCGCCTCCTCCATCTTTTCCGTCTCTTCCCCGATCCGCCTCGTCCTCCTCGTCTTTCCCCTCCTCCTCCTCCTCCTCCTCCTCCTCCTCCTCCTCCTCCTCCTCCTCCTCGATCCTCATATTTTTCATTGTCCTCTTCCGCGTCTCCTCCTCCTCATCCTCATCATCCTGCTCCTCCTCCTCCTCCTCCTCGATCCTCCTCCTTCTCCTCCTCCTCGTCCCTCCTCCTCCTTCCCGGATCCTTCTCCTCGATCCTCCTCTTCCTCCTACTCGAGCCTCCTCCTCCTCCTCCTCCTCCTCCTCCTCATCCTCATCTTCCTCCTCTTCGTCGTACTGGATTATACTCCTCGATCCTCTTCCCCCGATTCCTCCTCCTCCTCCTCGATCCTCTTCCTCGCTCCTCCGCCTCCTCCTTCTCCTTCTCCTCCTTGATCCTTCCTTTCCTCCTTTGCCTCCTCCGCCTCCTCCTCTTCCGCCTCTCTCCTCCTCGTCCTCCTCCTCCTCCTCGCCCCCCTCCTCATCACCACCATCATCATCATCATCATCAACATCATCAGCATCATCATCATCATCACCAACATCATCATCATCCCTCCTTCTCCTCCTCCTCCTCCTCATCCTCCTCCTCCCCCTTCTCCTCTTCCTCCTCTTCCTCCTCCGCCTCCTCATTGATCCGCCTCCTTCTCCTCCTCCTCCTCCTTCTCGATCCGCCTCCTCCTCCTCCTCCTCGATCATCCGCCTCCTCCTCCTCCTCCTCGATCCTCCTCCTCCTCGATTTTCCTCCTCCTTTCATCCTCCTCCTCGATCCTTCCCCTCCTCTTCCTTCTCGATCTTCCTCCTCCTCCTCCTCCTGGATCCTCCTCCTCGATCCCTTTCCTCCTCCTCGATTCACCTTCTCCCTCCTCCTCCCTTTCCTCCTCCTCGATCCTCCCCTTTCCTCCTCCTCCTCCTTCTCCTCCTCCTCCTCTTCCTCCTCCTGCACCTCCTTTTCTTCCTCCTCAACTTCCGCCTCTCTCCTCCTTCTTCTCGATCCTCCTTCTCCTCTTCCTCCTTGTTCGCCTCCTCCTCCTTTTCGATCCTCCTCCTCCTCCTCCTCCTCGATCCTCCGCCTCCTCCTCCTCCTCGCTCCTCCTCCTCCTCCGCCTCCTCCTTCTCCTCCCCCGTCCTCCTCCTCCTCCTCCTCCTCCTCCTCCTCCTCCTCCTCCTCCTCCTCATCATCATCATCATCATCATCATCATCATCATCATCATCATCATCATCATCATCATCATCATCATCATCCGCCTCCCCCTCCGCCTTTTCCACCTCTTCGGTCCTCCTCCTCGATCCCCCGCCATGCTCCCTGCTCCCCCGCCGCGCGCCCGCCGTCCGGGGAGGAGGAGGCCCGGCGGAGGGCGCCCTGGCCGCCCTGGCATCGACCCCCCCGCGCGGGCCCGGCCGCCCTCGGGCCTCTCGGGGCCCCGGGCCTCTTTCGGACTTCAATCGAGGGGGACGCACAATGAAGTAAACGTAAAAACTCGGAGGTCCACGCGGATTATTCGGATACGCGCTGGACCCCTTGGCGGCGCCTCTGGCGCCGCCCCTGGCGCGTATCCGCGAGTCCGAGAAATCCGCGCGGACCTCCGAGTGTTTATGTACATGTCATTATTCGTCTCCCTAGGTCAAGGGAGGACAAACCACCAGGACCCGATAATTGCCGTTTGCTCAACAGCCCTGGGCGTTTACTAAACAGATCTACCCTGTTCGATCCATTCTTTGGGCGCGTTGACTAAACGACTTCGCTTGCCATGGTTATTATAGGGGGGGAGATGTTTTTGACCTCTTCCTCGAGGAGCCAGCATGTACGCCGGTCGTGGAAGGGGGGAATTTCTGGATGTTCCGATCCCCATCAGCTTTTGGCGCCGTCCTACTTCAAGGGTCAGACCTGGTGTCCTTCGCCCCCTGCCCCTCGGACCTCAAAGAGCCAGCAGACAATCGAAGAAGAACAAATGCCGTGAACATACACTTTTGGAACTCCGCGCGGTTTTCTTGGAGAGAGGTTGAAGTAATAAATGAAAAAGGTCCATGAGTGTTGCAATCAATTGCCAAAGAAATGCGGAAGGCAAATGGTGCACTTCCTTTGGTTGTGGACGGGCGTATGGTGCCCATCCGAGAGGCCGATTGGTGCCTCATCCCAAGAAGAGGCCCATGACGGCCACGACTTGGGTGCGGGATGCCATTTGGTGGCCCCCCTGTGCCCACCCCGTCCCGCTCACAGGGTCTTCACATCCCCCGTATGGTGGTGGGATGGGTGAGCGGTCCGCCTCCCCCCGGGCCGCACGTACTGCCCGAGGTTCGTGGGGATTTGAATTGAAGGCTATGAAGAATCCCGTTCCCTCCCTCTCCCTTCCCGTGGGGTGCAAAATCCCGACGAAGCCCCCCACGGAAGACCCACCCCCTGGGGAACGAGAAGGGTTGACTTCAACCACAGGGGGGTCACCTGTGACAATTATTGCCCGGGCAGACGGCTGTATCACCGCAGGCCGGAAAACCCAAATGCGCCGAACCAGCACACCGCGGACATATCCGCCAATGCCTAGGAAAATCCATGCCCAAGTAACCTGGTGGCAGTTCGTGGCACACTCGTCACCGATAGAACATCGCGAGAGAAAGCGGAGAGCGGGAAGGAGGGAACGGAGGAGGGAGGGGAAAAGGGCAGGGAGGAGGGGGAGGAGGGGAGGAAAGAAGAAGAAGACGAAGAGGGAGAGCACGCGCGGAGTAGGCAACAATTACATACCTCTGTCCAGAACCACAGCGACACAAAGTACGGGCGCTAATCCCGGCACAATTCCCTCAGATATCCACTTCTCCAGCGCAAACAATGGGTAGCCAGCGCCCTCATGCAGGTGACGCTTGAAGGACGCAAGGACGCCCTCCACGGAGTCCAGCGGGCGTGTGTAAGCACGTACCCTGGAGACCGCCCCGAGCACGAGCCCACGCTTGATGGAGTTGGGGACGTAGCTATAGAAGGGCATGCAACCCGTGCCTGCCCCCAACGCCTTCGTGGACGGGCGGGTGCAGATCGTGCCGTCGAGCTGGGGCAACAGGTCAACCCCCACAAACGTGAAGCTAGTGTCGGCTTCCAGGGGAAGCGGGTAACGCAGCCAGGCAGAGCCCTCCAGGACAACGGAAATGTACTCGATCTCCCCGGAAGACAGAGACGGCGGCCCCTTCCACAGCATGATGTAATCGTCCATGTAACGCATCTCTAAAATCATGACGGTGGCGCCATTGAACGACCGGGGGTATACGCGACCTCGGGCGCCGAGTGGAGGGAGTGCTGGGCCATGCAGTGCGTAGTAATACTGCATGTCCAAAAACGTGAGGGCCATTCTGGTCAGCGCACTGCCCAAAGGTGAGCCCATCGCTAGTCCTTCGACTTCTTTGCCGACGAGAGTACCCAGCAAGAAAAAACCCGTTTCGAGGTGATGGGAAATCAAGCTTCCAATGTCATCCAACGACAACGTGATATGCTGGTCATGGAGGCGGGATGGAAGGCAATCCTGCCCTGATACCGCTTTCCTTCCCAGACGTGCTACACGGACGGCCTGTACCGAGGAGCAGGCCGCTGAACGATAAAACTCCCAAGCTTTGCGAACCAACGCATGGGGGATGTTGGTGAAACAGCTCTTGACGTCCGCCCCCGACCCCCTGACTGGCGTGAAGGGCGCGCACGAGGAGAACTCCTCGATTAATTCGATGGCCGCGTCCGTGCGGTTGATGTCGATGTTGGCGTGGGCGGGCAGGAATGCCGAGCTGAGCCAGTCCAATGCGCGGGCCGCTGGCGTGTCAAGGCAGGCAGTCGGCCAGCGCGACCGATTGACTATAGGCCTCCTGTCGTCTGGTTTTTCCACCTTTTTGTTGGGGGCACTGGCCTCAGCCATCCTCCACTGCGAAGCCCTGCTGATATTTGCTGGCTGGATGCACGCAGAGAGGCCTGGGACGACGGCCACCCGCCCCAAAACTGCCTGGACAGTCAGGTCTGGGTAGTATTGAAAATGATGATCTTGACCATCAGCCCCGAAAACCGCTCGAGCTAGAAGTTGAACCCGTCGGGGGCACTCCGCAACCAGAACCCGGCGCGTCTTCTGGAACTCCTCTACCACCAGGCCGTCCAAGAACTTGCGCATGCCTAAAATGTCCTCGCGGCGCACCGCGTCGAAGCCGAGCGCGTTGGATTCGGCCGAGGTGAGCAGGAAATCTGCCATGCTCGAGGTCATGAGGCTTGCAGGGCCCTCTTCAAGATCCACGCCCGCTGCCTTCATGACCGCCTTCACGGAAGCGGCGCAATGCCTTTCCACCGCTGCCCGGTGAGGGACGATTGCAGCATGGCACGGCGTCCCCCCGAGCCTCGAGAGACCTGCGGGCCATGGCCAGGAGGCCTGGGGGGCGAAAACATGATGACAGCCATCTGGAGACAGGGCGCGGGGAAGGTCCGGAAACGATGTGCACACACAGGGCCATGGTTCCGACTCGTGGAGCTTCCGGTAGAACTTGGGCGCGTTCCTGAGGACGCCCCTGATCGTGAGAGCCGAAACCTGAGCGACACCCAAACGGAGATCGCGCAGAGCGGGTAGAAGGATACCATAGCCACGACCGCGCGCATGCACGATCACATCCGAGAGCAACTTCCGCGCTGCGGCCCTGACGGCTGAACCAGGGAGCCACGGGAGAGTAATGTGGATCGTTGAACGTGGGACTGGCCATCGGCGAAAACGCCGCACCCTATCCAAGAAGAACATGCCCATCCTCCTGGGGATACCGTCCATGCGGCTATGAACGCAATGCCAGACAGCGAAAAACTCGCTCGGTGAAGCGGTAAACATGCGGCGACGGTGTTGGCCAGACCGCGGTGCCCCGAGCATGTTGCAAACGCCGGCTGCCATACGCGCTACCTCTGCCCCCGAGGAAGACGAAGATAAGCCCCTTTCTAGCCGGCCAGGGAGGGCTTGCTGGGCAAACAGGCGCTGCTGTGTGAAACGGGCTGGAGGCGTCGGTGGCCGGCCCGAAACGTAAATGCGTTTGCGTCCCCTGGAGCCTGACAGCCTCTGGAGCGCTCTGTGCACGTACGGTTCGTTCAACGGTGGGTGCACCGATGCAATGATGCGCCGCTCAAGCTCCAACAACTCCTCGTCCGACCCGGCACGGGCAATGGGCGCGAAGCATAAGGAAGCAGCCGCTGGAACATGTCCACGGAATACAGCAGACAGCAACACCATATATGGCTGCTGGCGGCACGATCCTGGCCGGAGGAAGCAATGAAGGTGACGACGGACCCTCGCCCGAAAGTCTATTGTTTTACCTATGTAGAAGAACTTGTGAAACGGACTCCAAATAAGGTAGACCACGAACCCAGACTCCAGAAGGTAGTCGGAAGGCGGCCACGTGGACCCCGGCAGGGAAGATGCCAAAGAACGGAGTTTGCTGAAATACTGGGTGGTGGAGGCCATGAGGAAGTCGGACGTGATAGAGAGGGTGATTGAATGAAGGACAAATATGCACTTCCAATCCAAAACTTGGGCAGCATAGTGCTGCTCTAGAGCACGGCGGACCAATGCCAGTGTGGATAGGAGGCAAAACCGGATAGCAGAGCAACGCGAAACACACGGCATCCCGTCGACATGCGTATCCCAAATCCCACCACATGCGCCGTCCCCTTGGGCCCGCATTCGGGCCTGTAGTCAAATCTCATGGTCGACTGCTCGCGCCTTGACGGCGGCCAGAAGTTGCGCGATATCTCCGGCTTTGGTGTCGTCAAACTTCAAGCCCAATTGGTCGACCTTCTCATTGAACACTTTCAGCACATTAGCCGGAACCTTCTTCTTACCTCCCTTGCCCTTGCCCTTCTGGCCGGTGATCGCGTCCAAAGCCTTCCGGTACGCCTGGAACTTATTACGCAATGCCGGTGGGTCGTCTTCACCAGGGATTTTTTCATCGAGCGCCCACTCTATCGTCTTCAAGCCCCTGCTTTGGTGTAGACGTTGTACCTGGAACGCCTTGAGGTCATCGAGCGTGAACTTGAGGGCCTGCTCGCTGGAGACCCCGGTGCTTGGGGCGAGGGCCAAGATCGCCCTGGATGAAGCCGGTTTGAATTCCGGGATCGCCGCGTCAACCTCCACATGGGCTTGACCAGGGTCGGCGATGGTAGCGGCCACTCTGCGCATCATCGCCGGGAGCGACTCGTCCTGGGCCCCGTATTCCGCCCGCTGGTACGGGCTATTGGCCTGAATCCAATGAAGGAATGTCGAGAAGTTGAAGGTATCAGAATCCAAGGGCACGTAGGGGATAAGCTTCTGCAGATTCCTGCGGGCCTGCGACCTCATGATGTAAGGGCAGAAGTCCTCGGTGTTCTGGCTAATGTCCTTCCTCACTTTCGCCGTGCAGAGGGCCGTGCAACGACGAAGCATTTCAGCATTGCACTTTTTGCGGGCTTCCATGAACTCCTCCGAGCCGAAGGGCAGGTCGGGGTGAAAGTTCGGAGGGAGGCCGTTCGCAATTCCCACGATCCTGGCCCCGACGCGGTCGTCATCGAAGACGAGGTGCTTAATGTCTTCATCAGACAACTGGTCTACGATGTTCTTGGCCTTCTCGAGCTGACTGACCGGACGTTCTGGACGCGGGCTGGCTGCCCGGGGCCGCGCGGCCGAGTCCCGCGGACCACCCTGCCGTACCGAGGACGGAGCGCCAGAGCGCGGACGAGAGGACGGATCGACCGAGTGTGGGCGAGGTGGTGGTTGCGGGAGATCACGGCGCTGATGCCGCCTCGGCGTGAGGAGGAGCGGCAAGTGCGCTGCGGAGGACGATTTTGGTGTGGTTGCTGGGCTCGCCGCCGACGGACAATCACGAGCAAGATGACCACGGATACCGCATTGCGGGCACAACGGGCCTTCTGGAACCCTATGGTGGCTCCTGGAGCGGCCGCTGGCCCTATGATGGGCAGGGGTCCGCTCCATGTCCCGAACCCTATGGTGGCTCGTGCCCGTGTCCCGCGTCCGTGCCCTATGGTGGCTACGGCTTCTGCTACGACGCTCCCGTGGACCCTCATAACGAACATCGTCACGAAGACCTCCCCTAGAACGTTGCTGCTCCCCGCCGCCTGCCGTGGCAAGTAGGCCGACCGAGGATCGGTTGCGCCCGCCGGGACCTACAGAGTGTTCGCAAACTACCTGGAGGGAGCCTGAAAGGGCAGCAGAAAACAAAGAAGGCACCAAAACAACCCCTCCCGCCCTCCCCCTCCCAAGTTCCATGAATTCAATGAGGTCAATGTGGGGGCACTGGGCGGCCGGCAGGGGAATCAAGTCCCGTTCACGGCCCACACTGGAGAGAGGTTGAAGTAATAAATGAAAAAGGTCCATGAGTGTTGCAATCAATTGCCAAAGAAATGCGGAAGGCAAATGGTGCACTTCCTTTGGTTGTGGACGGGCGTATGGTGCCCATCCGAGAGGCCGATTGGTGCCTCATCCCAAGAAGAGGCCCATGACGGCCACGACTTGGGTGCGGGATGCCATTTGGTGGCCCCCCTGTGCCCACCCCGTCCCGCTCACAGGGTCTTCACATCCCCCGTATGGTGGTGGGATGGGTGAGCGGTCCGCCTCCCCCCGGGCCGCACGTACTGCCCGAGGTTCGTGGGGATTTGAATTGAAGGCTATGAAGAATCCCGTTCCCTCCCTCTCCCTTCCCGTGGGGTGCAAAATCCCGACGAAGCCCCCCACGGAAGACCCACCCCCTGGGGAACGAGAAGGGTTGACTTCAACCACAGGGGGGTCGCCTGTGACAATTAATGCCCGGCAGACGGCTGTATCACCGCAAGCCGGAAAACCCAAATGCGCCGAACCAGCACACCGCGGACATATCCGCCAATGCCTAGGAAAATCCATGCCCAAGTAACCTGGTGGCAGTTCGTGGCACACTCGTCACCGATAGAACATCGCGAGAGAAAGCGGAGAGCGGGAAGGAGGGAACGGAGGAGGGAGGGGAAAAGGGCAGGGAGGAGGGGGAGGAGGGGAGGAAAGAAGAAGAAGACGAAGAGGGAGAGCACGCGCGGAGTAGGCAACAATTACATACCTCTGTCCAGAACCACAGCGACACAAAGTACGGGCGCTAATCCCGGCACATTCCCTCAGATATCCACTTCTCCAGCGCAAACAATGGGTAGCCAGCGCCCTCATGCAGGTGACGCTTGAAGGACGCAAGGACGCCCTCCACGGAGTCCAGCGGGCGAGTGTAAGCACGTACCCTGGAGACCGCCCCGAGCACGAGCCCACGCTTGATGGAGTTGGGGACGTAGCTATAGAAGGGCATGCAACCCGTGCCTGCCCCCAACGCCTTCGTGGACGGGCGGGTGCAGATCGTGCCGTCGAGCTGGGGCAACAGGTCAACCCCCACAAACGTGAAGCTAGTGTCGGCTTCCAGGGGAAGCGGCGCTTCCGCCCGTCGGACCTCAATGAGCCAGCACACTCGCCAGTCGTGGAAAGCAGGCGCAAGACCCGAGGGAGCCGGAGCTCGGGATCCGGCGTGTTTTGTCGAGCGCGTCTTGGAGGTTGACGGTCACGTTGTCGTGGGATGTCTGCAGCGGGGGCTCGCGTCGAATTGCAGATTGGGCCTCGTCGTGCTTCTGGTGGCCCCGTCGGGCCAACCCGAGCCCCCCGTGCCCAAGTCTTACGTCTCCCCTATTCTGGATTTCCAGATCCCAATATACTTTTGGCGCCTTCCTACTTCAATAATCGACATGCTTGTGCTGTGCTTTGTTATACTCTGGGAGCGGGCGGAGGCCCAGTCTGCTTCCAACCCCTTTCTACCTCGTGTTTCGACCCACTTGTTCCGACCAGCGCGTACAATCGAAAGCGAGGGTGAGGGTGGGTACAGTCGGTCCAGATTAGTAGGTCGACCCTGCCAAATCAAGGGCACCCTTGTGTCCTGAGTCTCGCGACGCATGCTTCCCACGTTCCTGTGCCAATGTGGTCATCGGAAGGGTCTTGTGTCCTCTCGCGTGTCCTGTCCAATCGAGTCCGACGGTAACCCTCCCAAGGGTATCCTCGCAACCGTGCCTCTGTGGTCCACCCTCGTGACTACTTTCGATGGCCCGCCGCGCACGGAGAAGCTCCCACACGGGCGTCCAAGGGTCTCTCGCCCCCATGCCGCGTGTGCTTCCCATCCATGTTTCGACTGGAAACATACACGCCGGTCCTTGACTGTAGGCATTCTTGAATTCCCAGGTCCCAATCTTTTTTAAGCGCCTTCCTATTTCAATACTCGACATGCTTGTGCTGTGTTTTGTTCTACTCTGGGAGGACCTGGACCCAATCCACTATATCCGCCTTCCTACTTCATGCTTCTACCTACTTCTTCCGACCGACGTGTACACTTTCGGAGATCCGCGCGGATGTCTCGGATCTGCCTCGGCGCCGCCCCGGCGCGCTCCGCTCTCCAGCGACGCCGCTCCACGCAATCCGTTGTTTTTTTGTTTGGGGGGAGTCTCCTCCCGAGGAGCAGAGCTGCCCAATTTCGTGCCTCCTCTCTGCAGACTCCGTCGTGCCCTCCAGGGCGCATATTAACGGCAGACTCCGTCGTGCCTCTTCCCTGGCCGCATATTAACGGCACTGGAGATGCAGATTTCGCGAGCGGAGACCAAGCTCCGTGACTGACCACGCAAACTTTGAATCCAGACAAAGGGAGAGGGGGAGGAGGGGAGGGGGGCGGGCGAGGAGGAAAAAACAACAAGAAAAAGGAGCAGAGCTGCCCGGCCGACGTGGAGCCGGGCGCGGAGCACGTGGTGCTCGTGTCGCTGGAGGCGGGCGAGCTGTCTGTGCGCTGCGACCTCCTCGGCGTGCTCGGGCCGGTGCCGCTCTCGTGGGCGGTGTGCGCGGTGGGCTGGAGGTGTGCGGCCGGCGAGCTGAGGATCGGAGGGAGCAGCAAACGGAAGGGGCAGCGCTTCATAGCGCCAGCATCGCAGAGCGGATCTCGTTCGGAAAGCGATCGGATGGGCCCAGAGTGTCTTGGATAATTTCGTTCCGGATTTCGAGGTGAATTTCGTGCGGATTTTTGTTGGCCAGGAATGAAGACTACAAAACATATCCACGCGACATTTACATCGTTTTTCGCTCGCCGTTGCGGACAAATCCGCTGCAGCACGTCTGCAAGTGTGGTGCAGTGAAACGTTTGGGGGGGAGGGGCGGAGGTTCTTTCGGGCCTTTTGCCCCCGTTTCTCGTCGGCACTGCAGCCTCTGGGTGCCTTCCAGCGGTGGCGCTTCACCGAGGGCGTTCCTGGGGTGCTCGGCTCCCGAACGGCCGCTGAAGACCCGAGTTATGTTCCGAAGACTGACGGGCCAATGGGCAATGACGGGGGAAGGCTCCGCGGGGGGATGCATCGACCCACAGTCGCCCATGCAGTTGTCGCCGATAGGTGCCTCATAGCCCGCCCCGCCCGGGAACGTTTGGTTTAGCTATCAGTGGCGTATCGCCGACCTTTCGGCGATGTACACCCTAGGCGATGCTTAAGAAAACCTAAGTTTTCGGCCAGGGTCTCGATTATTCTTAACATTTCAATGTAAATCCTAAGATTAGAATAGAAGTTCTGGGTTTTATTCAAGATCTGAGACTATAAATTTCTTAACCCATGATTTCTTAATCATTTCGTAGGGTGTACCGCTGATCCCAGGTAGATGTTTCCCCCACCCGCGCCAGTCCATTTGTCCCCCCTCAAAAACTCCCCGATGCCCGATGCTCGCGGCATGGGATCACGGCGGAAGCTTCTCGGCAGCCTTCTGCTTTCAGGGGCCCTCACCGGGCCACGGTGCCGTCAAGCAACGAGTCAGGATGATATGCTGGTCCCTGGAGGGTCCATTCTTCCGGCGGCCCTCGGTGCATCGGCGCCTTATCGCGCCTGCAGGCGCTGGGACTACCCCCCCTTTCGTCCGATCTGTGATGCCCTTGACTCGTTTCCCAGATCGACGACGAGATATGTCCTGCGTCTTTCCTCGATGTCGGCCTCGTGAGGCCCGTGATCGGGCCCCTGGGCCATCAGAAGTGAACCTGGGACGCACAACCCTACCCAATGATAAGCCAGAGGTCATTCTAATGGTAAGCAAGGCGTCACGATGATGACAACCATACCATCGGGACTGTGAGGAGTAATCAGGAGGGAAAGAAACACACAGACACAATTAATCGTCGACTCCCAGGAAAATATGGGAAAATATGGGAAGTGGGGGGGAAGACAGAAATCAGAAAATATGGGAAAATATGGGGGATCTTTTTATTTGTGTGTATTTATGTGTGTGTCCTGGGGCCCCTTTTAAGTAAGAGGTCATGCTGATGATGGAGGCTGTGATTCGAGGGTCCGGTGATAATCCCGGCTATCGGGCCTGGCCGCCCGGCCCCCCCCCCCCATCGATAACTAGCCTGATTTAGCCTCAGGTCGTGCACGTCCTCCTAGAGGCGGATTTTGGACGAGCAATAGAAATAGTCAGACATTCGCAGCGATGTCCAAAAGATAGTCTAAAGATAGTCCCCACCTGAGATATATATATATATATAGAGAGAGATATAGATATAGATATACATATATATAGATATATATTGTAATGGCCTCCGGCCAGTGCCGCCGATCCGGGGCGCTCCCGATGCGTGTGGGAACGGACGATGACGACGACGACGACGACCGACGACCCGGTCAACGACGGACGATGATGACGACGACGTCCCTCCTCCCCCCGCTGCCCTCTCTCTCCGGTTTCTTGGACCCCCCTCCTGCTTGAGCTCGACCCCCCCCTCCGTCCCCGCTCGAGCTTCCTCCTTGGACACCCCCCCCGCTTGAGCTCGACCTCCCCCCCCCCCTCTCCTCGCTCGAGTTTCTTTCCCCCCTCCCTCCTCAATTCTTGGACCCTCCCCTCCCCGGCTGGACCCCCCCCCCCCGCTTGAGCTCGACCCCCCCCTCCGTTCGACCCGCCCCCCCGTCCTCGCTCGAGCCCCCCCCCCCCCCCCTCGATTCTTGGACCCCCCTTCCCCCACGCTGACCCCCCCCCCGCTTGAGCTCGACCCCCCCTCCGTCCCTGCTCGAGCTTCCTCCTTGGACCCCCCCCCCCGCTTGAGCTCGACCCCCCCCCCGTCCTCGCTCGAGCCCCCCCCCCCCTCGATTCTTGGACCCCCCCCCGCGCTGGAGCGTTCACTGAATTGCGTGGATAATTCGCCGGATCCCGACCCCCCCCCCAGAGCGAAGTGAGCTCGACCCCCCCCTCCATTCGACCCCCCCCGAGTCCTCGCTCGAGCTCCCCCCCGCCCCCTCGATTCTTGGCCCCCCCCCGCGCTGACCCCCCCCCTCCCCGCTTGAGCTCGACCCCCCCCCTCCGTCCCCGCTCGAGCTTCCTCCTTGGATCCCCCCCGCTTGAGCTCGACCCCCCCACGTCCTCGCTCGAGCTCCCCCCACCCCTCGATTCTTGGACCCCCCCCCCGCGCTGGAGCGTTCACTGAATTGCGTGGATAATTCGCCGGATCCCGACCCCAGGGCGAAGCTTGAGCGAGCTCAAGCCCACGCTCTCAGAAACTCACACGCCGGATCAGCAGCCGGGGGGGGACGGGGGGCCGGGCTGGTGCCATCATCCCCCATGGGCGCCCCCCGGAATTGTTTGGGGGCCTCCCTCCCTCCCCCTACCCCCCTGTTCGCCTCGCCGAGAATCGCGAGCTGGGGCCAGCCCCCTACGAGGGCAACGTTAGGGGGGAGAGACGCATCGACCCCCGATCGCCCATTCAGCGCCGATGACGGCCCGGTGCATTACAGTCAAATTTTATAGCAAGGACGCACGGATGTCTTTTGGTACCCTTGCGTTCTTGCCTCCGCAGCCCGTTTTTCGCGGTGTTCAGCGGCTAGCCCCTCAGGGAAATGGGAGCCTGCCACCCAAGAAGTGCCAGCTTCGGCGTCCAAGGCCCTTGCGTCCTTACCGCCCGTCCTCGCTATAGGTTTCGACTCCACCCCGCCCGGGAAGGTTTGGATTCGCTGTTGGGGAAGCCCGTCGCCGATCTATCGGTGATATATCGCCGAGGGCAACGTTAGGGGGGGGGATTGGTCTAGGGAGGGACGCATCGACCCCCGATCGCCCATTCAGCGCCGATAACAGCCCGACGCGTTACCAAGCCCGGGAAGGTGTTGATGCGCTGTCGGGGGCCTATCGCGGATATTCACGGGAGGAAATACCTCTCGGGCCCGACATTTGGCGTTTACGAAACGGCCTTGGGCGTTTTTTTAAGACAGCCCTGCCCTGTTTGCTTCCTCCTTGGGGCGCGCTTGCCAAACGACTTCGCGTGTCGGGGTGGTTATTGTGGAGGTGGATCTGTTGACCTCAAGATACCTGGGCGATGCATTGCCGACTCCAGGGTCGCTGCGGCCTCCCCCCCTCCCCTTTCCGGGAGCCGGGCCCTCCCCCGTCGGTGCCCCCCGCCCAACGAGAGAGGGCCGGGCGCCCCTGCGTGGAAGCCCTGCGTGGATCTTCCGGGGTGCCCTGCTGTGAGGAGCCCCCCCGCTTGGGGAGGGAAGCCCCTCTTGCTCCTCCTTGGGGTTTCCAGGATGCCCTCCTATGTGGAAGCCCTGGGAATTTTCCAGGGCGCCCTGCTGCGAGGAGCCCCCCTGCTTCCTCGGGGAGCGTTTCGCACCCCCCTTGCCCAGCGCTCGCTCGGAGTCCTCCTGTTCGGTCTGATTCGACTTTGACGGCTTCCGATTCCGATTAGACCTGGGATTCCGATTGGGGTTCCGATTGCTTGCTGGAGGCATATGCTGGCCTGCCGACTTCCGCCGATCCGACTTTTCCGCACTGGGTTGCCGTTTTCCCGCCGATCCGGTTCATGTCGACCGACTTGTCGATTCGATTCTGGGCTCTCCTGCCTTGCCGAACCACAGGCAAAATTTTCAGAAGAGGGCAGAGAGGCCGATGCCGCTGCCCTGCCCTCGTCACCGAGGCCGGATTCGCCTCGAAGTCC
Source organism: Prorocentrum cordatum (assembly GCA_963575745.1). Taxonomy (NCBI): domain Eukaryota; class Dinophyceae; order Prorocentrales; family Prorocentraceae; genus Prorocentrum; species Prorocentrum cordatum. The sequence goes on from CAUYUJ010001303.1 coordinate 480,765, forward strand.
TGGCCAGAAGGGGCACAGCGGTACAGTGGAGACCCATACCAAGAAGCGCCTTGCTCGCCTCCAGGGTGCCCAGGGTTTCTTGAGTGCCGATGGTTTTGTTGTTGACAGCGCGTCGTTCCCGAACAAAGAATCCATGGACGCTATGTGATCTTAGGGTTGGATTTCTTGTGGAAGGCTTCTTGTGGACTGGCCTCCACTGTATCGATATCCCTCCGTCCCCCCCCAAATCCCTCATTGCGAAGGCCTTGCGGCCGGTGCCGCCGACGCTGAAGGGAGACGACGACGACGACGACGGCGGCAACGGCGGCGGCGGAGGCAACGACGACGATGCTGACGTGGGCCAGGGATGACTCCCCTCAAATCTCTTTATTACCAGACCTCAGACCCACCCCGCCGGGGCCTCGCGGGCCCACCGAGAAGCGCCCGGAGGCCCTCCAAGAAGCGACGACCCCGACGGCCTCCCAGGCAGCCGACGCCTTGTCCTCTGCTTCGACGCGGGTCCTTCGGAGTCACGACCCGCTCCGCAGAGCAGGCATCTCGTCCTTTGCCCTGTTCTGTTTGACGGCCCCGGGAGCCCAAGGCGGCGCCAATCCCTGGGGCCCTCGGCCCCCTGCTTGTGTTTATCGAGACGACGACGCCGACGACGACAACGACGACGACGACGACGTCGACGAGGACGACGATGTCGACGAGGACGGCGATGTGGACGATGACGACGACGACGACAACGACGGCGACGACGACGACGACGAGGACGACGACGAGGACGACGAGGACGACGATGTCGACGATGAGGACGACGACGAGGACGACGACGACGACGACGACGACGACGACGAGGACGACGAGGACGACGACGAGGACGACGCGCCGCCGAGGATACGCAGCATGGTGGCCACTACGATGCCGCCAGCTCTGGCGGCGCCCACGAGGGGGGGTGCCGCGAGAGGGGATGCATTCGGAGCAGGTGTGGTTTCATGGGGCCTCACGGAGGGCGGCGGCGACTTTTTTTTGGGAGGCCTCTCGGAGGCGTCCGAGAGGCTCTTTCGGGCGGGTGGCAGCGTTAAATCGGGCATGCCCCTTCTACAGGAGGAATATCCAAGAATATGGCCAAACACAGTCTGGGGACGGTTGTTAGACTATTTTGGTCTATGATTGAACAGTCCGAGATTCTTTATCACTTTCGACCAGCATCCGCCTGGAGGAGGACATGCCCGACCTGATGCTAATTAGGGGTGACCTGAATGGGGAGTGAGGCCCCAAGGGGGCCCTGTAGGGCCCCTCTTGGAGCCAGCTGGTGCCCACATCGGGCCCCGATGAGCCCCTTTAGGGCCCTTACACCTTAGGCGATGCTTAAGAAAACTTAAGTTTTCGGCCAGAGTCTCGATTATTCTTTAACGTTTCAATGTAAATCCTAAGATTTTGATCGAATTTTTGGGTTTTTATTCAAGTTCTGAGACCATTAATTTCTTAACCCATGATTTCTTAATCATTTCGCGTGGTGTATCTTGACCCCCCCATGTGGTCCACCCCCCACCACCACCCGCCCGAAGGCCTCCAGGCCTGTCGCCAGGAAGCCCCCACTGCCCTCTGAGAAGCCCCGCCGCCTGCCTTCATGCGGTAGACTTGCGGGGTGCGTCGCCGCGGCGGCGACCCCGGCGCGGTCGTTGGCTGTGTAACGCCGGCAGCGGCCCAGATTTGGCCGATGTCGAGCGAGCTGCGCTATCGGAGAGCCGCGACCGTTCAAGGCTGAACAATCCATGCGGCGTCAGACACCGACGCCCACGAATTCGCGACGCGAGCCAGTCGTCGTACACTCTAGGCGATGCTTAAGAAAACCCAAGGTTTCGGCCAGGGTCTCGATTATTCTTAATGTTTTAATGTAAATCCTAAGATTTGAATAGACATTCTGGGTTTCTATTCCAATTCTGAGACTATGAATTTCTTAACCCATGATTTCTTGAGCATTTCGCAGGGTGTAGAAGGCCGCCCCAGTAGGCGAGCGTGTGTAACCTCGTTCAGCCCCTCCGATAGCACGCAGCCCGTGTCGGCCCTCATTGCACCGCCTGCATCGCACAGAAGGTCTGCGATGGACAAGCACGCGTTGGTGCTGACACACGTTCTGTGGCTCATCGATCGCGGGCCTTCTAAGAGGCCCCAGAAGTTTCCGATGGGGCCCTCCCAAATTCCTCCAGGCCCGTCTCCAAGAAGCCCCCTTGCCCTCCCAGAATCGCAGGCGATTTTCTCCCCGAATCCCGAGTTCCGCCCGAAAAGTTTGGCCGTTCAGGAAAAGGGGGGGGAACTCTGGGACACACCCCCAGGGGGCCATTCGGACGCATCCCTATCGAGGATGGACGGCCCCCCACTGGATGTCACAGGGCTGGGCCCCAAATTCCTGTTCCCGACGAGCACCATCCAGAGTCGGGGAATTGGGGTCGCCACATCCTCCGTCGCAGAAGCCCCTGCCGCCGTTCTGCACAGACGACCGCCCCCCCCACACACAAGGCCTCAGGGGCGGCCCAACCGACCCCTAGCAAACCGTCCCCTTCCGTGATGTGCCCCTCGCCTCGCCCCGAGACGTATGCACGCGGCCCTGAGGGGCGCTCGATAGGCGAGAATGACGTCGCGGAAGTGGGTGGTGTGCTGGGGGTCTGCTGGGCCGCACCCGAGAGGCCCCCCTCCCCCCCCTTGTGGTGCCGCCAGCCAGCCCCGCCCTCCGCACCGCCCCCCCCCGGTGCGGCCGCCGCCGCGCCGCCGCTCCCCGCCGATGGCCCGCCCGTGCCCGCGGACGCCCCGCAGGGCGCCGACGCCCCGCCGAAGCCGCCGCCGCCCGCGCCGCCGCCGCCGCCCGACGCGGAGCAGGCCGGGGGGCGTCCAAAGTCGGATCGGTCAGCCCGCATGATAAGGATGATCTCCTCCTCCCTAATCCTGCTCCTCCTGCTCCTCCTCCTCCTCCTCCTCCTCCTCCTCCTCCTCCTCCTCCTCGTGGTCCTGCTCCTGCTCCTCCTCCTCTCTCTCCCTTTCTCTCTCTCTCTCTCTCTTTCTCCAGTGCTCTGCTTCTCTCGAATGTCGCAGGTTCGGGTCGATCGAGATGGGTCGATCGAGAGGGGCACAGTCAACCCTCATAGTATGGATGATCGACTTCCCAAGGGTACCCTTGCATCCTTGCCTCTTCGGTCGCCATCGGTCCATCCTCAGCCACTCTCGATGGCCAGCCCCGCTCGGAGAGCCTCGGCATGGGCGTCCAAGGCCTTGCATCCTTACCGCGCATCCTAATTACACGGGTTGACTGTACGATCGAGGCGGGTACGATCGGCACGATCGAGATGGGTGTGGAAATCGGCCACGCGCAAGATTGACCTTTCGCTGTTGTGACCTTTGGTGCGGTCCCACAACGGTGGCCCCAGCATTGGCCCGCGCGCTTGGATTTGAGCCCTCTGCGGCCCTCTTATGCCGCGTACCAGAGGTCACTCTTGCCTATGGCCACTATTGCGTTTAGCCGAGGAAAGAATGGGTACGGAGGACGACAGCGTGTCCTGTTCGTCTGTTCGTTCTGAACAGGACTCGCTGTCGGCGTCACCGCGGACGTTGTCCATTTCAGGCAGAAGGCCGCATGCCCAACAGCGGCCGCTGTCGGTTGTGGGCAACACCTGATGATGGGCATCGTATCCATTGATTCCGTGCTCAATTCGGGCGTCCAAACAAAGGGTTGAGGAGTTGTGTGATCCTTCATGGGGGCCTCAGAAGGGTTCAGAATTCCTCACGGTTTGGGGGACGTCTGCATTCCGTCGGATTTGGACGAAATCTGGACGACATCAGGAGTAGGTCGGGTCGAAGAACACGGAGTTCCGCACGCATCTATTTGATCGGTGTTTTCGGCTCCGCCTTTGGCGCGCACTGCGTGCCAGGGAGGGGGTTCAGCGCAGGGCCAAGAAATCCGCGCGAACCTCCGAAAAGGAGGGCGTCCAAAGGGATGATGAGTTCGGAGGATGTTAGGAGGGTCTACATCTTGAATATTTCGGGTGGTTTCGTCGGTCCTCGTCACCTTTCAGCCTCGGGATCCTTCACATCGTCCAAGACGCTGAGGATCGCGCCGCATCGCTGATGCATCGCCGATGCGGCTCGATGTGGAGCCTACTTTGCTCCGCGCTGGCGTCGCCGATGCATCACCGACGTCGCCGACACACCGCCGATACACCGGCGATGCATCGGCGATGCGGCTCGATTTCCCGACCCCATCTATCTATCCCGACCTAATTTAGGAGGCCTCTGGTTCCGGGCGTTCTGGAGGCTCAAGGTCTTCGGACGGTGCGGCGCTGGCCCCCCGTAGGAAAACGTCCAGCCTCGGGAGGCCCTTTTCTGCGGCCGCTCCAGGCCGAGGGGCGTCCTGGCCTGGCGTGCCCCGGTCGTCCCGAGCGACCGCCGCGGAGGGGCAGAAACAGGGAGGAAGAGGAGGAGGAGGAGGAGGAGGAGGAGGAGGAGGAGAGGAGGAGGAGGAGGAGGAGGGAGGAGGGAGGAGGGAGGAGGGAGCAGGGAGCAGGAGCAGGGAGGGGAGGAGGAGAGGAGCGGGAGGGAGGAGGGGAGGAGGGAGGAGGGAGGAGGGAGGAGGGAGGGGAGGGAGCAGGGAGGGAGCAGGGAGCAGGAGGAGAGGAGGAGGGAGGGAGGAGGGAGGGGAGGAGGAGGGAGGAGGAGGAGGAGGAGGAGGAGGAGGAGGAGGAGAGGAGGAGGAGGAGGAGGAGGAGGGAGGAGGAGGGAGGGAGGGAGGGAGGAAGTGGAGGAGGAGGAGGACGAGGAGGAGAGGAGGAGGAGGAGGAGCAGGAGCAGGAGGAGGAGCAGGAAGTGGAGGAGGGGGAGAGGAGGAGGTGGAGGAGGGTGGAGGAGGAGGAGGAGGAGGAGGAGGAGGGGAGGAGGAGGGCGAGGAGGTGCAGGAGGAGGAGGAGGGGGGCGGGGTCGCAGAGGGGGCACGTCGACACCCGTTCGCCAAGCCATCGCCGACATGGGGCCCCACGGCCCACCCCGCCCAGGAATGTGCGGCTTTGCCTCCGCCTCTGCCTCCGCCTCCGCCTCCTGCTCCTCCTGCTCCTCCTGCTCCTCCTCCCTCACACCGCCTCCTCCTCCTCCTCCTCCTTCTCTAAGGGCCTGAGGAGGCCGCAAATGCCCGAACGCCTCCCGCCGCTGTTTCTGGACACGATTCAAGGGGGTCTGTGCCCGCGCGCATGCCAGGAGGAGCAGGAGGAGGAGGAGGAGGAGGAGGAGCGGGAGGAGGAGGAGGAGGAGGAGGAGGAGGAGGAGAAGGAGGAAGAGGAGGAGAGAAGGAGGAGACGGAGGAGGAGGAGGAGGAGGAGGAGGAGGAGGAGGAGGAGGAGGAGGCACGATGCGCTGTGCCCCTCTCCTGCCGCGCGCGCCCGAGCAGGGTGCCGGCGCTGGCGCGCTCGCGGCGGCTCCGGCGTCGCGGCCGCCGCCGCCGCCAGAGCCGCAGGACCAGACATCCACCGTGCCGAAACGTCGGTTATCCGCCAGACCCGCCTTTCTGGCGGCCGTGGTGTCCGCGGATACGTAGCGCAGGCCAGGATTTTCCAGCAGTCCCGCGGGAACGCCAGCGACAGACACCGTCGGATTGAAATCGCGCCAGCAACGCCGGCTCCTGGCAAATTGTGCTGCGCGGCGACGGAGAGGAAAAAGAGGAACGGAACGCAAGCAGACGACGGCGAACGCCCAGGTGAGAGGCCAGGGCCAGCGGGACGGAGCAGGCGGGCGGGCAGGCGGGAAAGGCGATTTCCAACGATGGGATTTTTGTCAATACCGGCGTTCTTCCCCGATATGAAGCCCCCGGGCTGTCAAAATCGAATCTGAGACGACAGGCCACCCCTGGGGAGTGGGGTCGGGAGCCCCCTGGGGCCGCGGGTTGGGAATCAGAAGCATGGTCGGATGTCCGAGTCTTGGAAAGATCCAGATGGATGTTTTCTGCCGCGGACTGGGAATCAAAAGCATGGTCGGATGCCTGAGTCTTGGAAAGATCAAGAGGGATGTGTTCCGCCGTCTTCCGTGCCGCTGCTCGAAAATTCGTGCCCCGCGCCGCCGCTGGCAAACAGATTGCTCTCCGCCTTCGGCCTCCCCGCGGGCCCTCCTCGGGCCCGCGGGGCCGGCAAGAACGGCGGCGGTTGCAGAGCTGGCCCCGGGGACTGGGTCGGGGCTCGGCGGCGCACAGACGTTGGAAGTGCAAGTGGGCAGGGTGTTTCGGAGAAGGCTTGGAGAGCTTCCCGGAAGGCCAGAGGCTTTCTGAGTTCCGAGGAAGCCCGCCCCCTCGCACTTTCCCGCGCAAGCGCGCCGCAGAGGGGGGGGGTACTCGGGTAGGCCAGTGCTAAAGCCAAATTGGAACATCGTGTGTCTAGCGTTGAGTCGGGCACGTCCCTCTACAGGAGCAGTGTTCCACAATATTTTCGAGGGCGATGTTTCGACTCCTTTCTGATTTGTTTTGAGCATTGATGGGCGTTTTTCTGTTTTTTATTCCAAGCTCCGCCTGCAGGAGAACCTGCTCGACCTGAGTCTGGCGATCCGGGCCCAGGGAGCCCCCCGCCTGTTGTCGCGCCTCCAGGGGGCCTCCTGGAGGCCACCGCATGCCTCTCGGGAGCAAGTAACCCCGAGAGCAGTGCGGTCCAGGGGAAATGCCCGTGATGTGTGTGTTTTTGTTCTCTTCCCCCCCCCCTCCGCGGCCGCCCCGCCTGCCCCTTTCCCGCTCTTTGCACGCTGGCCAATGCGCTTCTCGGTGCCACCGTTTTGCCCTATCGCTGGTGCAGCCAACTCTGCCTCGTCGTCGACGGAAGGAAGTGTTCTTGTTCTCGGCCCACGGCCTCAGAGCTTCCGACGCCGTCGCCAGGGGTGAGCTGTCGCCCCAGAGCAGCTCCCGAGGCCCCCAGGTGCCGAGAAGCTGAAATGGAGCCCGATTGAATCGAGGAAGGATAGGGCCATACACAGAAATTGTCAGCGCTCCGCGCGGATTTCGTCAATCTGCGCTGAGATCCCCCAGGCGGCGCCTCCGGCGCCGCACCTGGCGCGTTCCGCGCCCCAGGGGGGGATTCAGCGCAGATCCAAGAAACCGGCGTGGAGCGCCAAAAGTTTATGCTTACGCGGTTTTTTCTTCTACTGCAGATGCCCTTCCGCCAGAGGTCTGCGTTCGGGGTCAAGGGTCGACCCTGGGGCCACCTGGCCAGAACTCCCTGGGGAACCCACCCGTGGCGCCGTGGCGACGAAACGGCTAGAGACGCGGCGAACACCGCTGGAGAGAGCCTCCATCCTGGAGGTTCGATCGCCGATCCTCGATCGCGGCCTCGGGAGGGCACCGAACAGGGGGCCAGACGGGGCCCTCCGAACGAAGGAGGAGATCCGGGAGGCAGAGGAGGAAGAGGATACAGCAGATGCGTGGCTTCAGGCCTGCGGCGTCACAGGCAAGCCACCAGCGCGTGCCCAGGCACACGCTGAGGCGGAGGAGCTTCGACATCATCTCGCTTCCCGCAGGGGTGCGGCGCCCCATGCATCCGACGATGTGTTTTTTGTTTTTCTTCCAGTACGCGGCACCAGGGATGTCCAGGCCTTATGTTGCTCCTATCGTACTCAAGGACCACATCACAGAAGTATGTTCGAACACCCAGAAAAGTAACGAAACCGTGTCAAGCGAGTATCGCCTCCCAGGGCCCGGCACGTGAAAGCCCTCCAGTTTCGGTATTATGTTGGTGCTCGAAATTATTTCAGACGGTCCAGGCTCAAGTAGGTTGGAACATCCTTCCCCAGGCCAAGGAGATGATTTTTTTTCTCCCAGACAAGGTTGTCTCGATTTGGTTTTCAAATCTTGGAAGCCTTGTTTTCCGTTGCAATTCCGTGTCTAGGGCGCAGGGGCGTCGATGAGTTATTTAATCGCTTCGCTCATTCCGCCGGCCCGTATTGTGCCATCGCAGGCGTTTGTTTGCGCGTTCGTGGCCTCTTGGAGCCTCGTTGGGGCCGTTTGGGGCCTCTTGGCGCCTCTTTTTAGGCCTCTTGGAGAACTCGGGAGGCCTCCAGGGACCCTCCTGAGCTCTCGTGACGGTCTCTTGGGGGGCTTTCGGCGGGCTCTTGGCGGTTTTGTTGGTCCTCTTGGGGCCTGGGGCCTGACGTTGTTGGTCCTCTTGGGGCCTCACGGGAGCTTATTGGGGCGTCTTGGGGGTGTCTTGGAGAGTCTCTTGGGGCCTCTTTCGGGGTCCTGGGCGCCTTCTGGGGCGGAGGGCTCGATTTTTCAGTTCTCGGTTCCCTTCTTGAGCCCCTCTTGGGCCCGTCTTGGGGCCTCTTGGTCCGCCTTGGGCGGCACTTGGGCCGTCTGGGGGGCGCTCTTGGGCCGCTCCGGGGCCGTCTTGGGAGCCTCGTGGGCCGTCTTGGAGAAGTCTTGAAGGCCTCTTGGGCCCTCTTGGAGCGTCCGGAAGCGAAAAGGCCAATCAAAAAAAACCAAGGAAAATCAACGATTTTGGCAACTTGGGGCCCTCTTCGGAGGCCTCTTGGAAGGCCCTTGGAGCGTCTTGGAGGCCTCTTGGGCTGTCTTGGGGCCATCTGGGGCGTCTTCGGGCGATCTTTGGCCGTCTCGGGCCTCTCTTGCACCGTCTAGAAAGCTTCTCGGGGCCCTCGTGGACCGATCTGGAGCCCTCTTGGACTCCGAAACAGAACTCCGGCATCTCTGACCCGACCTTGCCGGGGACTTACCAGGACCTTGCCGGGGTACTTTTGGTCCGGGGACCCCCAGGGGCCGCCCCGCGCGCGCGAACTAGAAATATTGTTAACCAGGTACCGGAGATCTTAGCACGCCCTGGCCCGTTGGGCCGGCGAATTGGTAATCGATGGGATTGCGCCGATGTAGCGTCGACAAACGTCGATTAGCTTCGGTTAGCGTCGGTTTGGCTTCGGTCAGCGTCGACCATCGTCGATGAGCGACGATTCGCAAGAGCCGCTCGATGAGCCACGACTCGCAGAATGGTATGGGAGGCTCCCTCGACTAGCCCCCGAATTCTGTGGCGGCCCCTGTTTGGCGGTCGTGGCCCTCCGTTTGTCGGTCGTGGCCCTCCGCCTCGTCTCTGTCTGGGTTCCTGGGTCCGTCCCTCGTTCCCTTTTCGGTCCCCTTCGGGCCCCTTCGCTCTTCGTCGGAGCAGGAGTGTTCGGCAAACGTTCACCCGCGTGCAAATCAAAAAAAATGGGGCCCGATGGCGGGCCCTGGGGGCCCAGGGGCCCGATGGTGGGCCCCGTCTGGCAGAAATTGGATCGGCGGAGATCTGGGTTCCCACAGGGCGCCGGCGGGGGCGCGGGCGCCAGCGCGCCGACGGGGGCGGCTGCCGCGCCGTGGCGGCCACCGCCGCCGCCCGAGCCGCAGCCGGCGGCGGCCGCAGCCTGGCGGCCGCCGCCGCCGCCGGAGCCGCAGGGGGCGGGCGCAGGCGCCGCCGAGCAGTGCCGCAGCGCCCAGCCGTGCTGCTCATCCGCCGCCGCCGCCCTGCTCCGCCCTGCTCCGCGCCCCCTTGGGAATGCTCCGCCCTGCTCCGCCGCCGCCCTGCTCCGCCCTGCTGCGCCCTGCTCCGCCCTGCTCCGCCGCCGCCGCCCTGCTCCGAGCGCCCAAAGAACGCCCTGGGGCTCTCCAGTACGGGCTGAAGGTAGGGTGGCAGCTATCTCTTCACATAATTGTCTGTAAGCGTGTGTGTAACACACACGTGCACACAAACGTTCATACACGCACATATATCGATAAACGCATATACATGCATATATGTATCAGCTTCCCCTCAGGATCCATGTTTCCAGCGTTCACTTAAGACGGTGGTGCTCTTCCCTTCCTTCTTCACCTCCTCGTCTGTCTTTCTTTCTTTCTCTCTCTCTCTCTGTCTCTCCCCCTCTCGCTCCCTCTCCCTGTCTCTTTCTCTCTCTCTCTCTCTATCTCTCTCTCTCTCTGTATGGCTCTGTCTCTCTCTCTCTGTCTCTGTCTCTGTCTCTCTCTCTCTCTCTCTCCCTCTCTCTTTCTCATTTGTTTTGTTTTGTCCTCTTTCTCGCACCGCCCTCGGTGCGGCCACAGTCAGGTCGAGGCCTGGCCGCGATCTCACAGCGCTACGTCATGGGGAGGCTGGGTGCCTCTCACACCCTGCCCGCCCGTCAGAGCGGCCAGCTCGCAAGCCGCGCCGCCAAGGCACTCATCGCTTCAGACGAGTAGCCTGACGGAGCCTGCCAGGACCACGTGGCGACGAGGACCCAAGGCAGGGCACCGACAGGAGCGAGCGCCATCCGAGACCCGCACGGGTCGCAGAAGCCACACACCCCACCCCCGCGTGGATGGCCCGACCCACCCATGAGCCCAGACCAGAGACCCCACACGCACTCTGGGAACCCCACAGGGGTTGCCAGAGTGCCCCCAGGACGGCCCTGAACACGGCCAAGACACCCGAGCCGCATCCAGGAGGGCCGACGGCGCTTCAGAGTGCCGCTCCAAAATGGCCAGACACTCAGGCGCAGGCTGGCAGCGAGCGGCTACTTGCAGCGCCTCCTGCCGCCAGAGGCCTTCATCGCAGCCTTCCGCTCCAGCTTGTTGAAAGCGTCCAAGGCACCACGGAGGTCGCCATCCCAGGCTGGGACTTCCGTCCCCACAGCTGCCAGCGCTTTTCTCGCGTTCGCAAACCATTCATCAGGTGTGCCAGGAAAGGCCTTGGGCACCGTGGCCACGGCTCTGCGCCGCCACGACAATCGAGCCCTCGCCTCCTTCCTGGCCTGGTCCTTGGGGGTCTGCCAGCACGGCTCCGCCGTGGGCCCCCCAGCCGCCGAAGCCCCCGCCTCCCCAGCCGCCGTCAGCAGGCCAGCCACGGCCCCCTCCGCCGCCAGCTGCGGTTGCGTCAGCTCGTCGGCGAACGGCCTCGGAGCCCAGGAGGGCACGCAAGTCGGCGGTGCGCTGCTTGGCCTGCCCCAGCTCCGCGCGCACCGCGTCAATTGCCGCCTGCGCCGCCGCCAACTCATTCTCGAGCTCCTCGATCTTGCCGTCGACTCCGTCGCCGACCCGCTCGCCGTCAGCATGGCTGGGCCATTCTGCGGCAGGCTCCGCGTCGAACTGCTCCTTCCGCGTCCGCGCGGCGAGCTCCGCGTCGATGCCCAAGGCCTTGCACAGCTGGTGCCGTTCCAGCTCCAGCCTTGTATACAGGCGCTCGGAGACGTCGGGATCATCCTCCAGGAGGAACTGCATGAAGTGCACCCTCGCCAGCTGCTCCTTGGTCCCGCACACAAGCGACGTCCTTGTCGGCCGAGCCGTCGAAGCCCCCCTCCACGTTGAGTTTCCCTTCGTGCGCGTCCTGGCCCGCGCCCGCCGCATCGCAATCGTCCTCCATGGGGGTGTCCACGACCGCAGCAGCGCAGTCCGCCACCACCAGGGCGCCCCCCTCCTCGCCGAGGCCCTCGAACTCCTTCCCGTCGAAGCTCTTCATGGCCTCCGCGCCCGCAGTGTCGAAGAAGCCGTCGCCTTTGGCGCTGTAGGGGGCCTGCCCGCCCTCCAGCCCCGTCTCGTCATGAGAACCTTTGGAGCCAGGGCTGTTGGCCACCCCGATGCCCTCGGCGTCGGACTTCTCCTCCGTCAGCGCCTCGGTGTCCAGCTCCTCCGAGCCGTTACCGAGACCCTGGTTGCTGCCGCCTTCGGCCTCCAGCTCCCCGAAGCCGTCCAGGTCGATGGATTGCACAGCCTCAGCGGGGCCATCCCGCCACGCAAGCACGTTCTGCAGGAAGCATTCCACGTCGCCGCCTGGGTGCCTGAGCAAAGCGCTGGCCGCATCCAGCTCGCGGCACCGCCGCTCGAGCGCCGGCGGGAGGCGCCGCCCGCGCGCCCGGAGCCCTCTGAGGCTCGCCGCTAGCGTGGGGCTCCCCAGGATGGCCACCATCTCGGCCGCCGCGCTCAGCAGCCTCTGCGCCCTCGCGCCCAGGGCGGGACGGGCCGCGCTGGTCGCCAGAGCCGCCTGCTGCGCCCCAGCGGCCGCCGCCTCCTGCTCCTTCACCGCCGCCGAGCTGGCCGCCGCCTGCAGGCGCAGCATGAGCTCGGCAGCCCCGCTCGCGGAAGCGACCGTGGCGAGAGAAGCCCCATGGCGAACGGACGGGCCGCGGCCTCCGCGCCCCATTCCCCGAGGAGGGAGCCGCGCGCGCCGAGGGCACGGCGCGCCCTGGCGCTCGCGAAAGCGCCCCGTGCAGGACTCAGCCCCCGCCGAACCCCTGAGCCAGAATGGCTACGGAAGTGTTTTTTGTCCTCTCTCTCTCTCTTCTTTTGTTTTCTTTTCCTCTCTCTCTCTCTCTCTCTCTCTCTCCCAGAAGCCCAGCAGAATCCATGAGAAAAAACAAGGTTTGCAATGTCAGGGGTGTGGGAGCCTTGCATTTTCATGTAGATGTTCGGGATATTTGGCATGAGGAGTGGGGAGGCCATGTGTTTCCCATTTGGATGCTTCGTATTTGTGGGATCTTCCCCCCTCCAGCGAAAATCCAACCCAGGAGCCCTCCCAGCAGCTCCGACCCCCAGAATGCCCCAGCCCAGATCCCCCACATGGCGTCCTCACGTCTCACGCCCGACATCCTAAAAATCCGAATGAAAACTCTGGGTTTGTGTTTTCCATGGGGGCTTGGGATTGATGGCGCGAGATGTGAGGAAACAATTCTTTGCATGCTTTTTTGTGTCTTTTGAATTTTGGGTGTTGTCCGCCCTCCAGCGAAAATCCAGTGCAGCCTCCCAGGAGCTCCGGTTCCCAGACTTCCAACTAAAACAATACAAATCAAACGGAAAACACATGATTTCACTTCCCCTCCAAGGAATCCTAAACATCCAACAGAAAGCACACGGTGCTCGCACCCCTGACATCGCAAACACAGTGTTTTCATTTGCATGTTTGGGATTTCTGGGATCAGAAGTGAGGACACCATGTGCTTTCATTTGGATGTTTTGGATTTGATGGATTTGCGGGATCAGAGCTTCTGGCAGGGCTTCTGTGTTGGATTTTCGCTGAAGGGAGGAGATCCCCCAACAAATATCCAAATGAAAGCACATGATGCTTTACTCATTCCTCATCCCAGATACCCCAAGCACCCAAGTCAAAATACAGGGCTTCCGTACCCCTGACACTGCAAACCCGGTGTTCTCACATCGATTGTGTCGGGTGTCTGGGGGGGAGAGAGAGAGAGAGAGAGAGAGAAAGAGAGAGAGAGAGAGGGAGAGAGAAAGAGGGGGAGAGACAGAGGCAGAGCGACAGAGAGAGAGAGAGACAGACAGGGAAAAAGAGAGAGAGGGGGGGGCAGATTCCAGATCCAGCTGATTGCAATTATATTCCTATTAGAGCAGAATTGGAATCTCTTTGGGGTGGAGCGGAACCCAGAGATTTCAATTAGATTACAGTTTGGATTGAGCGACCCCAGATGAGAAATGAGCAGGTCCCAGATACAGCTGATTTTGGAAGGGGATCTGGTCTGAATCGAGTTGGAATGGTGCAGCTTCCAGATCTAGTTGATTTTAATTGGACTCCTGATGAAATCTAATGTAGATCTAAGTAGAATCGAATCAAGCAAATCCCAGAGTCAGCTGGTTCCAACCATATTCCTATTGGGATCAAATGAGAATCTACTTGGGATGGAGCAGATCCCAGGTCCCGGTGACTCAAACCATGTTCCTGTAGGAATAGATTCAGACTCGTATTGAAATGGAGCAGGTCTTAAACAGATCATTACTTTATCCGTAGGGGCTTCGCCCCATGCCGCCGGTTCCTTGTCTCGGATAATGTGAGATGCAAAAGCTAAATCATGAGATCTGGGCGCCGCCGTGAAGCAGTGTCGGGACCTGTTTGTTTTTCGACCCTGACCCCGCTGATTTGCCTGAGTGGGGCCACCGAATTTCAGATATGTGACACATCCCCTTGCTTTTGGACCCTGGCCCCGCCGATTTGCATAAGGGGTGCCACCGAATTTCAGAAATGTGGCAAATCCCATGTGTTTTTGGACCCTGACCCCGTCGATCTGCGTGAGTGGTGCCACCGGATTTCACACATGTTGTAAATCCTTTGTGTTTTTGGACCCTGACCCCGCCGATCTGCGTGAGGGGTGCCAACGAGTTTTGCAAATGTGACACATCCTTTGTGTTTTTGGACCCTGACACCGCCGATCTGCGTGAGGGGTGCCACCGGATTTTAGGAATGTGGCAAATCCCATATGTGCGTTTTGGACCCTGACCCTACCGATCTGCGTGAGCGGTGCCACCGGAGTTCAGTAACGCGGCGCATCCCATGTGTTTTTGGACCCTGACCCCGCCGATCTGCGTGAGGGGTGCCACAAATGCGAGAAAAGTGGCAAATCCTTTTGTGTTTTTGGACCTTGTCCCCGCCGATTTGCGTGAAGGGTACAGCCGAATTTCAGAAATGTGGCACATCCTGTATGTTTTTGGGCCCTGACCTCGCCGATCTGCGTGAGGAGTGCCACCGGATTTCAGATATGTGGAAAATCCAATATTTTGTTTGACCCTGACCTCGCCGATCTGCGTGAAGGGGTGCAACTGAAGGTCCATCATGTGGCAATTCCCTTGTGTTTTTGGACCCTGACCCTGCGGATCTGCGTGAGGGGTGTGAATTGTTACCCCCCAGAAATTTTGATAACCCTCCCAGAGCGTGGTAGTTCTGCTGGTTTGGGCTCCCCCTTTCGCGCGTTCGCCAACAAGGAACAGTCAGCAGCAAGAAGCAGAACTGTAACATTGGAAACTGCGCACTCCTGGCCTACAGCCTGGTGGCCCTGCAAGGGGGCCGGCGGATTTTCTTTGGGGGGTGAATGCATTTTCATTGGTATTGGGCACATCCCAGGTCCAGCTCATTCCGAGTGGTATTCCGGTTTGGATCGACTTCGAATTTAAATGAAAGTGAGCAGACCACACGTCCAGTTGATTACAAGCATATTCCGAGTGAGTACAGACATCCGAGCAACATGCGAGAGATTGTGAAGCAGGCTGTCCGCAGCCATTGGCTTGTCAAAACATTCAGTCTAGGAACCATAGCATGGTAGTGCGGAGCGTGTTCCCTAGCCATGGATGAGGCCCTCAGGGCCATGGAGGCCAAGCTGGCAACAGCAGAGCAGCATATACTATAGAGAGACAGCGCCGAGAAGCGGCCCTGCAGGGCCAGCTGGCCGAGGCGAGAATCGTGATCGACAGACTCTCGGCTCAGACGACGGCGGTCCCACCAGATCCCCCAGGACCACCAGCTGCGGCGACTACGACGGGTCTGAACGGCAACTACCTGGTGGATGCGAGAGCCCTGGGCAATCCGCTGCCGTTCTCAGGAGAGGTGACGGGCGAGGGCAAGCCAGGGGGTGGGTCTTCATTCACGTTCAGAGTCTACGCGGGAACCGTCGACGCATCGTGCAGAGAGACTCTGGACTTCGCAGCTAGACGGACGGACGAGGACCAGCCCATCAGCAAAATCACGATCGAGCCCCATGAGAGGAGGCTCACGGCGCAGATCTTCTATGTGTTGGCGCTCCCCTGCCGAGGGGGCGAGCGCTGTCAGTGGTGCAGCGTGTGCCCGAGGGCTGGGGCATCGAGGCGTGGAGTCAGCTATGCATCGAGTTCGAGCCGAAGCTCCCGAGTCGCTTCCAGGGCATGCTGCATCACCTACTGGACCCTGCGCGTGGCCCAGACGCAGTCGAGAACATTCATGCGTGGGAGCGGAAGCTGACGCAGCACGAAGAGCAGTCGGGCGACACGATTGCCGACACAATCAAGCTGGCGACGCTCAACAGGAAGCTCCTGGAAGGCAGCCTGAGGACCCATCGCAAACTGCAGGCGGGGCGCCTGCAGACGTGCGAAGCGGCCAGGAACGAGGCGATCTCGCACGTACCTGCGCGCGACGGCCAGCCAGGAGCAGGAGCCCGCGCCCATGGACCTGAGCCCCGTGACAGGAGAGCTGTACCTTATCACGAGGTGCGGCAAGGGCAACGGCAAGGGCAAGGGCAAGACAGGCAACGGCAAGAACCACGACGGCAAGGGTAAAAACAAGAGGGTCTGCTTCTACTATGCCAGGCCGAACCACGCGAAGCAAGAGCGCAGGGTGTCGGCGACGGACCGCACGAACAATGACATCAAGCCGGACAAGGCAGGGCGATACATGGGCAAACCAGTCGACATGGTTATTGGCAAGCGTGCTGACACCGAGAAGGGAGACATGGCGGCGCTGTCGGATGGCGACCACTACGATGAGGCAGACGGGTACGTCTTCGCCCTGACCGACGAGGTGTTCGTGATGGGGGGCTGCTGCGCGCTCGAGGGCGACGACATCGACCTCTTCTTCGACGCGCGTGCGGCGGAGTGCGTCTGTCCGCCGACGCGGGCACCAGAGGTCGCTGTCGAGGGGTGCGGCGGCGTGGCGCTCGATCAGGCGGACGGCGACGAGGTCTCGCACTACGGCAGAAAGGAGGCGAGCATGATGGGCCAGAGCTCGGGCGAGCAGTTGACGGTGAAATTCGAGGCGAAAGGTGCGCGGAAGCCGATCATGGCAGCGAGCTCGGCGGTCGACGCGGGCTACAGAGCGCGGCTGAACGACGGGCGGGGGGGGGCTACGTCGCGAATCCCAAGCAAACGAGGGGGTTGGCGACGGTCGCGAGAGACAGCGTCGGCAAGAACAGGTCCTTCGAGCTGAGGCGGGAGAGCGGCATCTTCGTCGTCCCAGATCGGCGGCGCCCAAGGAGCGGCGAGCTGCGCGCGGCGACGGAGAAGGACGAAGAGCAGATGAAGCGCGCGAGGTGCAGCGACGCTGTCGAGGGCAGCGAGGGCGCCTGACCCGCGCTCACCCAAGCGCTTGCTCCTTGGCCGAGCGCGGAGGAGAGAGCTAGGCATGAGCTGACCCACTGCCTACGCCGCGCCTGGCGCAGGTGCTGCGTGGCGGGCCAGGCGACCGAGGGCCCCCGCGAGGGCCAGTCAAAGGGGTCGACGGCCGCGAAGCTCGCGCCGGGCTACTGCTTCCTGGCGCGCGAAGGGGAGCCGCAGAAGGTTACGGTTCTGGTCTTCGTGCCGAGGCCCCCCCTGGCGCCGGGGGGGCGACGCAGGTGGCGAAGAAGGGGGTCGACGACGTTGCGGTCGAGTTCGCGCTCTCCTATCCCGAGGCGCGGGGCGCTGGCGAGGCCGCGTCGAGGGCAGACCAGTAGCCTGCCGTCCAGGCGTTGCTTTTGGAGCTACGCCGGCGCCGAGTCGAGCACCATCGCGCAGCGATCGAGAAGTCCACGAAACACAGCGGCAAGGCGAACGGCAGCATCGAGGTGGTGGCGCGCAGGGCGGGGTCGCTCACTCGCACCTGCGTCGCCGTCATCGATGACAAGTACAAGACCGAGGCGACGAGCCTGCCGGTGACCCCCCCGTGGCTGGTCAGGCACCCGGTGTGCATCGTCGCCGGGTTCGTCTTGAAGAGCGATGGCCCGAGTGCCTGGGCGACGATGCGGGGGGCGGAGTGCACGTGGCCTCTCGCGGGCGCGGGCGAGGCGGCGTGCTTCAAGTTGATTCGCAAGGACCAGTCGAAGCTCGACCGCGCTGGAGTGTTCCTCGGACGGAGGGGCGAGAGCGATGAGGTCGTCGTGGGCGCAGCGCGTGGGATCGAGTTCGCCTGGTCATTCAAGAGACGCGATGTGAGCGAGCACTGCGTCCAGGGGCAGTTCTCGCCGCCCATCGGCGCGCCCTGGGACCCTAGAGCCCCGGCGACGGGGGCCCCAGTTGCGAGCGCAAGGCGGAGGTGCATCACTCGCGCCCTGATCGAGGAGCACGGCGAGAGCCCTGACTGCGCGGCCTGCCCGCGGCTGTCGAGCGCGCGCGCGATCGCGCGCAGGGCTCGCTTCGAGGAGATCTTCAGGAAGCAGGCCGATCAGCTGATCCAGACACAGCGGGCGAGCGGCGCAGGCAGTGCCGAAGTTCCGAACCCATGACCTCCAGGAGGCGACCCAGGGCCCCAGAGCCAACCAGGACAGCCACAGGCCATCGGCGCACCTCCAGGGCTGGAGTTGCCTACGGCCAGCGGTCCGAAGCGCGAAGGTGCTACAGTTTTCGACGGAGAGCCAGCAGGGAGGAGGCCAGTCATCGACGTGGCCCCCGCTGCGCGCATGGACACCGACCCAGAGGCGGAGGCCGTGCCCTCGGCGCGCTCTGCGGCTGGCGCTGGAGGGCGCGAAGCGCGAGCTCGACGCGATGGAGGAGTTCGAGGCGATGGCCTGGAAGAGGCGCAGAGAGAAGCCACCAGGGGAGAGGGTGATTTCCACCGAGCTCTTCCACGCGCGAAAGGGACCAGACTGCGCGCGATCACGCATCGTCGCACGAGACTCTGCAGGGGGCGTCTTCGCACCAGAACATTCTGCAGAGGCACCTCCGACGTGGGCGCTGAAGCTGGTGATCTCGAGGCTGGCATCGCGCGGAGAGTCGAGGCAGCTCGCGTCGCACGACGACTCGGTGGCATTCTTCCATGCGCAGCTGAAGGAGGCAGTCTAGGCCGAGCCGCCGGAGGAGCTGAACTGCCCAGACTGACTCTGGCTCGTGAGCAAGGCGCTTTACGGGGTGCGGGAGTCGAGCGCTGACCTCCAGGAGCTGGTGCGGGGCGCGTGCCGAGGGCGCGGCTGGGACATCCTGGCGACGGCGCCTTGCTTGGCGTGTCGCAGCGAGTGGGACTGCCTGGCGGGGTTCCACGGCGGCGACTTCTACGCCGAGGGCGAGCCGCAGCAGCTGGGCAAGGTCGACGCCATGATCACGGGGAGCTCCAAGGCCGAGATCCCCCCCCAGGGTTGGGCCAGCCGCCGAGGACAAGGGCATGGTCCTACGGCGGCTTCTACCGTGGAACCCGAACGGGTTCATCCTGCTGCTTGACCCGAAGCACTTCGAGAACCTGAGCACGCTGCTGGACCTGAGTGGCGCGCAGCCGCCCTCGACGCCTGTCAGTCGAGCGACGGGCAAGAACGCGCGAGACGCACTGGAGGAGCTGAAGCGGGCCGGGAAGGCGATCTACTGCAGGGGCACCGGTATATGCATGCACATCGGCCCAGACCGCTGCGACATCCAGTTCGCTGCGAAGCAGCTGGCATCAGACGCGGCGCATCCGACGTGCCTGAGTATGATGAGGTTGCGGAGGCTGGCGCGCTACCTGGCTGGGACGCACGACGTTGGCATCGAGTTCTTCTACCAGGCGCCCTGGAACGACATCGCGGCGCACTCCGACGGCGACTGGAGCGGCGACGTCCAGACATGCAAGAGCACGCTGGAGACCCCTGCGCTGGCCATCTCATCGAGGGCTGGAGCATCGCCCAGGGTACCGTCGCGCTCGGCAGCGCGGAGTCGGAGTTCTATGCGCTCGGCGTGGATGCGGCTCGCGGGATCACAGTCGAGCAGGTGATGGTCGGGATCGCTGAAGAGGGAGCTGGACTTCGAGCGGGCGCGAAGCTGATCATCCGCGCGGACTCAGACGCGGCCCGCGGCATGATCCATCGAGTGGGCTGCGGGCGGGCGCAACCCCATACAGGCGCGCCATTTCTGGCACCAACAGGCGCCGAGGGAGAAGCAGCTCGAGATCGAGCGAGTCGACGGCGAGAAGAAACTGAGTGATGCAGGGGCGAAGGCGCTCGACCAGGAGGTGCTGCAGGCCTGCGTGGTGAACCTCGGGGTCGCGGGTGGGGCCGCGGCAGGTTTCGGCGCGGGCGAGGCCGCCCAGGTCCTGGCCGCGCCGTGGCTGCGTGCGACGGCCCGGGCCGCCTGCGGATCGGACGTGGGCACCTGCGCGGCGGGTGCGAGCCAGACAGAGACCTGCGGCTTGACGATCAAAGTGTTTGTAGCGATCACCCTGATCGCCGCGGGCTTCATGGCGGGCGTGCTCTACGAGAAGCACGTGATGATGAGGGGGCGCCGCGAGGGGCGCCCCGCTTCAGCCCGCCTGCTTTCAGACCCAGGTGCACAGGCTGAGCCAACCCCCACCCGTCGCGAGGAGAAAGGGAGCCAGGCCCCTTGCATGTGCGCCAGGAATCGCACTCAGCCCCGTTTCGCTCCCCTGCCCGAGCACTCATGGGGATAGGTTTGCTCCCGCACGTAATGTTGAGTGAGAGGAGTTGCCGTGGGGCCGTTGGCCACAGCCCACTAGATGACATAGCTGCAGGCAGCCAGAGACACATCGACCGGTATAGCGCGTTTTGGGAAGCATGCTTTTACGTTTTCGGGCCCACAGCGGATCGGACTGATCACCCGACGATGCCCTGGGGCCCCTCCTGCTTCTCAGGGGGCAAGTTGCTAATGACAGCTTGCACCCTTGGGGTTCCGCGTTGAGGAGGCGCGCAGACATCCGAGCAACATGCGAAATATTTCGAAGCAGGTTGTCCGCAGCCATCGGCTTGTCAAGACATCCGGTCCAGGAGCCGTAGCAGTGATATGGAATTAGACTATTCGGAATTGAGCAGATCCCAGATCCAGCTTGTTTCGCTACTTTGTCCTTGTTTTTGTCATGTAAAAAACTACGTGAATGGAGCAGGTCCCACATAACGTTGCTTCCATTTTGATTAGTAATGGTACCGGGTTGAAGTCGGATTCGAACCGTGTAAGTCACAGACCCAGTTGTGCCCAGTTTGATTGATGGTGTGATCTATGTGAAATCTAACAGGATGTGGTCATATTCCAGATATACCGGGGATTCCAACATGATTCCCATTTGGACCCAATAAGAATCTAGTTGGAGCTGAACAGCTCCCAGGTCTAACTGTGTTAATGTTGTTTCGTATTGAAATCGAACTAGAATCTTTTTGAGATTTGGACATATCCCAAACCCAGCTGATTCCAATTAGATCCCAGAGAGGCAAACCAGCGGCGACATGACGAATAGCAAAGAAAGGTGGGCAGGCGCGGGTAGATAGAGGGCGCACGGCCCGTACAAGTACAAGTCGGGAGCTCAAGGACCGAAACACACTGAACAGGTGTTTCGGGGCGCAAGCATATATGTATGTGTGTATGTGTTCATGTATGTGTGCATGTGTGTATGTCAGTATGTATATATGTATGCTTGTATGTAGTGATGCGTGGGTTTGTATGCATGCATTCGTGTATGTATGCGTGGAGGTGTAAATCATGTATGAACGTATGTATGTGTGCAGGTGTGCATATACATGTAGGTGTATCTGTAGGTATGTATGTTTGATTGCATGTATGTATGCTTTGATGTATGGGTGCACAGATATATGGTGTATGGGTTCATGCGTAAATATATAGAGATGTGTATGTACATGG